>CM033721.1:22736147-23263501 GCA_019671005.1 Hibiscus mutabilis | reverse complement strand
AAGACCGTTAGGTAGAGAATTAGTGGTCGACCGGGCACCGGGTGCGACTAAAATTGGAGCATTTGTCGTGTACTTTTTGATCTTTTCTAGGCCTTTTGACATTCTTCATCCCACACGCCAGATTATTCTTTCTAAGAAGTCCAAGACCGGGTCGCATTGATTGGTTAATTGGGAAATGAAACGAGAGATATAATTCAGCCTCCCTAGAAACCGCGAACTTCCTTTTTTGCGTGCGGGGGTGGTGAAAGGTCCTGGATGGCTTTCACTTTATCGGGATCAATCTCAATCCTCTTCGCTTACTACGAACCCTAGGAGTTTTCCGTAAACGGCGAAGGTACACTTGGCGTGATTGAGCCTCGCTTGTACTACCGTAGTCTTTGGAATAGTTTCCTTAAGTTCTCAGAGGTGCTCTTCCTCCTCTGCTCGGGATTTGGCAATCATATCATCGACGTATACTTCTATTTCTTTGTGCATCATGTCATGGAAAAGAGTCACCATTGCTCTTTGGTACGTTGCCCCTGCATTCTTTAGCCCAAATGGCATTACTTGATAACAAAAAGTGCCCCACATGGTTATGAATGTGGTTTTCTCCATGTCGTTAGGATCCATCTTTATCTGGTTGTATCCTGAGAAGCCATCCATAAAGGAGAACCATGAATATCCTGCGTTGTTGTCAACCAGCGTGTCAATATGTGGCAAAGGGAAGTTGTCTTTTGGGCTAGCTCGATTCAGATCCCTATAATCTACACACATACGAACTTTCCCGTCTTTCTTTGGTACTGGTACAATGTTTGCAACCCACTCGGGTATTTGGCTACTTCAAGAATCCAAAGATCAAATTGCTTTTTCACTTCTTCTCGGATCTTTAACAAAGATATCCGGCCTCATTCTCCGAAGTTTTTGTCAGATCTTGGTTTGCACTCCGACTTTGTTGGCAATTTGTGCACCACTATGTCGGTATTTAATCCTGGCATATCTTGATAAGTCCAGGCGAAGACATCCTTGAATTCTTGAAGCAGGGCTATCAGTTCATGCTTGGTTTTTGAGGAAATCGTCGTTCCTATTTTTATTTCTCTTCTCGTTTCTTCACCCTAAGTTGACAATTTACTGCTTTCTTCTTGGTGGGGCATAATCGCCTTTCTTCATCGTCCACCATTCTCTTTAATTCTTCCGGGACCTCAATTTCTATTTCATCATATCCTCCCTCCGTTTCCTCCGAGACCTCGTGGCTTTCAAATTTACTCGAGATTGGATCCAAAGATCATTCATATCGTCGATCATGAGCGACCTGCATTAAATGAGAATGAATTGTATTGGGAAAGAGACGGCTTTACATGAAGGGAATGAATATGAAGAATGCATGAATGGAATAAATAAGACTTTGGCTATTTTTAAGAAAGTGGGGATATTTCATTTCAATCAAAAAGTTAACATAGGTGCCCCATACAAGAGATCCCCATTGTCTATGGGCAAAAACAAAAGTTGATTCGAGCATTACTCCGATCTATTCCTAAAAACTACAGGTAAATCAATGCAGCTCCAGTTATCGAGTGTCTCCCCGGGATGACAAGAGCGGATGTTGGTCAACATTTTGCTACTTCGGTCCTCTTCAGCTATCATGTTGATGTACATCCCTTCAAATGCTTTACTGAACATTTCCTCCTGGCCAAGTTCATCATTTTTCTTCATTGTCTCTCCAATATCTTGACCTGGCCGGTAGAACCCTCCGGAGATGAAAGTGGCTTTTAAACTAGGAAAGGACATTGACCTCCACGGAATGTCTTCTCCTTTAGATCTAGCTTTTCTTTGTTCCTCTTTTCTCTTATATTCTTCTTTCTTCTGTTGGACACTTGGTTGGTAACCCAGCCCGAAACGATCCTTCTTGGTAATGATATTCTTGGGTCTCAGGTTTCCTTGTAATTTCTTCCCCAACCCTTTTCCTAATTTGGCTCCTCGGCCCAGGGTTTCTGCGATGGTCATCTTGGTACAATTAGATAACCTAGGGTAGGGGATCCGGTTTCCTCTCAAACGAATGTGGCATTTACTAGTTCTAATGCTCGGACGAGCATTCTGCAGCCTCTTCATCATTTTGAATGTAGGGGGTGTCCGATGTCACTAAGCAACAAATTCATGCTCTGCCTCTCACGTGACCAATTTGCCCTCAACTACAAATTTTAATTTACGATGCAATGATGATGGGACAACTCTGCGGAGTGGATCCACGGTCTTCCCAACAAGCAGTAGTGTAAGATGGTTTTATGTCCATCACCACAAAATCGATCACATATTCGGTTGGTCCGATCAATAGGGGTATCTCAATTTTCCCCATTGTTCATTTTTTACGTACCATCAAGGCCCTTACCGAGTTGTAGCAAGGCTTTAGGTGCGAACTATCTATTGGTAATTTTTGCGGTTACCATAGGCAAGACATTCAATGCTGACCCGTTGTCGATCAAGACGCTGTAATACATACCCTTTGCGGTGGGTAGTGATGTTAAGGGCTTTTAGTGGACCCCCTTCCTCCTTCCGGGATCTCATCATCACCGAACGTGATATGATTATAGGCGATAATATGCCCCACTATCATGTCCAGTTTGTTACGAAATGTCCTGGGGCACAAAAAGTTTGATTCAGCAATTTTAATAGTGTCTCCCGATGCTTCTCTGAACTCAAGAGTAATTCCAGCACTGTGATCCTGGCTGGTTGTTTCCGTAGTTGTTCCACTACGCTGTACTCGCTATGTCTCAAGAACTTTAGAAATTCTTTGGCCCGGGCCTCGCCACGGTTCATTTATCTTTTGGGGAGGTTCTTCTCCAAATATCTCAGGCAGGCTAATCACATGTACTCTTCCCCTATCTTTTTCAGCTGCTCTCAAAGCTTCGAGGAATAACATCGGCCGCTCCTCGTGAAAATGGCCTGCCTCACCAACGCTTCACATTATTTTGGCTTTGTTGGTCTTCCAAATAAGAGCTCTTTTACTGTGCTCGTTTTGATTTTTCTGTCATGGTCACATTCGCGCATAATTCCGGGAATTTGTCGCATGTCTTTGAATGGGAATGGAGATGGTGCTGAAATGACGATCTTGGATTTATCTTGCTGGTTTCTCCTTGGGAGACACCTGCATTCCCTACCCCGGAGAGATGATAAAAGGCCTATCCTTCCCGTATCTAGTTTTGGGGGTATCTGTCATGTGTACGTCTGATCCCTTCCCCATGGGTTCCTCGAATAATTCAATTTGTTTTCCATCCATCAACTTCTGCACCAATTTCTTGAACTCATCACATTCTTGGATATCATGCCCTTGATCGATGGAATTCGCAATACTTTCCACATTCTTTCTCGCCTTATTATCATGCCTTTATTGATCATACGAGCCATGCATAACTGTTGAAATACCCACCGTAAAGGAGACTTGACTTCTGACACGTCATCCTTTATCCTCCTGGTAAAACCTTCTTCTATAGCATTTACCCCTCTGCTCCCATGATTAGGCAGCGGGTTGTTGGCTACGCTAGGCTCTTCAAACTTCAATATCCCGAATCAATTAAGTTCTCGCACAAGCTTTTTTTGAAGGCAAGGCGCTTCTCGGGGGTGTCGAGGATACCGCCGTGATAGTCGCAATGTGCGCTTGGATTATACCAAGGCGGGAAGGGTGGATTGACAGGATTATACCAAGGCGTGATAGTCTTTCAATATCCCATCTTTCCCAAATGCTTTGAAGATCCCACAAGTCGTTCTGTTGGAGACTCACATAGGTGTATCCAGCTATTACGCGTTCGTTAGGCAGACTATCCCCTTGGATTTTCTGGTTGACCTCTGACCAATGTCTGACTGACAAATTAAGCTCTTCTTTCCTAAGACACCTTTTTTCCATAGTGAAAGACTTTCTGATCAGGCAAACCACTTGATCCAGTACCTTTATGCGATGCAAATACAATGATGTATGAGAAAAAGAACAAAAAGCGAAAAAGAAAACAAGTCAAGTCAGATAAAGATAAAGTAAATAAAATGACAAAAATAAATAGAAATAAACACACAAAAACAACCTATTTATCCCGTCTAAAACCTAAGGTTATCCGCATGGCTCTAACAGGGTGGGTTTCTATGTTCTCTACATGCAGTGTTGGTGTTAGGAGGTACCCGAATTGTCCTTGCTGTCCCCTACTAAGGGTAGCAAGGCCCCCGATCATCACCCATTATAGGCTCCTTTCAACCGGGTTCAATTCAGGGGGACCCATTCGCTTATGCCCGTACGAATGAACAATATCCTTACGAAAGCATAAGGTACTCGAGCCCCGAAGGTACTTGCTAGGCCCATACGGGAGAACAATATCTCCACGAAAGCATTAGCGTTTTCCCCCCACTTAAAAAGACGGGTTTATATGCCATATTTTAAATGCGTTAAAATAAACGCGCAATTATGACCGAACGTTAATTTAATAGTCACTTTAATCCGGAACTTCCAATATTAGTAAAGTGGTAATTATTTTAAAAGCTTGACTCTCATTTGTTTTTGAAAAACAAAAAATTGTCCCCAGCGGAGTCGCCATCTGTAGCGATGTCTTTTTCTGATACTTCTCATCGCTAAATAAAAACGTGGATTTTTGAACGGTGTTTTTGAAAGGTGTTTGTGATATAAGACGTTTGGATATAAAATATTTATTCCGTGGGGTTTACAAAAAACCTCAAAAAAAATGGAGTCGCCACCGGCCACTTAGGTAGGCCGGACACCATAAAACCAGAGATTCAAAAAGACAGGGTTCAGGAGTCGGTTACGGATGGGGAAGGATTAGCACCCCCACACCGCCCAAAAAATTGGTACTTTAATAATTACCGCTTTATTAATATTGGATTTTCCGGATTAAAGTGACGATTATTTTAAATTTCGGTCATAATTGCGAATATATTTTAAGGGTCCCGTTATCCGAGAATAAACGCCCAACCACTATCACTACGCTTGATACTGGCCCCGTTTACGCTCGGATAAAAGGACACCGCATTAATAATTTATATCTCGATATGCAATCTTAATGGCAAAAACATAAAACATGACAAATCATTTAAATATAATAAATATTGACATACCAGAACATTAATTTATCATGAATGATATTTTAGACTAAAGCATGTATATATATACATATTACTCTAAATAATAGATAAAAATAACAATCATATGTCAAAATAATAAGGCAGGAATAAATGCACATATATACAAACAAGTATTTCAAAAAAGACATGCATACTGATAATAAAACATATTTCAACATATACGGATTCACATATCGTATATAAAGGGTAAATTTACTAACATGCGGCCCTAAAAATAAGAAAGCATACACATATATAAAAATACTAAATATGCCATGTACGAATTAACTAAAACATAACATGCTTGGTACGGATAACAGGATATAAAAAACATAAATATTATATTTAACACATACATAAAGCATAAAACGAGTCATATGGTGAGGCATAAAATAAAATAATATCAACATATACGATTATAATTCGAACAATAATATTTACAAAGAAAATAGGACTGAAATGAAAGGAAAATGAAAATCAGTGGCAGAAATTGAAGAGCAATAACATGTAATTTAGGGACGAAATTGAAAAACAAGTAAAACCTACAAAGACCAGGGTTGTAATTATACCAAGGGGCAGACTCAAAATGAAAATTTCAAAAACGCTGGGTGATTAAGGCGTAATTTTACCATTCAAAATCGATCTAGTGTAATTTAGTGACTAAATTGTGACTTTTTGAAAACTCGGGGACTGGGATCATGATTATACCATGCGGCAAGACAAAAATGAAAATATTGAAAACGCGGTGGGATTAAGTGTGTAATTTACCCATTTCAAAAATAATAATAACTATAAAAAGCCCGTTTTTAGACCGAAACCCATTTTTCCCCATTTTCGTTTCATTCTTCAGTTTCTCAAATAGCCATGTTCATCTTTTTCTCTCAAATGTTCTTGAGAAACCCAGAATCCGGCGGCCGGCCGTCGCATTCTCTGCCGCCCACCGCTTAATCGGCGCGCCAGTAGCCTCCCAAAATACACCAAAACATTCCCCTTATCGTCCTCAACATGAATCCGTGGTTGGATTCAGAGGATCCCCTTTTATTTACCCTAGATCTAAGAAATACGAACCCGAAAATATATATTTTTTTGACCGAAACGAAAACCACAAAGGGTCTTCCCCTCCCTTTGTTCACCAGATCTGGCTTGTAGAAGCCGAAAGGCTTGTCACAGAGGAAGGGAAGACCCACGGACAAAGCCGGTAAGACTTCTTTACTTGTTTTCTTTTTATTTTTTTTGTACTTCGTATATGCATGCAAAGGAAACAGGTAAGAAAAAGAGACAAAAATTACCACCGGATCGCTTTTTTGATTATCTTGACTGGTTACAAGTTTCTGGTTTTTACAAGCTTTCTGTTTTTTGTGTTACTACTCTCTCTGTTTTTTTCTTGCTCGCTCCTCTCTAAAAAAAACTCCCGTTACAACAGCCCCGTTTCATATATATCAATGTCTCTGTATTTTGGTTGCAACTTGTATCTTCTTTTCCAGATCTGACATTTGCTTGTTGTCTTTGGCATAATCAACGCGGGGACTGAATATCGGGCGCGTGGCGGTGTGGCCGATCTCGCGAGGCGACGCGCATTTTCGCCGTTAGATCGATCCGATCTAACGGTCGAGATGGCTTGAAGAACGATCGGCCCGGATGAAGCCTCGATCCGATGAAACGGGCTCGATTTTCGCCACGTGGAGCACCGCAATGATCGAGTCGAGCGCGTGGATCTTACGCGCGTGGGATAATAAAGCGTCCGTCGCGCGTGGACCACGCGCGCGCGTGGCACTCGAACGGTCCATACGTGTGGAGCACGCGCTGGCGATATTTTTTTGACTTCCATTGCATCGTGGCCGTTGGATCAGATCTTAATCCAACGGCCCACAGTTACCTGCACATTGTAATAGATAGGATTCAGATTTGGGCCATACGGGCCTTGTAATTGGATTTGTAATTGGACTTGGATTTTATTTATTTGGGTTTAATATATATTTAATTTTTCATTTTACTAGCCCAATAGTATACTTATAACAGCAATACATATATACTTATATTATACGATTATTAATTAATATACTATTCTAGTATACGTACGTATAATCATATGTATAATTAACATGACATCTACATATGCCTATACCCTAGACACATACGTGACATACATACCCCCTTAATATGTATGCATAGCTTATATATGCACACACCTTTATATTAGTAACATTCATGCAATATTAATATATTTAAGTAAAAATGAGTGATTACAAGTTCATACAAAGGCTTTAAAAGTCTTAAATATGTATTTTGATAATTTTTTCTACAAAACAACAACATGCTTCTAAAGATAACACATTCAAGCATACAAAAGCATGAATTTCACCAAATTCAACCAAACATTACAAGTTTAAGGCCAAAACATAAAAATCAAGCATAAAGGCTAAAAACATGTACCTCATGCAATTTGAGACTCCCCATAACTATATGCAATTATGCACATCATGGAGTCATACAATCATGCTTAGATCAACACCAAAATTAGACACGGAAAACATATGATCAAGAAATTGCACGAAAATAAATTTTACCACTTAAACCAAGGTAGGATGTTAAATCTTCCTTTTCCAAGTGTCTTTCCTCCTTTGTGTGTCATGAGATTCTAAGATTTAACTTTGATCATCAATGGCTCAAGCACACCTACACAAGAGAATCAAGTAATTTTTGGTATCCAAATTGCTTTGGATCCAATAGAGTTAGTCCAAAAAAATTTAGTCCCCTTAGGAATCCATTTTTCAATTTCATCATTTTTCTTTGAAACAATGAGTCCTTTTGGGACCCAAATGTTTTTAACACATTTTCCATTCAAAAATCTAGGGGAACTAGATTGTCTTTGATAAAAGTTTGATTTTACAAAATTATTTTTGGATCATTCTCTAATTTTCTTTCTAAAATCTTTGTAAATCAAAACATTTTCCTTCTTCAGAGCATCCAACTCCTTTTGATGATCTTCATGAACTTTTTGAAGCAATTTTTGTAAATCAAAATTCTTTTGTTCAAACTCCTTGAGTTTTGCTTCAAGTTCATCTTTGGTTTTAGAAATCATATCATTTTGAATTTTTAAAGTTGAAACCATTTTCTTGTTTTTCAAAATGCGATTTTTAAACTCTAAAACCAAATTGTCATAGACGTCTTGTAACTCATCGAAAGTATAGGAATTTAAATTTGATGAGTTAGAAGTTACCTCTTCACCTTGGATGACCATGAGACATAGGTGGACTACCTCATTTCGGTGGAGTCCTCATCATCACTCCATGTAGCTACAAATTCTTTCTTCTTATGGCTTGATCCCATTTTGTTGAAACGAAGGCAATTGTACTTGGTGTAGCACCCCGGAAAATGGGCTAGAAGATTCAGATGAATTATCGGAATCGGGATAGAATTTTTGGTTAGGGTTTAGCTAATTAATTAATTCTGAAAAATAATTTGGGTAATTAAATTGATTTCCGATAAATTTATCGTGACAAATATTTGTGAAAATTATATTTAATGAGTTTCATGAAGGATGAAATTGAGTTTGGGTAATTTTAAATGAGTCGTTTTAATATTAATTAAATGATGACTATTTTACAAAAGGTTGTAAAATATTATTAATGACAATTCTATAAAAATATATTATAGTGGTATTTTTAATGGAATTATTAAATTAAATAAAGAAATATCTTTTCCCACTTGTTTTTAACAAAAAAATGATGGTTATAATTTTCTAAAAGATGAGAAAGACATTTTCTAAGTTTCTCACATTTTCTCTCAAACAAAACTTAAGGATTTCTTGATTCCTTAATTATTCCTACTTCAATTTCTTCTCCAATTATTTCTAAACAATTATGGATTAAGGATTTTGATTTCAACATCATCTCCACTATTTTTCTTGTTGGGAATCAAGAGGGGAGTTCATCTTCAAGTTGGTTTTCATCAAGCAAGGTAAGGAAATGTTCTTTAATGACTTTCTACATGTTTTTAATTCTTAATCTATGATTTCTTATACCTTGGAATAATTAAAACGAATTTCTAATGGAATTATTGGATTTTAATGGATTTCCTCATAAATCTTGAGTAGATTATAGTGATCTAATGATTTCTATGGAGTTCTAATGTTTGGTGCATGGGTAATAATAATTTAAAGTTGATTTTGTAATTTAATTCATGGAATTAATCTAATTTGTTGAATTTAGATTTGAGTTCTTAGATAGGGTAATTGGTAGAATGTTTAATTGATTATTGGATCATATATTGGAGTGTATTGCGAGTGTTTAATGAAATGTTTAATAGGAATTGGATTGTGAAAAAAATGAATTAAATGGTTCGAGCCGAACATAGCACGAGCAGGGTAGTGGCGTTGTTGTTGTCTATTTTGCTTTGCGTGATAATAAAAAAAAAAGGGAAAGTGGGAGCTGATGCTGCCTCCCAATTGTTGCGTGGTTTGGTAAAAAAATAAAGAAAGATTGTTAAATCATGGAAATGAATGGAAGCATTAGGGGGCGTTTTAATTATAAAAGTAGGAAATTGATCCCCTGCAAATAGTGCGATGGGGCAGCACATAGAGAAAGAATTTTTGGTTCGTAATTTTGTACAGCGGGGTTATTATAATGAAGTGGTTGGTTTGGTGTGGTCCATTATATATTGACCCTTGTATTTTCTTGTGGAAGATGGTAAGTGTTTGGATGAGTTTCGGTTAGGCATCGAAGCACTGCTGCTGTCCATTTTGCTTTGCGTGGTAATAAAAAAATGGGGAAAGTGGGGGCTGATGCTGCCTCCCAATTGTTGCGTGGTTTTGTAAAAAAATAAAGAAATATTGTTAAATCGGGGAAATGAATGGAAATAGTAGGGAGCCTTCGAATTATAAAAGGAGGAAATTGATCCCCTGCAAATAGTGCGATGGGGCAGCACAGCGAGAAAGAATTTTTGGTTTGTAATTTTCTACAGTGGGGTATTATAATGAAGTGATTGGTTTGGTATGGTCCATTACATATTGAGCCTTGTATTTTCTTGTGGAAGATGGAAAGTGTTCGGATGAGTTTCGGTTAGGCATCGAAGCATTCGCGTCGAGACGAAAGCAAGTTGGTGAGTGCAATTATAAGTTGGTTCTTCAAATAAAGTTTGAACTAAGGTTTGGGGGTTTGGTTATAGCCTAGCAAGCTTAACTAAACTTGGAAGTAAGTATGATGAGATTTCTTCCTTAGTTGTGTTTTGACGAAATTGGTTTTATGCACTTGTTTTTGAATTGCATGGTACCTACTTTTAAGTATGTTTTATACTAATTATGATCACATATTGATGATGGATGCATTTGGAAAACGGTTCATGTAAGTATGGGGAATACTTGTAAATGCATGGTTTAATGCATTGGAAATGGTTTCGAATGTTGCATATAAAAACAATGAGGTACATGGTTAATGATGAATTATATTGGCAAGTGATGTGGTTTAAAATGTTATCGGATATAGTTGGCCGGCCATAGGATTGGTAGTGTAGTATAATAAGTCGCCTTATGAGTTGAGGGGTTTATGTGTACCGAATACTCCACCACAAGTACCCTAACGGTCGAGGGGTTATATGGTACCAAAAACTCCCATTAGTGGATTATACATCTAACAGATGATTGGGTTGTGATGGTACCCGGTGGTGATCGTGCCTTAATTTCGGTTGAGATTGTATGAAGTGTTGAGAATGCACTTGTTGAATCCGTGTATCCGTTGTAATATTTTGTAAAGTGGAACTTGGTTTATGATCACTTGAAAGACAATATAATTGATAATGGATTATACATCTAATAGATGATTGGGTAGTGATGGTACCCAGTGGTGATCGTACCTTAATTTCGGTTGAGAATGTATGAAGTGTTGATTGGGTTGTGATCACTTGAAAGCCAATATAATTGATAGTAGATTATACATCTAACAGATGATTGGATTGTGATGGTACCTGGTGGCGATCGTACCTTAATTCCGGTTGAGATTGTATGAAGTATTGATTGGGTTGTGATCACTTGAAAGCCAATATAATTGATAGTGTATCATGGTAAATGGATTATATTTTGTATAATGTGATTCATACATGTTGCGCTTTTTAAGCTTTGCTATTGGAAGAATAAGCATGTGGAGGCTTAAATTGAGTATGCATATGGAAGTTATGCATAGAATCCATGATATGTGATTATGCTTATGAGCTAAAATGATTTGAGTTATGCAAATGTTTCGGAAAGTTTAGCAAATGATCTTTTAATTTCAAGGAATGCTCTTTAAGTTTTGCAAATGAAATGGCCATGCATAATGAAGCATAAATTGAGTTTTGCATATGAGATTATGCTCGCAATCCATGATACATGATCATGCCCTTGATGTAATATGTTTTGAGGATTTGTGTAAATAATTTGAAAAATTTTGGCAAATGAACATCTAGTCGTAAAGATGGTTTTATACATTTGTTTAAATGCTTTGGAAAGGGCAAATTTGACTTGCTTTAATATGGTTTTTTAACATCAGTTTTGGTTTTGAAAATGCATTGAAGTTTTACCCCTTTTTGAGTACACTCACTAGGCATTATGTGCTTATACTCTCTTTTCTTCCGTCAATGCAGAGAATTAAGCAAGCGCAGAGTTGTGATTCGAGGCAAGGTGGAATCCTAAGACAAACATTTTAAAAGAGTATGTCACGATGTTATAATTAGTTGTAATAAGGCAATGTGTGTAAAATATTGGGAAAATATTAGGATAGATTATTTTATTTAATGTATGATAACTTGATTGATTTTATATTAAGTTAAATGATGATTGTATTTAATGGATAAGTTGTTGGTTTTATTTTAATGCTTTGTATACTTGATAGTTATGATTAAATGATTTAAATGGTTTAAATAATGATTGGATTGATTACTTGTGTTCAATGAGTACTTATGGTCATATGCTTTAATCCTTTAATTATTATATAGCCTATGTGGAGGTCTTGACCATTTGTTTCTTAACGGATAATGCTTTATTTTGTTAGGAAGTATGCCTCTAGATTACTTGTATAAATATGAATCGTGTTGAATAGTTGGTATGTAATTATCTGAGCCTATGTGTTTAATGGTGGCACAATATTGGAAGCATGTTAATGTTGATTGTAAGTAAGTGGATAAGTTCGAGTTGGGTTTCGAATTGCCAAAATGCATTTTAGTGCAGCTGTCTGTTGGTATGGCTGGTGGTTAATTCGGTTAATAGATTTTACCGAGTTTAGATTCTTTACAATATTGTCACTGTATGTTGTTGCATCAATTGAATAAGTAAATGATGTCTGTTTGACCTAAGTTTTTGCAAGCATATTTTAAATGTGTCCAATTTCTGTAAGTATCTGTTATAAACATGTTAGTCCCTTTATTTTGATAGTTTTACAATTTAGTCCTTAATTTTGTATTTTGCTAAATTGAATGCTTATTTATTATTCGTTGAAGCTAAAATTTGACATGCTTGCATGAAATAAGATTAATTAAAAATTGGTAACTTGAAACTTGTGTAAGTCCCCGTAATTATTCAGATTTACATTTTGGACCCTAAAGTACTCGTTTTACAATTGAGTGTCTTATCGATGTTCGAATCGAATGAAAATTGAACCGTTGCTGGTATGCACAACTTAGGTCTTAATAATGCATCTAGACAATTTAAAATAGAAAATAAACTGTAATTCGAGTAAGATTGTTTGAGTTTGCTTTGGCAAACATAATGTAATCTTCTTGGTTTGGGTCCAACGACTAGGTCGGGTCAAGGGTGTTACACTTGGTATGCCCCGAATTCTTACACTCGAAGTATGTGACAGAATCCTTCCTTTTCATTCTCGATTCATGCCTTTATTCTTCATTTTGGCACTTCAAGTTTTATCATCTCTTCTTCTTCATCTTCATTTGAGAGCAACAACATTCAAGTCTTTAATGCCTTGCTCTACTATCTTCTTATTCCCCTTGGACATCATCCTCTCATGGGTGAACAAAGATCCCATAAGCTCATCAAGCTTGAGCTCCTTCAAGTTTTTTTGCTTCTATGATGGCAGTCTTGTTAGAGTCTCATGAGTCGGGAAGTGAGTAAATCAACTTCCTCATAAGTTTGTCATTTGAGATCACTTCTCCATAGCCTTTGAGTCCATTCACAATAGTGGAAAATCGATCAGATGTAGCTTTGATGTCTTCTTCCGGTTCTATCTTGAAGTTCTCATACTCAAGGTTGAGAAGACCAATCTTGGTCTCCTTTACTTCATTTGTTCCTTTATGAGTGACTTCAAGCTTGTCCCAAATCTCCTTGGCACTTTCGCAAGAGGATACTTGGCATATTCTTCTGGGCCAAGTGCACAAAAGAGAATGTGTCAGGCCTTCGAGTTTAATTCCATCTTCTTATGATTATCCGCACTCCATTCCACCTTACTTTTTTGAGGAACGAACGAGCCATCAAGAACAATGTCCCAAAGATGATAATCTTTGGCTTTCATGAAGTACATTATCCTATTCTTCCAATAGGAGTAGTTGGTCCCGTCGAAGTAAGAAGGCCTATCGATGGATTGCGCCATGAACTCCAGTTGATGTAGAATGATTGAGCACATCAAGGATCAACTTTAGGATGTTAATCTATGGTAGAGACGAAGCTCTGATACCTATTCTTGGGAGGCTCAAATGATCAACTGAGATAGCCAAGAGGGGGTGAATTGGTTTTAAGGTGTTTGTAGTAGAAGCAATGGAAAATAAAAATTGGACATAAGGATTTAGAGTGGTTCAAGCTTCTAACCAAGCTCTACATTCACTACCTTAGCTTCCTACTAAAGATTTTCCCAAATTCACTATGAATTTCTTTCTTTTTTCTAAGTTCAAGAGGAAACATTTGCAACCTCAAAGCTTATACCCAAAGTTTTGAGAAAACCCTCTTTTACAAGAGAAAAAATAGCAAACAAGAAAACTCTCACAATGTACAATGTTTTCACAATTAAGCTCTCACCTAAAACCTAACACTTGAACATATATAACAATTAAGCTCACAAGTGTGTTTTACAAAGAAAATTGACAATTAAAAGCACAAAACACTTTCTCTATACATTGAATGTTGGCAAGTTGTTTCTTGTTCTTCCATGGATGCTAGGAGTGGTCTTTTAAACCATCTAATGACTTCATGGCCGTTGCTAGCCATTGGGGTTGTTAAAAGCTATTTGAGACATAAATTCAAACCATAAATACAGTTCTGGGCACTTTGGTATCGGTACTTGGGCTTCGGTATCAGTACATGCCTTAAACAAGAAGAGCTGCTGAAACATTTATTATACAGGGGGTATTAGTACGCGATACACGATATTGGTATGACCAAGCCTGTACTGATTTTGGCTACTGGAATTTTCTAAAATATAGGGACAAAAGGGTGTATCGGTACTCTCAAAACTGTACCGATACATGGTCCTCTAGGTATCGGTATGAGTCAAACCGTATCGGTACTCATGACTAGTTTTTGACGATTTGGCTATTTAAAAACATTTAAAACATGTCAAAAACCCTTTGAAAATATTTCATACATATTTTTTAAGTTTATGGACTTTTGAAATATTTTTGCGAATTAGTTTAAGTCCAAAAATATTTTTCTTTAAAGTTATATCAAAATCAAATAGGTTTATCAGTTATTGAATATCGTTGTGGTTGAAGCAACTATCAAATTATTTTTTTCTTATAAAAAATACCAGTTTTAAATTGTTCAATCATTTACTCAAATTTTGTTCATAATAATATAATTGTTGTAAGAAGTGTTTGAGTTTTATAAAAAAATCAATTAAATTCTTTACTTTTTTGCACCCAATTAAACCATTGAACTAAAAAATTAAATTAATTAATCCCTTGACCCAATAAATTGGATCTGTAGCGATGTCCCTCTCGCTAAAAAAGTGTTTGGTGTTTTTTATTCTGAAAATGATGTCTTCCGTGGGATTTTAGAAAAACCGTATTTTATTTAAAAATAGAGTCACCACCGGCCACTCAAGGTTGACCGGACACCGTAAAAACCAGAGATTTCAAAATGTCGGGTTCGGGAGTCGGTTACGGATGGGGAAGGATTAGCACCCCACACCGCCCAAAATTGGCACTTTAATAATTACCACTTTATTAATATTAAACCTTCCGGATTAAAGTGACGATTAAATTAAAATTTGATTATAAGTGTGATTAGATTTTAAAGGCCCCGTTATCCGAGAATAAACGCCCAACCACCATCACTACGCATGATACTGGCCCCGTTTATGCTCGGATAAAAGGGCACCGCATTGACAATTAATATATTCCGAAATGAAACTTAAAACATGGCAAAAATATACAATGCGATAAAATAAATAAATACTAACAAAATAAATACTAATCTAACATATATAAGCATTAATTTAACACATAAAAATGCATTCTAACATAAAAAACACTACTCTAAAACATGCATGAATATTAATCTAGAAATATACTAATTAAGGTAAAACAAATATTTAACATTATTCATATATGTTGTAATTAAATAAAATGTTATATATTATTTTACAAACATACATAAAAATATATACACATACATATATATATATATATAATAAGATAAAATAAAAAATATGTGCATATTATACATAGATAAAAACATAAATACATATGTACATATATGTTATACATTTAATATATAGTAAACTACTTTATGGTAATAATAACAATAATAATAAAATGCTAAAATGAAGATGCATGATCTATACTAACACTTCATAAAATAGCATGGATCTAAAGGTTAGGGACTAAAATGTATGAATATCTAATTACATAGCATAAATGTCTAATATTACAGGATGGAAATGAAACAGATGCAAAACATGCGGGCTGAAATGCAAATAAGCAGAAATGCAGGGCTCGAAATTAAAAAAACATAACAATGTTAACAACAGTGACCAGTTTGAATAAAAAGTAAAATAGAAATGCCATATTAAAATAAAAAGGACGAAAAAAAGAGGCGTGAATAAAAGGGCAGGGACTGAAACTGAGATTAAACCATAGACAAAATAAAGCGGGTTGGAACTCGGGGGAACGAAATGGTGATTTGAAAATTAAAACGTGCGCGGATCCTCCCCGGGTTACCGGGTCACCGCGGGTCAGTTGCTTTAAATGGCACCATTTTGTATCATGTTCAAACAATATTAATAGGGTATTTTTCATTCGAACCAGATTGAAATAAAAAAAGAAGAAACCTTAATTGCATAATCCCCTCAACTTCATACTCCTGACGCCGCTCTCCTCTCGGCCGAATGCCGTTCACCTGCCGTCGTGGCCTCAGGGCAAAGAATGGGCTTTCGGCAACCACATCGACAGGTATTCGAAACCCCTTTCCCCCTTAGTTCAGATCAAAATTCTAAACGAAAAATTGGTTTTAGATTTCAAATAAAAAATGAAAATAAGAAACAGATTTTATTTCCACAAAGTTCTTTTGAAATTTTATTAAAAATTTTCGTTTACACTTATCTCCCTTTTCGATTTTTTGATTTGAAATTCCCCCTACTCTTTGTTTCTTTTGAACTCCCGACCCCTTTAATCTCTGTTTTTTTAACTCAGACCCCTAAAACTCTCCTCCTTTTTTTCTTTGAACTCAGACCCTCCTTTTTACAATCTGATTTCTTTTCGAATTTATATCCGATTTTTTACAACAATAATAAAAGATAACAACTCCTTATTTTATTCTTGTTGCAAATCTGGTGATGGTTGTAATCCCAGATCTTTGGGGATATTGCCGGGTTGGTAAGGTTAGGGGTATGGGTGCGATCAGTTTGGTAGAGGGTAAGGGTAGGTTTAAGGTTATTTATTTTAGGGTTTTGTTGATTTGGTTTAGGAATAATATATTTGGGGATAATTTAGTTTAGGGTTTTGGTGGCTGGCGGCAAGGAGGAACGACGGCGGCGGCGGCTTCGGCAGAGGAGGTGGTGGCTAGGGTTAATTTTTAGGTTAAAGGGTATTTTGGTAATTTTAGGGTTAATGGGTTTCGGGTTATTGGATCCGGGTCAGTTACCAAATAAAACGGGTTATCACAGTTACCCCTCTTTGCTCATTGTTGTGTAGCGACGATAGAGCAAAGATTAAAAATGACCCGTTTTGTCTGGTCCGGCCGAGCTCCTCCTTTTGACGTATGTCTTCGTTCTTCTATAGATCTTGTTTCTCTTTGATGTAGTTCTTCTTTCTTTTCTTGGTTGATTTACCTTATCACTCTTGGGAAGCAAAATCTTCAAAATAGGGGGTTGTCTGTTGGGGAAGCAAAATGAGTCCAACTTGCTACATTATTGATAATAAGCTATTACCTAAAGAGAGTTCGACCCAGCTGCAACACCGACGAAGAGGCAGGGTCTTCAAAATTTGATCCAGCTGCAACACTAACGAAGAGGCAGGATCGAAGGACGAAAGTTCTGATGTCTGATCCAGCTACAACTCTGACGAAGAGGTAAGATCAAGTGATTGAAAGCTCATTTTGATTTTTCTCTTTTTTCATCTTTTTTCTTTATTCTTTTTTTCCATTTTTATTTTTAATTTTATTTTCTTTTTTTCTTTCTCTTTTTTTGATTTTTTTATTTTTTCTTGTTGTTTTGTTTTTTTTTTGTTTTTTTAGCTGTAACTTTAATAAAGGGAATTTGAAAGTCAGTAAATTTGGATCTAACCACACCATCAACGGAGGGGTGGGATCGAATTGTAACTTGGATTCTACCCCGCCATCAACGAAGAAGTAGAACATTAATTGGAACCCTACTGCACCATCAGCGGAGAAGCAGGATATCAGTAACTTGGACCTCAGCCACACCATCAGTTGAGGACTGGATTGGATAATGACGGCCTGAAACCGGCTACACCATCACCGGAGAGCAGGATTTAAGGACGATGACAACTTGGACCTAGCCACTCCATCAGCGAAAGACTGGATCGGATAATGATGACCTGGAACCAGCTACACCATTAGCGGAGAGCAGGATCTAAGAACGACGATAGCTTGTACCTAGCCACTCCATCAGCGGAGGACTGGATCGGATAATGACGATCTGGAACCGGCTACACCATCAGTGGAGAGCAGGATCTAAGGACGACGATAGCTTGTACCTAGCCACTCCATCAGCGGAGAGACTAGATCGGACGATGAAAGTTGATAAATTTTCTTTTGATTTTTTATTTCATTTTTTCTTCTTCATTTTTGTTTCATTTTTTAGCTACAACATTAATAAAGAGAACTTGAAAATCAGTAAAGTTGGATCTAACCTCGCCATCCACGAAGGGGTAAGATCGAATAATAACATTTTGGACCCTACTCGCCATCAAGGAGAAACAGAACATTAACTGAAACCCTACTACACCATCAATGTAGAAGCAAGATAGCAGCAACTTGGACCTAGCCACTCCATCAGTGGAGGGACTGGATCGGATAATGATGACCAGGAATCAGCTACACCATCAGCGGAGAGCAAGATTAGAGGACGACAGCAGCTTGGACCTATCCACTCCATCAGCGGAGGACTGGATCGGATAATGACAACTTGGAATCGGCTACACCATCAGCGGAGAGCAAGATCTAAGGACGACAATATCTTGGACCTAGCCACTTTATTACCGGATGACTGGATCAGATAATGACGACCTAGAACCGGCTACACCATCAGCGGATAGCAGGATCTGAGGACGACGGGAGCTTGTACCTATCCACTCCATCAGCGAAGAACTAGATCGGATAATGACGGCCTGGAACCGGTTACACCATCAACAGAGAGCAGGATCTGAGGACGACGGTAGCTTAGACCCGGCCACTTCATCAGCGAAGGACTAGATCGGATAATGATGACCTAGAACCGGCTACACCATCAATGGAGAGCAGGATCTGAGGACGACGGCAGCTTAGACCCGACCACTCCATCAGCGAAGGACTGGATCAGATAATGACGACCTGGAACCGGTTACTTCTACTGCTCTACTGGCTGAGAGGTATGACCTGAAAATGAAAAAAAAACATTAATCAGTAAATGTTCACAAAATTTGTCACTGTTACCTTTTATTGATGTTTCAGCATGCTCTTTGTGTTTGGCCTCCTCTAAGACTAAGGTTGGCCGTCGTGTTGTTGCCCCCATGGCTGAGGCTCTTCGATCTCTTTCGTGAACCTATTATGTACAAGCAAAAATGCATGAATGCATCTAATTTTATGCCTAAATGCATATGTCTATCCTAAATGTATGACGACTTAAATGTATGCACATATCTAAATGTATGATGTATGCAAGAATGATTCAATGCAAGATGAATGCAACTAAATGCATGAATGCGACATGATTTGATTTTTTTGTTTTTTTGGTCTTCAAAGGGATGCCCCTAACTCTCGACTGGTCATGTCGGGATCTTGGTCCTTTGTGTGGCGATGCCCCAACTTCTTTCGGCTTTGAACATCTTCTTTGGACTCATTTTCCTGTTTGGATGCTCCCCAAACTTTTACATTTTGTTCTGGGAATGCCTTTGTAGCATGTTTCAACTTTGAGTTGCATTGTTGCCTTTTTGGATGACTTTCAGTGCTCTCGTGAACGCGTTGCGTTGCCTCTTAAGTTGGGTTTATGTTTTTTCATGTTGGTTCCTGGCCTTTTATCACTTTCGGATTAGGTAGAACGATGTAGATGGTGATTGGTGTTTACCATTTGGGATGTGGAGGTATGATTCTAAAAGAAGGGTAGCAAAGGTTTGCTCGGCTTTCAATTTTTTGAATGGCTTTGGGTAGAATGGTAAAGTTTAAGGGCTTGGTTGTCGGGTGATGGTAAGTCGAGAGTTCAAAAAGACTCAAACATAAGGGTTCAGGCAGTGAAATAAGGGGTTCTCTGTTCGAGTATTTTGGTCGATGGGTAGCGATGGTAGTGGGGATGGAAAAAACCTTATTGTGTTTTCGGTTGGAAATGGTGAGTGTGAATGATTTTTGAAGGATGAAAGGTGGTGGGTTAATTCCGGTGATGGAGAGTGAAGGGTGAGTGTTGGGATTTGGCGCTTGTCGAGATGGCCCCAGACTGAGTTCTTGTGGAGGTTTGGTAATGGTGCTGAATTGGACGACTTTGCTTTCTCTGGTATTAATGACGCGGGACAACCCAAGGACCGATTTTAAAATTGATGCATCTATATGCAAAATGTGTTTTAAAAGCAAAATGATTTATGTTAATGCAATGCAAAATTAAGATTGTGATGATGTTGTGTAATGATGCAAATGAAATTGATGTGATGAGAAAAAGATGAAACAAGTTATTACCAAATAAAATGATTAAATAAAACAAATGGTAAATATAACAAAAATAGAGTAATAATAAAAAACTGTACATAAACAAGAAATAAGGCACCAGAGCCTAAATAAGGTGACCACTAATCGGGCAGAGTTTCACATGGCTCTAAAGGGTTGGCTCCTACAGCTCACTATATGCAGTTTTGGTGCTAAGAGGTACCCGAATTGTCCTTGTTGTCCTCTACTAAGAGTAGCAAGGCCCCTATCATCACCCATTATAGGCTTATTTCAATCGGGTTCAATTTAGGGGGACCCATTCGCTTATGCCTGCACGAAGGAATGATATCCTTACGAAAGCATAAGGCACTCGAGCCCCGAAGGTACTTGCTAGGCCTACACGGAGGAACGATATCCTCACGAAAGCATTAGTGTTTTCCCCCACTTAAAAGGGACGGATTTATATGCCAAATTTTAAATGCATTAAAATAAACGTGCAATTATAACCGAATGGTAGTTTAATAGTCACTTTAATCCGGAATTTTTGATATTAATAAAGCAATAATTATTTGAAAAAAGCTCGACTCTCTTATTTTTTGAAAAAACAAAAATGTTCCCAGCGGAGTTGCCATCTGTAGTGATGTCCCTCTCGCTAAAAAAATGTGTTTGGTGTTTTTTATTTTGAAAATGATGTCTTCCGTGGGATTTTAGAAAAGCCATATTTTATTTAAAAATGGAGTCGCCACCGGCCACTAAAGGCGGACCGGACACCGTAAAAACCAGAGATTTCAAAATGTCGGGTTCGAGAGTCGGTTATGGATGGGGAAGGATTAACACCCCCACACCGACCAAAATTGGTACTTTAATAATTACCGCTTTATTAATATTATACCTTCCAGATTAAAGTGACGATTAAATTGAAATTTGATTATAAGTGCGATTAGATTTTAAAGGCCCCGTTATCCGAGAATAAACGCCCAACCACCATCACTACGCCTGATACTGGCCCCGTTTACGCTCGGATAAAAGGGCACAACATTGACAATTAATATATTCCTAAATGAAACTTAAAACATGGCAAAAATATACAATGCGATAAAATAAATAAATACTAACAAAATAAATACTAATCTAACATATATAAGCATTAATTTAACACATAAAAATACATTCTAACATAAAAAACACTACTCTAAAACATGCATGAATATTAATCTAGAAATATACTAATTAAGGTAAAACAAATATTTAACATTATTCATATACGTTGTAATTAAATAAAATGTTATATATTATTTTACAAACATACATAAAAATATATACACATACATATATATAAAATAAGATAAAATAAAAATATGTGCATATTATACATAGATAAAAACATAAATACGTATGTACATATATGTTATACATTTAATATATAGTAAACTACTTTATGGTAATAATAACAATAATAATAAAATGCTAAAATGAAGATGCATGATCTATACTAACACTTCATAAAATAGCATGGATCTAAAGGTTAGTGACTAAAATGTATGAATATCTAATTACATAGCATAAATGTCTAATATTACAGGATAAAAATGAAACAGATGCAAAACATGCGGGCTGAAATGCAAATAAGCATAAATGCGGGGCTGGAAATTAAAAAAACATAATAATACTAACAACAGTGACCAGTTTGAATAAAAAGCAAAATAGAAATGCCACATTAAAATAAAAAGGACGAAAAAAAGTGGCAAGAATAAAGGGCAGGGATTGAAACTGAGATTAGACCATAGACAACAAATAAAGCGGGTTAGAACTCGGGGGACTGAAACGATGATTTGACCATTAAAACGTATGCGGATCCTCCTCGGGTTACCGGGTTACCACAGGTCAGGTGCTTTAAACGGCACCGTTTTGTATCCTGTTCAAACAACATTAATATGGTATTTTTCATTCGAACCAGATTGAAATAAAAAAAAGAAGAAACCCTAATTGCATAATCCTCTCAACTTCACACTCCCGACGCCGCTCTTCTCTCGGCCAAACGCCGTTCACCAGCCGCCATGGCCTCACGACGAAGAATGGGCTTCCGGCAACCACATCGACAGGTATTCGAAACCCCTTTCCCCCTTAGTTTCAGATCAAAATTTTAAACAAAAAATTGGTTTTAGATTTCAAATAAAAAACGAAAATAAGAAACAAATTTTATTTCCACAAAGTTCTTTTGAAATTTTATTAAAAATTTTCGTTTACACTTATCTCCCTTTTCGATTTTTTGATCTAAAATTCCCCCTCTACTATCTGTTTTTTTTTTGAACTCCCGACCCCTCTACTCTATGTTTTTTTAACCCAGGCCCCTGAAACTCATCTTTTTTTTCTTTGAACTCAGGCCCTCATTTTTACAATCTGATTTCTTTTCAGATTTATATCCGATTTTTTACAACAATAATAAAAGATAACAACTCCTTATTTTATTCTTGTTGCAGATCTGGTGATGGTTGTAATCCCGGATCTTTGGGGATGTTGCCGGGTTGGTAAGGTTAGGGGTATGGGTGTTGTCAGTTCGGCAGAGGGTAAGGGTAGGTTTAAGGTTATTTATTTTAGGGTTTTGTTGA
The DNA here is from genome assembly GCA_019671005.1 of Hibiscus mutabilis. Classification (NCBI taxonomy): domain Eukaryota; kingdom Viridiplantae; phylum Streptophyta; class Magnoliopsida; order Malvales; family Malvaceae; genus Hibiscus; species Hibiscus mutabilis. The sequence goes on along the minus strand of CM033721.1, from coordinate 23,240,539 downwards.
TTTGGTTTAGGGATAATATATTTGGGGATAATTTAGTTTAGGGTTTTGGTGGCCGACGGCAAGGAAGTGGCAACTAGGGTTAATTTTTAGGTTAAAGGGCATTTTGGTAATTTTAGGGTTAATGGGTTTCGGGTTACTGGTTTCGGGTTGGTTACCAGATAAAACGGGTTATCACAGGATCAATTAAGCTTTTGACCAATTTTGACCATAAAATCTTGACATATTTTTCTTTAGATATTGCTGACACATGATACTCTACAGTTTTATCATGCTGCATTTATAATTTTTTTCAAAAAAATATTTTAATAAATTTTCATATTTTTTTAGAATTTTTGAAACTTTTAATTTTTTTTAAATAAAATAAAAAATTCTCAAAATGTCAAGTGGAAAGATTGTGATACGATGCATTAGACCAACAGATCCAAAAAAATTGTCAAAATTTAATAGTGAAATTTGATCAAAAGACTTAATTAATTCAATTTCTTGATTCAAGTGCTTAATTGCAAAAAGAATTTAAGAGTTTAATTTTTTCTCGAAATTTTAAAGACTTCTTACACCCTTTATTCTTATTAATTTATCATTTTTTTATTTTGCACTTTGTCATTATTATCTTTTATCCTCAAGACCTGTACTATAAATGCTTTAAAGTAACTGAAAAAACACAATTTTTAAGATTTTTTAATTACATTAAAAAATTGAATATTGATAAAAAAATGAATTCAATGAATAGAATAAGGATTTATATTCAATATACTGACGAATAAAACTTTTAATTTCCATAAGCGTCTTGGTTTTAAGGTTTTGAGACTCAATTTAGGGTATAAAGTTTAGGAGTTTATTAGGTGTAGGGGGTTTAGAATTTAAGATAACGGTTAGAATTTAAAGTTAAAAATTAGAGTTTAAATTTTAGTTTCTATGGCCAGTGTATCAAATAATTATCTAATAAAATAATATTATATTATGCTAACAGCATTCTTTAAAAATAGGGTGAAAAAGGAATTTACTTGTACAATAAGCCCAATAAGACAGCATATTTAATAAGGCCCAATTTGTTAGCCCAGAATTTGTAACTAATTCCAACCCTCATTTTGCGACCCCTTTTTTCTTCGACAGACATTTCACCTGTTTCGTTCGTCACAAGCTTATGCTCTTCTTTTTTTAGGGTTTTTATGATTCTCGTCTAAATTGAGAGTTTTTAGGTTAATTGCTTTCAGTTAGGGTTTCTGGGGGGTCTTACTAATTGGGAATTTCGAGCCTCTGCTGTAATCGGGAGTTCCAGGTTTCCGCTCTCTTTATTTTCGGTGATACAGTTCTATTTGTTGTGGTTTAGGGTTAGGGTATCTACCGTTCTCACCGCAGTAAGGGTTTCCCCTCTGCGAAAAGTAATGTAATTCGTGTTTTGTTGCATTTGAGGAATTTTTATCATTTGTTATTTGTTTCAGTATCTAGGGATTTGGGGACTAGGGTTTTAGCCGAGCATGGAACCTGATAAAGGCAAACTGTTTGTGGGAGGGATATCTCGGGAGACTAGTGAAGCTATTCTCAGGGATCATTTCAGAAAATACGGCACCGTATTGAGCTCAGTTGTAGCTAAAGACTGGAACACCAAAAGCCCTCGTGGATTTGCCTTTGTTTTGTTCTCTGATTCTTCCTCAGCTGATAAAGCTCTTCAAGACACCCATGTTATCCTCGGGAGAACGGTCAGTTCGAAGCTCTCTTGAATCTATCGGCCATTTTATACTCTATTTCCTTACTGTTAGACAGATGAATTGTGCTTAGAAGGAACTTTTAAGGTTTTTATTATGCTTGTGGAAATGATAGCTTGCAGGTATTTTAGGTTGTTTAATATATGTGATTTATGAATGGGTTTCCTAGGTAGAAGTGAAAAAAGCGATACCCCGAAGCGAACAACACCAGAACCAACAGCAGCAGCAACCTCACCATGCTGCTGACAGTAACAATAACTTTAGGACTAAGAAACTTTTTGTAGGGGGTTTATCTGCTACTCTAACTGAGGAAGAGTTTAGGAATTACTTCGAAAGATTTGGTAGAATAACAGACGTTGTTGTGATGCATGACAGCTTGACTAACCGGCCTAGGGGATTTGGGTTTGTTACTTTTGACTCTGAGGAGTCTGTGGAGAAAGTTATGCAGAAGAATTTCCATGAGTTGAATAATAGGCTCGTGGAAGTCAAGCGTGCAGTGCCGAAAGAGGGAAGTAATGGTCGTTACAGTAATCAAAACATGAAGCCTGGTGCTGTAAGGGGGTCTCCTTATAATGGTTTTCAGGCTGTTGAGTTCATTTCGAATGGTTCTGGATATGGAATGTTTCCTGGCTATGCTCTTCCTGCTCATAATCCGGTTGGGGATTATTTATACGGAGCTGGTGTTTATGGTTCCGGGTACCCTATGGTAGGCTACAGTAGGATTGATTATGGTGTCACTCCAGCTACTCCTAGAGGCCCTTTATATGCCCCTGTAATGCTCGGACCTAGAGTTTACCCGCTTCCTTATGGCAGTCCATCCATCTATCCCACTTATATGAACAGCGGGGTTGGTCTCGTGGGTGCAGCGGCAGGTGGGTTCAATGGGATTATTGGAACTGGAGTTGATGGAAAATGGAATGATGCCAATGGTGATCAGCCTGCAAATGACATTCAACCTCAAATTGAAGCTGTAAACGGAAGTACTGAGTCTTCTGGTTTAAAAGAGTGTAGCGGTGGTGGTGGTGCTGCTGGTGAACAGGATCATAAAAGTGTTGATGGAGAACTTAAGCCCTCACGTGTAGAAGTTTCTAGATGATTAATTGACTCTGTTTAGGCTTTGAAGGGTTAGTAAATTCTTTAACTGACCGGCTTAGGGAAATTTAACCATCAATGTTCGGCATTATGTATCATAATTGACTCTGTTTCTAGATAGTAATGCATCTTTAGTGTTATCATTTGTCAGTACAGAATTCGTCACTGTGTAACATAATTGCATCCGGATTCCACTTCCATTGTGCATTTCACGTCTGTCTGGTAGTGTTAATAATGAAACAATGGCTTTTAGATGATTCTGGGTTTCTCTTGGTATTGTTGAAGTTGTTTGTGCAGAGAAATTCCAGGAGAAATTAAACTATGGTAAGGGCTTTTAGATTTTGCTTCGAAGGTGAAACTTTTCTTTTTAAACTTAAATGTTTAGTAAATAACGAAATAAGGTGAAACTTTTCTTTTTAAACTTCAGGAGTTTTTTGAGTTAGAGATTTGAATAAAAAATTTGTAAAGATTTTTTGTCCTTGATAATAATAATTTTTTTAAATAACATAAATTTAAATAACTAATAAAATAAAAAAAATAATTTTGTAAATAAAAAATTAATATATACATATAAATATAATAATTAATAAAATTATATTTAAAATATGATTTTATAAATAAAAAATTAATATATACAGTTAAATTTAATAATTAATTAAAATTATATTTTTAATATAATTTTATAAATAAAACATAATATATCTGTCATTCATATATGTTTAGTAATAATATTAAAAATTAATTTTTATAATATAATTAACATTAATTTATACAAAATAATAATAATTAATAAATTATTCAAACAAGTATTAAATATAATTATGTCCTTATATGTTATTTTGCTTGTTCAAATAATTAAACAACTATCGGCTATCAGTTAATTCTACTAAACACTTTTATACAATCATCTAATACATACGCTAGTCAGATCAGCTAATGCTATCAGCTGTCTGCTATCAGCTAATATAATCCGCTATCCACTATCAGTTATACGCTAATTGCCAAACAGAGCCACAATTTTATGCAATTAATTGTTCTTTGGTTTCAAATTATGTCACTCAAACAGGAGAGAGTTGGTTGTTTTATCATTAGTATTCAATCTATTGTCTAACTAATATGGATTAAGTACAATAAGGATTAAATTTGGAATAATTTATTTACTCTAGTTTTACTTCGTTGACAACATTATAATTCAAATTGTTGATTAAAAAAACTATTAGTCGGAAGTTTAAAAATCAAATTAAAGGTTTAGAACATCATATATTTTTTAACAGTCTCAAAATTCATTTTCTCCCAGAGTTTTAAAACCCATTCTTTCTTTACTCTTAGGTGGCCAGCTGCCAGCAAGCCACCCTTTTTGTTGTTGTTTATTTTTAACTTTGTCCTCTCTATCAGCTCTCTCATTTTTGTTGTGGTGTTGTTTCGATGCTCTCTTTTGATCGATTCGTTGAGATTTTAATTTTTCAACATTCAAGGTCAAGCATGGCCCTCCTCTAGGGTGGTTTTTCTTATTTTTGGTTTTTTTGCCTCTTCCTTGCAGATTTGTTGACCCTCTATTGGTGCTTCTGTTTGTAATCCTTGGACGTTGCTCCTTTATCGATGTCTCCCTCAGCGGGTCATAACCAATAGGGTAAACCATTTGAAGAGTTAAATTAGGCCACTTTTGGTCTTCATGGCCTTGACTTTGCCGTTTACGTCATTCCAACCCCCTGAAATACCCGTCGATGTTACCAGCTGCCAGTGATTTCTCGTTTGGAAGATTCTTCACAGATCCAGACGTGTGGTGCCGCCTCTCTACTCCTGATTTTGTTTTCCATCAACTTAAGGTTTTCTCTGTTTGGGATTTTTATTCTCGCTGCTATGTTGGCTTTGTTTCTGAGCTTATGATTGAGCATCTTTTTTTTCCGGGTTTTTTTTACCCCTTTGTATATTTTTGTTTTCATTTAATGAATTTCTAGTTTGATTTTTCAAAAAAGATTGTTATTTTAAAAAGCTGTAATTGTTGTGAATAAAGTAAAGAGCAATACCAAAATAGATGAACAAGAACAAGATGAGAGACAAAGAGATAGACTTGTATTATATTCTCAAAGTATGGTTGTGTACAATGTTTTCTCCAAACTCTATATTTATAGGCATAAGATGGAAACTCTAATTTCAATGGGTATTAAACCCTAACAATAAAGTACATTAAAGTCTCATTTAATATATGGATATCCACCATAAATAAAGATATTTATAACACCCCTTTGGATATCCATGAAGATAATGTGGCTCGTTAAAACCTTACTAAGATAAAAATCCCGTGGGAAAAAATTTCTTAGTGAAGTAAAAGAGTACACACATCTTTGATACGCATAACATGTTGCATCATTAAAAACCTTACTAGAAAAACACATTGAAACAAAACCTCGGTTAAGGGAAAAAGAGTGCAACGCGTATTTACTCCCCCTCATGAAAATATCACATATGATACTTGAATCTTCATAATTCAATCTTGAATATAATCTTCAAATGTTGAAGTAGACTATGCACTAGTGAATAGATCTTTCAAATTACTGCTTGAAAGGATTCATCGAATACTATTTTTTTGGAAATCATGAGGGACGAAACTATGAAGAAATATGTTTCGTTTTGTCACATTTGATGTATCTACCTTGAGATATAAATTTTGCATTATCTCTACACAAGATAGCTTGCATCTTATATTGTGAAAGCAATTCACATATCTTATAGATATGTTTAGCCAAACACATATTTCGGCTTTGCCTCATGCATAGCAATTATTTACATGATCCGGAGAGGCATCGAGTTTTGAAAGATCTAAAGGTACTGGTCTCGTAGCACTTAGATAGTATTTTTGGACCAACTAAGATATGATGCTTCCGATCAATTAATATATATATGGTGCTTTTGGACCAAGAATATCATCACCCTTTTCTCGAGGGCGTAATGGGTCTTTGTTTACATTAAGAGACCTAGCAACCATAAGGGTGATCAACGAATATGCTTTATGCATGTAAAGTCTCTTTAAACATTTTTCTTGTGTATGTCGATTGATGCACAAGGATTTCATTGTTAAGAAGATCTCTTCACGAGCGTCAACGATATTCAAATCATCAATATACACAACAACAACAATGACAAATCCAGAGCTAAACCTCTTAATAAAAATGCTCGGGAAAATTGAATCATTCTTATAGCCTTCCGCTAATAAGTATTCATTGAGGCGATTATACAATATGCACCCAATTTGTTTAATCTATAAATAGATAAGTTCAATTTGATTGAATATTATTCTCGAGAACTTGAATTATTTGCTTCTGCAGTCTAAATCTTTCTGAAAGTTTCACGTAAATATTATTATCAAGAGGCTCATACAAATAGGATGTAACGACATCCATTAGGCGGAAACTAAGTCTTTAATTGTCAAACTAATAAAAATCTTTTGCATCCACCGCCTAGGAGTATGTTTCCTCATAATCGATTCTAGGTCTTTGTGATAATCCTTGTGTCAAACGAGTTTTATATCTCACAATTTCCCCATTTTCATTTCTTTTTCTCACAAAGACTCCTTTATATCCACGGGCTTTACACCTTCCGGTGTATGAACTATAGGCCTGAATACTTATCCTTTCGAAAGAGATTTTAGTTTCGCCTCAATTGCCTCTTTTCATTTTGGCAAATCATTTCTTTGTTTACATTGTCCAATTGACAATGGTTAATGATCCACATTATCATCCAAAATATCTAGTGCTATATTTCATGCAAATGTATTATCAACGTCGATTTAATTTCGGTTCCACTTATTACCAGACATGACATAATTCATTGAGGTCTCGTATCAGGTACCTAAGTCATGTATAATGTCTCTGTTAGAGACCTTTTCATCTCTTCTAGAGATTTTCATAATTTGTTTATTCCTTGATTAGATCGTCATAAGATATAGCTCTTTTTCTTTTTTGAGGATTTTTATCTTTGGAACCTACTTGTCTACCACACCATAGGCGTAAGTTAGACTCATTATGTTGAGATATGTGTTTTGATATAATAATTTGAAAAATGTTTTTGAACTTGTTTGAATATTTTGAAAACTTATTTAAAGTCCAAACAACTTGAAAAAATGTTTGAAATGATTTCCATCTTAGCCGATCTTTTTCTAAACAGGTATGATCCGTTTATGCACTAAAAATTCTATTTTCCAGACTTCAAGGCAAAAAGGATCGATCCCCTAAATAAAGGGATCGATCCCTTAGTTGACAGTTTCAATGTATTTTTTCACTTCCAGCCTTCTAGTGCAAAAGGATCGATCCCCTGATTTATGGGATCGATCCCTTAGTTTCAACGGTCATATTTTTATGAAAAAGGATTGATCCCCTTGGTAAAGGGATCGACCCCTCGTGTTATAAATACTAAAATTTTGCATGGAAATCAATCCCCAATGGCTCCAATTCAATCCCAACGGTCTCAACGGCTAGGAACTCAATTAGGAGTATAAAATGCACCTCCAAGCATCCATGGAAGACTAATGCTTCAATTGTCAACAACATTATGATCAAAGATTTGTCTTAGAGCTTAATTGTATATTTCTTTGTATAGACAACACTTGTGAGCTTTAATTGTAATATTTTTGCTCAAGTGTTTTAGGTTTTAGGTGAGTGCTTAGTGTGCAAACATCTACCTATTAAGAGGAATTTCAGTTTGCTAGGATTCACTTTGTTAGAGAGTGTTCCCAATACTCGATTTGTGAGTTTTTGGATGCTAGATCACGGGTTTTGATTCTAGGATTGTAACGGTTGCCTCCTTAGCCTAGAAAAGGGAAAGAATTCTTAGTGAATTGTTGAAATCCTAAGGTGAGAAGCCTAGGTAGTGGACGTAGACTCCATTGAGGGAGTTGAACCACTCTAAATCATTGTGTCTTTTTTTATCCTTTGCTTCCACCTTTTCCACCCAAAAATCAACCTTCTCCACCACTTGGCTAATTAATCGGTTATGTACATCGAGCCCAACAATTGGTATCAGAGCGAGAATCAATCGAGAAGGTTTAACCACCTATTGAGACGATCTGGAAGCTCGATCAACAACAAGTCAACCGGTGATAAATAGAGTAATCCATCGACCGACCATCATTCTTTGACGGGACCAACTACGCTTATTGGAAGACCATCATTCTTTGACGGGCCTTGATTTTCTTCATCAAGGCCTAAGATTACAAGCTTTGGGACATTGTTGAAGATGGTCCATACGTACCACAAAGATGCAAGGCGGAATAGAATGTGGATGATCGCAAGAAGATGAAGCTAAATTGCAAGGCTTTGCACATTCTCTTTTGTGCTTTTAGCCCAGATATCTACGCAAAAATGTCTTCTTGTGAGAGTGCCAAAGAGGTTTGGGACAAGCTTGAAGTCACATACGAGGGAACAAACGAAGTGAATGAGACCAAGATCGGCCTCCTCAATCTAGAGTATGAGAACTTCAAGATGGATCCAGAAGAAGAAATCAAGAAGATGTTCGGTCGATTCTCTACCATAGTGAATGGACTCAAAGGCTATGGAGAAGTCATTCCGAAAGAAAAGCTTGTCCGAAAGCTTATCTACTCCCTTCCTGAGTCATGGGACTCAAAGAAGACTGCCATCATCGAGGCCAAGAATCTCAAGACCTTGAAGCTTAATGAACTCATGGGGTCTCTTCTTACTCATCAAATAATGAAGAAGGACAATGAAGAGGAGAAGAAAAAGGAAGAGATAAAAAAGATGGGGAAGAAGGAAATCAAAAAGCTAGGCATCAATATGAATGTCGTAACCCTCAAATCCTCTCAATGCCATCATGACGATTCAAGTGAGGAAGAAGAAGAAGATGAAGAGATGACCTATCTCTTCATAAAATTTGCCTGATTCATGAAGAACGAAATGAAAGAATCTAAGCATGAATCGATGAAGAATAGGGCAAGTTCTTCAAGCCATAAGAAGAAGGCACATTTGGCTACTTGGAGTGATGAAGACTCCACCGGAAATGAACAAGCCAACCTTTGTCTCATGGCCATCCAAGAAGATTCAACGGTAACTTCTAATTCATCTACTTCTACTTCTACTTCAAGTTCATATTCTTTTGATGAATTACAAGAAGCCTATGATGATTTGCTTTTGGAATTTAAAGCTTCATTTTCTATAAACAAAAAATTACTTTCAAAATTGAAAAAGAAAAATGATTTGCTTTTTAAAATAAATCTTGAGTTTGAAGCAAAAATCAAAGATTTTGATCTTAAAGTTTCAAATTTATAAAATTTGCTTCAAACAATGGAAAAAGATCATCAAAAGGAAATTGATGATCTTAAGAAAGAAAAAGATTTGATTTCCAAGGAATTACAAAAGAAAAATGATTTTGAAAAATCAAACTTTTATGTTAGACAATCTAGTGCCCCTAGATTTATTAAAGGAAAATGTTTTAGAAGTATTTGGGTCCCAAAAGGACTAATTACTTCAACCAAAAATGATGGAATTGAAAAAAGGATTCCTAAGGGGACTAAACCTTGTGCTACTAATATCTATGGATCCAAAGCAATTTGGATACCAAAAATTACTTGATTGTCTTATGTTAGGTGTGATGGAGAATGTTCAACAAAGTACAACATTAAGGGGGAGCTCCATACACACAAAGAAAGCACTTGAAGAAGGAAGGCAAGCACTTGAAGAATGAAGGCTTCACATCCTCCCTTGAGTTCAAGTGTGGTAAAATTAGTTGAATTTATTTTTATTTTGATTTATTTCTTTTTATTCAACTAATTTATCATAATTTTTGGACTAACACTCATTGATGCTTGAGTAAGGGGAGCCAATTTTAAAACCAAAATTTTTATTTTTGTCAAAATCTTTAAACCTCCTTTGTTATCTTGTACTTAAAGTCACACAAATTCTTTTTTATATAACAAAAAGGGGGAGAAAATGGTTTGAAAAATTGATTTTTCAAGTGAATAAGGGGGAGTTTTAATTATATTTCAATTTTAAAATCTCTTATTCAAGTTTTTAAATACTAAGGGGGAAAATCACAAATAATTTTTCAAGTTAGTTTTATTATATCAAAAAGGGGGAGATTGTTGAGATATGTGTTTTGATATAATAATTTGAAAAATGTTTTTGGACTTGTTTGAATATTTTGAAAACTTATTTAAAGTCCAAACAACTTAAAAATATGTTTGAAATGGTTTCTATCTTAGCCGATCTTTTTCTAAACAAGTATGATACTTTTTTGCACTAAAAATTCTATTTTCCAGACTTCAAGGCAAAAAGGATCGATCCCTTGGTTGACAGTTTCAATGTATTTTTTCACTTCCAGCCTTCTAGTGCAAAAGGATCGATCCTCTGGTTTATGGGATCGATCCCCTGGTTTATGGGATCGACCCCTTAGTTTCAACGGTCATATTTTTATGAAAAAAAGATATATCCCCTTGGTAAAGGGATCAACCCTCGTGCTATAAATGCTGAAATTTTACATGGAAATCAATCCCCAATAGCTCCAATTCAATCCCAATGGTCTCAAACGGCTAGGAACTCAATTGGGAGTATAAAAGGGACCTCCAAGCATCCATGGAAGACTAATGCTTCAATTGTCAACAACATTATGATCAAAGATTTGTCTTAGAGCTTAATTGTATATTTCTTTGTATAGGCAACACTTGTGAGCTTTAATTGTAATATTTTTGCTCAAGTGTTTTAGGTTTTGGGTGAGTGCTTAGTGTGCAAACATCTACCTATTAAGAGGAATTTTAGTTTGCTAGGATTCTCTTTGTTAGAGAGTGTTCCCAAGACCCGGTTTGTGAGTTCTTGGATGCTAGATCACAGGTTGTGATTCTAGGATTCTAACGGTTGCCTCCTTAGCCTAGAAAAAGGGAAGAATGCTTAGTGAATTGTTGAAATCCTAAGGTGAGAAGCCTAAGTAGTGGATGTAGACTCCATTGGGGGAGTTGAAACCACTCTAAATCCTTGTGTCTTTTTGTTTATCCTTTGCTTCCACCTTTTCCACCCAAAAATCAACCTTCTCCACCACTTGGCTAATTAATCGGTTGTGTACATTGAGCCCAACACATTAGCAACTAGAGTTTGTCCTTCTGGGACATCAAATTTAATCAGAGCTCTTATAGCTGGTACATGTGACTTAGTTACTCTTTTAGAGTCAGCAAAATCATCTAGCAATTGATTTGATAAGTTTTGCACATGAATTATCTTTTGAACTTCCAATTGACATTGTTGAGTACGTGGATCAAAATAAGACAATGATAATTCATTCCAACTTATTTCTTTTCTCAGCTATATATTTTTCCCCTAATCTTGGGAAAACTAACTCATTAAAATGTCAGTCAGTAAATCGAGTTGTAAATAAATTCCCCATATGAAGCTCGAGATATTTAATTATTGAAGGGGATTCAAATTCGAAATATGTTCCCAACCTCCTTTGAGGACACATCTTTGTGCGTTGTGGTGGAGCAGTTAGAATATATAACGTACACCCAAAAAACAATTCTAAAATGGGAAATATTTGGTTCCTGACCAAAAACTATTTGTAATGGGGAGAACTTGTGATAATTTGTTGGCTTGATGAAAATTAGTAATGCTGCATATAAAATGACATGTCACCAGCATTATCAAGAGTGATTGTCTTTATAAGGTAATCTGGAAAATGTGGTCGCAATTTTATCAACTGAGCAAATAACCTTGCAAATGCCAAGTTGTGGGTTGATAACAAGGATACGTATGACCATCTAGTCGATGCATCAATTAAAACCGTAAAATATCTAGATGATCTATAAGAAGGGTGTATCAGGGCTGGCTATAAGGGGGAGCACCCTGAGTGACCGCTCAGGGCCCCAACCAGCCAAAGGCCCCTAAAATTTAATTTTTTATCTTTTAAATTAATTAAATAATTAAATAATGGTAAAAAATAATTCTTTTTCCTAAATAAATAAAATAATTAATCTAACAATAAAAATAATGTGTTTGACAAAAGTTTAATTATGTTTCCGTGGTTTATTAAAGAAAGGCCTAACTACAAAATAAGTGTCCAAACTATAATATTGTTTTTACTTTAGAACCCTAAAGTGTTTTTTGGGTCAAAATAGATGTATGAAGTTTACTCTATGAACATTTCTAGGTAACGACCGTTAAAGAATTAAAAACAAGTGCTCAAATTATGCCACTTTTTATTTTAGGTGTCGTTTTTAAAAAAATTAGTGCCCAAATTATGTCGGTTTTTTATTGTTCTAGGTATTTAAAATTTAATTATATATATATATAAGTAATGATCGTTACCTCGAGATGATAATGAAATAAACTTTAGGCACCAAAAGCAAAAAACAATATGTATAGTTTGGACACTTATTTTGTAGTTAAGACTTAAAAAATATTACTTTGATTGTTAAAAATAATAAGATATGCTTTCATTATATAGGGGGTCTATTTTTTAGTTTTCGCTCAGGGCCCCGAAAATCTCCGAGATGGCTCTGGGGTGTATGGGCCCACATATATCACTATGTATCCGTTCAAGAAAATTAATAGATTCATAATCTATCTTAGCTGGTGACGGTTGAATAATCAATTTGCCTTAAGAGCAAGCATCACCTGAAAAAACATTACTTTGAAGAATCTATTAGTTCTTCAATGAATAACCACATTAAGTATCAATAGCTTGTCGCATCATAATTGAACCGGGATGACCTAACCGGTCATGCCAAATAATAAAGTTATCAGTAAACTTTTGGTTTACAATAGCATGAGCTTCAATTTATACTAATTCTTGTGTAGTACAATCCGGATGACAGTGCATGTAATTTTGTCAAAGTTTTCTTATTGCTTTGGTTTATACTTTTAATATGGAGATAGTCAGCATCCCCTTGACTAATAGTCACAATATGATATTCATTTCTGTGAATATCTTTAAAATTCAATAAGTCACTTTGCAATTTTGGCGAGTATAACGCATTGTGAATATGGAATACAGTTCCATTTGGCAATAACATATTTGCTCTTCCGGAGCCTTTTATGATATTAGTACTTCCGGATATAGTACTCGCATTATTCTCTTTCATTTTAAATGAGAAAATATGTATAATTATGCACCTTTCAATATGTGCTTTGTTCCATTCACTTAGGAGAATGAAAAATATGTGCTTTGTACCATTCACTTCGGAGAATGAAAAATATGTGCTTTGTACCATTCACTTTAGGGAATTAAAAATATTAAATATAGCACATATCAAATCAATTATCTATCAAAGATAATGTCACAAGAACTTATTACTCTTCCGGAGCATTGATATTTTAGTACTTTGGGATATAGTACTCACATTTTCACCCTTGCATTTAAATGGGAAAATTAGTTCTTATGCTTAAGTATAGTATGAGTACTTGCACTATCTGCTAAGCAAAAATTGCCACAATTCACGGTATTGTGTCTGAGGACAACATTATTTGCGTGAAAAATGGAGTATATTTTTTTCTAACATATCCTCATCAGTAATATTTTGACCACATAACTTCAATTGTGAAGTAATTCGAAACATAACAGAGTTATACTCGCTTACTGATTTAAAATCTCGCAATCTCAGATGCAACCAACCATATTGAGCTTTAGGTAGAATAACAGTTTTCTGATGGTCATATCGTTCCTTTAGATTATTCCAAGGAATAAGATCTTTCACCGTTAAATATTCAGATTTCAACCCCTCATGGAGGTGACGACGAAGAAGTATAATGGCTCTGACCTTAATTTGAGCAGATTATTCCAAAGATTTAATCCTCATACGCGGCATTGTTAAACCAGTTAACAAGGTCCTTTGGAAACCTTCTTTGAGACCAATAGCCTCGCAGAACGGGATGTCCAGCCAATATATTAGGATTAAACCAACAGAACAAAGAATATAAATCACCATAATTTATAACAGTCTTCTTGTAGATCATAAATCACCATAATTTATTGCACTTTAAAATGTAATTTAAAGAATAAAAATAAAAATAGAGTTTACCGATATTGATTTTCCTCTCAAGGAAAATAGAGATATAAATGACTAAGACAACTCCTCATAATCTCTTTATGTCATATCTCTTTTCAAGCCATTTAAAGATGTCATGTAAAACTCAAAATATAGTTAAAAGTACTAACTTTAATCGATAAAATAACATTAATATAATCACTATAATAATAATTGTCATTCTTAAACAAATAAACAACTATAAGGATGTATAAATAAGAATGATTAATCGATGCAATTACTAACATCTAGTAGATTAAAAACACAAACTTTCATCATTAGAATAAAATAAACAAAGATTGGTCCTAACTAAAGAACAAAAAAAAGATCTCAAAATAGGTGCAGAGCACTACACGTGTATTCCATTGTATTTAAAACATATGATTATTCCCCGCTTTGAACAACCATCCCTAGATGGTAAGGAAAAGAAATTACGTCATTTAAAAAATCATAACCGTGTATATATTTAATATTAGATATATCATTAAAGAAACAATAAATTAAAATACATTGACCTTAATTTAAGAATAATTAATCATCCACTATATCGAGATAAATAAGTAAAAACATACCGGACTTTTCAAGCTAGGTTGAATATATGGTAGATGTAGTCACCAATATCTTGTTAAAATCTTTTTCGGGAATTGCCGACAACAACCACGGTAATTGAGCGAGATCATGTTGATAACGCATTGTGAATAAAGTAAAGAGCAAGAACAAAAATAGATGAACAAGAATAAGAAGAGAGACAAAGAGAGAGACTTGTATTATATTCTCAAAAGTAGGGTTGTGTACAATGCTTTCTCCAAACTCTATATTTATAGGCATAAGATAAAAACCTTAATTGATTATTAAACCCTGACAATAAAATGCATTAAAGTCTCATTTAATATATGAATATCCACCATAAATAAAAATATTCATAACACTAATTAATTTTATTCTCAAGTCTATATACCGATTTAATATATTTTTATATTAAGTTTCTTTATGAATAAATAATTTGAACCGAATCAAGAGAATATTAGTCCTTAGGCGTTACAATTATCGTACCAAATCAAAATCACAACATCCAGAGGCATAAGAAAAACCTGACAATCAATGATTTCCATTTCTCTCTACGGACATGTTGGAGTAAAACAACCCAATTCCGATCTATTAAGGCAAAAATATGCTGCAAAATCATGAATGAAGCCCCCATTCGCTTGCCCTGCTGCATTAACCGAAAGTCTTTCAAACTATCCACTTCGAGTTCGACCTTTCTTTCTTCTAAATTCCATGCATGTAAAAGTCCTTCAAACACTCCCTATAGCTTAGCTTCGAGAATCGAACATATGCCAATGAATTTTTTAAATTCGAAAATTCAAGTCCTATTACAATCTCTAATAACATTCCCACAAGAAACGAACCCATCTAAGCCATCCCTTGCCCCATCCGTATTCAATTTAAACCAACCATCAGGATTCAGGAGAGACATCCACCAATCGGAAACCCGTGGCATAGTTGCACCAATTTAATATATTAATTAGTTTTTACAAAGCAAAAAAGAGAGGAGCTTAGGTTCTTTATGTGCCTTTTCTCTCTATTACTCAAAACTTGTTCCAGGGTGCTATAAAGTATCATTAGTGCTGACATAGCCTCACATTAGAATCAGTCTTTTCTAAAATCAAATCTTTGATTATTTGAGGCGGTTTCGTCGATTTAGATTACCGGGAAAGCTGTAATGCTCCGTGAGATAGGATGCCGTATTTGCATGCAAATGTGAATAAATTTACTGATAATCGTATGATTGAGTCTGAGTTTGTGACGTTCTTACTTCAATGTCTTCTCCTGAAGAAGTCAGACAATACCTCAAACAAGTTGTTAGCACTTGTTTTCCAGCATTTTATTTTATTATTAAATTATTTGTTTATCATTAGTAGATGTTTATTAGAATACAAATTCTCAACTAGTTTATGATAATTCTGGTGTACTTTAGTATTAGCATATCTAATAAGATTAGAGTTTTATATTTATTAGGATTAGTATTCTGTAGCATACCTACATCTTATCTTATAAACATACAATTTGAAAAGAAAACATTATAAACGTTACCGATTGTTTTCTCTTGATAGTGCTCTTTATAGATTTCCTTGGAAATCCTTAGAAAATCATTATTTTCTTAACATCCAATTTAATTTAGAGGAAGGAGAGATGATTACTGCAGACATCAGTGCAGAGAGATCAGAAAATTACAAGGAAACACCAGATTCACATTGGCAGCAACCTGAAAAACAGCGCCCCAACTGGCCGGATATTCCTCATGACATCCTTGAATGTGTAATTGGACATCTGCAGCATTGGACAGACCGTATCCGGATACGAGCAGTTTGTAAGGCTTGGTCGATCCCTAGCCATCACATTCCCACCATTAATAAAGTCCCCTGGGCACTGAAGAAAAACCTTAGTAGGATTGCTATCAATGATGGTCAGATATATGGAGTGGCGAGTGTCGGTTGCTCGACCCTTTCTCTCGAGAGTACATTATCAAAGACTTTTCGACATGGGAAGAGAATCGGGTTCTCCTCTTTGCAAGACCTTGTGCTTCAGTCTATGGGTGGATTCTTCTTCGCAAGCCCCTAATGTGTGACCTACAAGCAGAAAAGCTTTTTCTCTACTCTCCCTTCACAAGTGAGGTAATTAAGTCGCCGGAGCTAGTGGTGCCTGAACTGTCCATGTATCAGGTGTGTACATTTTCCTTGAATGCAACCTCTCCTAAATGTGTCATCTTTCTTCTGCATCTGCGGCGGTACAAAATCAATATCAAGTTATGTTCTGCCGGTGATCAATCGTGGAAGCATTTCAAGTTCGATTGTGGTTTCGATAACCCTTGTTGTGCAGTTAATGCAGCCTATGCCAATGGAGTTTTTCTATTGTGTTTTCGCAAGAGGTCAGCTAGGTGCCTTCGATCTTGAACTTAAAGAGTGGACCATATTAGCTGATCACCCGCTACCAGGTTTTCCTTCCCTCAATGCTAACCTCATTGCATCTGGTGCAGACCTTTGGCTCTTGAATTGGCGTGATTTGAAATCTTTGAAACTTTTCAAGTTTGATTTCTCAGATTTCCGTTGGGTTTATGAAAACAACTTGGACAACCGTGTGTTGTTTATTGGGGCCACATCTTTCTGTGTTGCAGCAGTGGGGGAAACAAGTGAATTAGCAAATACCATATTTTCTAGTGATCGGCTGAGTTACTCAATAAGAAGTTACGGCAGCACGTCGCGTACAAGTAGGGGGTCACAACTCTACCGTAAATGTTCTGAGGCGACAGAGTTCGGAATGGTTTGGATTGATCCCGTGTGGTATTTGGAGAGCTAATGATTTGATTAATGCCTGCATAAAGCATTGTGGTGCATGGAACATAAGCTAGCTGCCGGGGTCAACATATGTGCTTGTGCCTGGATTTAACAATTCCGAGTGTCTGGCCAATGTTTCATACGGAGAATGCTTAGGTTCGTACCTTCATCAATATTTAAAATATAAAAAAATAAAGGAAAAAGGAACTAGGTAAATGAGCTTATTCATGAACATAAACGAACCGAACACATTTTTATTCGTGTTCCTTCTTTATTAAACGAACATAAAAATTTTGTTTATATTCGTTTATTTAACTTAATAAACAAACGTTATAGGACAGTTCACAAACAATTCATTGGTTGAACGCTTTGTTAATTTACATTTCTATTTTTATAAATGAAAGGGGAGATTGTTGAAAAAAAACAATCAATAATAAGTTAATTTTCACAAGTACAGAAAAAAAGAATAAAAGTCAAATTGTTCTGGACGAATATTTATATATTGTTAGTGTCTAAAAATCAAATAAATATATTTATTTTCAAGTTTATTAAATTTATTAACTTTAAAATTATGAACTTTAACTGTAAACCTTAAATCTTAAATTTTACATCTAAATTGTAAATTATAAACCCTACAAACTAAACTTTAACCTCTAAATTAAAATCTTAAACTTTACTGTCAATATATAAAATGTTGATATTTTTTAAAAAATAATTACCTATTAAGGAAAAACACTAGGCTTTCCTTTAAATTAAATACTCAAACTGTTACTCAAATAAAGGCTTAATTGAGAAGAAAAGGCATTTAAAGTATACTTTTTTTTCAAAAGATGCCTCGAGTTTTATTTTGGTCCAAATATATGAAAAAATCATCGGCTAATAAGTGTTTGACATGTGGTACTAATTTATTTTTTAAAATAAAAGTTCAATTCTTCAGAAAATATCAAAATTCTCCAAATTTCACCAAATAGCCCTCAAATCCCTAAAATCTCTCAAACCCCAAATTGCCACCTCTATTGTCACATATTGCCATACACGAACCCGTTCTTTCGGTCGTCGGACCTAGCCGGTCATTTTCTCAACATGACTTCGTTGAAAATCGATAAACATCGAACGGTTAAATTGACGTTCGACTAGCATGTCGGACCTAGCCGGTCATTTTCTCAACATGATTTCGTTGAAAATTGATAAACGTCGAACGGTTAAATTGACGTTCGACTAGCATGTCATTCGTTGGTTTTCGGGACTTTATGTTGGAAGAAATAACCGGCTAAGTTCAGCAACCGAAGGGACTCGGGGGCGGGGATTGACGGTAGTAGTAGTAGTAGTAGTGATTAAGGGTTTGAGGTTGGGTGATTTTAGGAATTTAGGGACTGTTTTGTAAAATTTAGAAATTTGAGACTTTCTAAAAAAAATAATTTTAATTTTTAAGTTCTTTTTTGAAAAAAAATATTTTTTTATAAAAATTGTCACTTGGCACACATTGATTGGTTGAAGTTTTTTAAAAAAAAATTGTTCGACCTCAAAGCAATATCGAGTGAAACTTAGTCATCTATTTAAGCCAAGATAAAACTTTAAATACTTGTTAATAAAAAAGGTATACTTCGATTTTTTTTTTCAATTAAACCCTCAAATAAATTATTGATTTTATGATGATTTTATATTCTGTTAATTACTAAAACGTTGACTTATATTATTGTCGCCTCATCACTCCACTCTCAACAGCCAAACCCCAAAATCCTAATATTAGAATATGATTTTCCCAAATTCCCAACAAACAAACCTGGTACTTATTCTTGGGTCCCCACATTTCTCCGCAGTTTTTTATAACGAAACCCATAATAGTGGAGGTTTTAGATATGTGCGAGACGAACGACTGTACAGGGCCATAAAAAAAGAGAGGCCCAAACGAGTTGAATTAAATGTTTATAGGAAAAAACAAAAGATTTTAATTCAATAAGTTACAAAAAAAAAATAAAAAATGTCTTCAAAGAGGGCCCTATAACATATTTTTTACTAAGATAATTTTTTTTTAAAAGACCTTATATATTTCTGGGATTATAAATCAAAAAGCCTCGTTTTAATAAACTACACAGAGCCCCGTAAACCTTTAAACTGCCTTTGACCCTTAATTTATAATTAGTAAGAGATATAAAAAAAAATTCTTCAAAAGATTACCTTAATAAAAAAATATTGTTAAATTATCCTCTTAAGCAATAAAAAATTGATTTAAAAACATCTAAAAATAAAAAATTTTCATTTAAAAAGTGTCATTCTTTTTTCGTGTTTTAAGTAATTGTTATATATACATATAATTGTATATTTATAATTTTTTATAGATATTTAATTTAATTTAAGTTATCTATTTTTCGCTCGTATATGCCCTGCAACAAAACCCACCTATGGAAAAACCTTATGACTAGCATGCTATGTTGCTACTTCTGATCTTTTGCTCTGTAATAAATAAATATTCTTTTTCATGTAACCTCAGGGGATGTTCCTCTATGTTAGTGCTTCATATTTTTGGATTATCTAGGTCAGGCAAACCAAATTGATTAGCTGAAGTTACTATTTTCTAAAATGGTAGTTGTATGAAGTACTAAGGCATACAATTACCAATAATGTCAGTTCTTTTTGGGACATCACAGGAATTTCCTGTTGAACTGTTGCTTAAGGTTTAAGGCCCAACCCAAAGCACCTATTACCTTGTTAAGATCGCTTAATTATAAATGACAGACAACAATGTTTCATTTCATTTATGCTCATCCCAACCTTTCAGGGTTCATGAACTTGTGCTTTCTGTATATTTGTTCCGCATATCGAACTTGTTAACTCATCGGCACACACCAAACTTAGAACCAGTTAACCATGTCTTTTTTAGCACGACATTATGTTTCAAAATCAATGTTTCTTGGATCAAAGCAATGCAACCTTCTTCAAATTTACTCTTGAACTCGAACTTAAATGGTTTGCTTGCAGAGATGCAACCTCTAATTGACCTTATGGAGCATTAGATAGCTCGAGTCCACTGATTAATGTACACAAGAATAGGGTATTAGAAACCGAAGATTTAAAATTTTCTTTTCAAAACGGATTATCGTGAATATCTAATGCAATGAATCAAACTGTAACCAAATACCTGTGTATTTGAGAAACTGATGTTCTCATTTGAATTCAGTTGGTGGGGTTTTCTCAGTTGATGTCCTCATCAATCGTGGTATGGGCTTCCCGAGTCGGATTTATAGACCGGCTACTGGTGAAGAGTCTCAGCTGAATATTATTGACCTTGAGAACCCTGTTACTGTTGAGGTTGTCCCTGTTATAATTTTCTTTCATGGTGGAAGCTTTGCATATTCCTCGGCGAATAGTACTATACACGAATATTGGTAGATACAAGGACGGACGCAGAACTTTATGTTAGGGGGTGAACTTATACAATTTTAGAAGACGAAAATAGATTTTTAATAGAAAATTTTTAAAAATTTTTAAATCATATAAGAATTTTAAATTTTTAAGGGGACGGTTGCCCCTTTAGACCCGTCTATGGTTTCAACCAACTATTCCGCACATGATACTTTGTTGTCTTCTCCTGAAGAAGTCGGACAATCTCTCTACAAGTTCTCACTTGTTTTTTCTCGAAATTGAGGGCACGTATGTATAATAGTATAATGTTATTATAAAGTATGACACAAACTTAAGATACGAATTATGTTACACGTGTTGAATGTATATTAAAGTGTCATGGAAGTAAAAGTTACCATAAGTTGCATTAGCCTTAAATATACATTTGGTATCTGAACTATACACATTCTTTCAAGTTGGTACCTAAAGAATTTTTGCTCGTTGATATCTGAGCTAGACACTTTCTCCTAAGTTAACACGTAAAGAAGTTTTGCTCCCATTTTAGCTCCCAAAATTTAATTTCATCCACTATTTTGATACTTTTATTAATATATTTAGTCCCTAAAATTTATACATTCTATCAATTCAGACCTAATTTGAAACAATTCAATAAGTTTAAACCTTTTTATTTAAAAAATTAATCAATTTAGTTATTTTTACCATATTATCAAATCAAACAAGCCTAACGGATCAAAATAACAATAAGATAACCATGGAATAAATTTCTGGCTCCACAGAATAACTAGATTCTATCATACAACAACATTAAGTTACTTTTAAACCTTTTTATACCAGGAAAGTAATATGATGTTTATAGGAGAAGAACACACAATTTAAGAGAAGAACAAAGAGTTAATTGATTGGATTTTTAAATATAGAAGGTTAAATTTGTTGAACTATTTCAAATTATGATCAAATTCATAGAATGTATAAGTTTTGATATCAACTTGGCAAAAGATGTCTAGCTCAAGTACCAACTTGAGAGCAAAAATTCTTTAACTCTCAACTTGAGAGAGATGCCTAATTCAGGTACTAATTGGGAGCAAAGTTTCTCTAAATATTAACTTGAAAGAAGGTGTCTAGTTATATAAATATGTAGTTGACCTCAAGAAATAAGTAATTTGTATTTATCTCAACAACCCTTTCTCTCTATCTCAACATATCATTTGATTCATATACTCTTTCACAATTAATTTAATTGTTCTTGATAATTTGACATTATAGTTCAAGTTAGATTTGATAAATCTTTGTTAGATTTCACATTAAAATATGTTTTATTTCTGATAATTTAGACATGAAAGATAGCTTGTTAAAATCACAAATCATGTATATACTAAGATGGTGTGGTGATTTGTAAAATCTTTCGGAAAATTGTTAAAATTTGGCGGAATCATTAGAAATCATCCTTCCATATTTATTAGTCTCTCCCCTGAAATTTTATGTTATTATTAAATTATTAGCGGATGTTTATTAGAATACAAATTCTAAACTAGTTAATGATAATTCTGGTGTACTTTAGTATTAGCATGTCTGGTAAGATTTGAGTTTTATATCTACTAGGATTAGTATTCTGTAGCATACCTACACCTTATCTTATAAATATAAAATTTGAAAAAACATTATGAACGTTGGTCTCCAAGTGGTACCGATTTTTCTTTCTGGTGCAAAATCCTTAGAAAACCTCGATTGTCCTAACATCTAATTTAATTCTGAGGAAGAGAGATGACAGAAAATTCTAAGGACCAAAACTGGAACGACAGAGCCCCAACTGGTATGATATTCCTCGTAACATCGTTGAATGTATAATTGGACATCTGCATTGGAAAGATATCCGGATGCCAACAGTTCGTAAGGCTTGGTCAATCCCAAACCATCGCATTCCCAGCATTAATACAGTCCCCTGAGCAATGAAGAAAAATCTTAGCATCAAAGACTTGGGTTCTCCTCTTTGAAAGACCTTGCTATGGGTGGATTCTTTTTCGCAAGCCCCTAAAGGCATATCTATATAGCTATGAATGACCGGGAATGTTTCTCCTTGGAGAGATTGTGCATCTTTCACAAGTGGTGATTGTTATATCTTCGGAGACATATGAATAAGAATTTATGCCATGAGATGGAGTAATTATTGATGAGCTCGTATTTCAGCATTTATTTAAAATATTCTTCATACAGCATAAGACAGACAATGGTGTTGCAATATGCCCTCCCCGGGAATTTGAGCAACCTTAATTAACATACTTGGAATGAAAGAAGGGAAATGACTTTAAGGCCAAATGGTGAACAAATCATAAGTTCCCAACAATTGCCACCACATTTGGGTCAATGAGAATGTATATGCACTATTATATAAGCTCAATCCCAAAAATAAGAAAGCGACAAATAAATGCTAGAATCTATTATCCACCAGAAAGCATAGAATATGATTCAATCCGAGCTCCATCTTCCACCCATGGATATGTTAACTTCTCATCACAATCAACTTCAGTGTTCAAAGCCCCAAAAAAATCTATGTGATGAAAAGTCTAACCTGCAAAAAGAAACTTGACTACAATTAAGTTCTTCGTGACTAAGCATGTAAAACTTTTCTTCCCCAGAAAGAACGAAATGATAAAAGTAGACTTCACTAGGAGGGACTAAGATTTCAACTTCTTTGTGCGTTTGACTAGAGGATGCATGCTCTTTTTTACTCTCCGGACCTTTTTCACAGATTTAGCTTTCTTTACCTTCTTTGTAATCACAGGCATTTCCCTTATAGGACCTGGAGGTATTCCTTTCTTCAGCGCACTTCCTCTCGGAGTGACAGAAGGTGGTATTCTCAAGCTTAGTGGCGGTAAAGGGTTGTGTGGCTTCCAAACCAAGTTGTTATTCATTGAAAATCTTACCCTCTTTGTGCTATTCTCACAAGATTTTGCAGTTTCATCAACTTCTCCATCCTCTTGATCAGTTTGCTCCCCATTCTGAGATTTTTTGCCATCTATATCTTTTTCTCTCTCTCTTCTTGGAGATGGCACCATTAACTTTTGGCAAATCACAGGCACTTGCAACATCACCATACAAGCCTACTTCAGCAGCAACCTTCTCAAACTGGTGCTGAAGGTTTGCAATCACGGATTCAGTAAATTTTATCGAATCCCCATCACCATTCTGCTCATTATTAGAATCGGAACTTTCTGCAGGTACCATAACATCATTCTCCTGATCAGCGGAGCTACATTCAGCATCCTTGTGTTTCTTAGTCTTTTTACCACTGCCCACAGTTACCTTTTCCCCCTTTTTGTTCTTCTTTGATGCTTCCTTGACAGAACCATTAGCATTAACTTCGACCGGCTCCGAAGCACCATTAGAGCCATCCACTTCCATGTCACCACTAATAGGTATCAATTCAGGAACATCATCTACTTCAACCCCTTCCTTACACTCAGGAATCGAAATATCAATACCCCAAATCCTTCTCCAACTCCGAAAAATTCCTTATGTAATCCTAACAGAACTTTTCTATTACCCTGACAGCAATCTACTGAAAAACCCAATTCATAAAACTTTGTAGAGAATCCCATCACTAAACTAATCTTCCCCAACACAACCACTTCATCGAGCTCATCAACTTCATCAACATGACTCTTAAGTTCCAACAATCTCTTTCCCATTTTAACAAAAACATCAAGCACATTGGTTCTAATCTTCCCAACCAAAACTTTATCACTCACTTTACCCATAATTCCTACAAATGGGTCCAACAAAATCTTAAGAATCTCGTTTTGAACGGGAAGGAAGGGCCTCAGTTCCTCAATAAAAACCGAAGCAATGTGATAATTAACACCATTCCCTTGAAACTTATCATCAGCTAAAAATGTTCCATCCACTAAAACCCTAATCCAACGACGCGTAAAATCCAAATCCCACTTCCATCTATTCAACATAGCGAAAAAAGAATTAAAAAACCTACGAATTAAGAGGTAGAACTTATCTAACCTTAGCTTATCAATTCCAGTCCACTCACGACGCATCGTAAGAAGAAAAACAGAGAAATATTGCAGAGATAGACCCGGTTCGAACTTCAGGAGAACCGAGGAAAGCTTTTCGACGAGGTCGGACTGAACCGGCAGCTTGTCTGCGTGCCAAACGCAGAAGAATAGACCTTTCCAGATCCTCTTCATCGATGACATCGGTTCGCGAAGGAAGCCAAGTGTCGAGGATTGACCGTACGGCTCTATCCCGGGTCGAGTTTTCGCAAGACGCTAGTTGCTTGATCAGGGTCGGGCCTTCTCCGGCTCCTGCTCCTGTCATGTGAGCCGATTTGGAAAAAAGAGATGAAGAAGCTGAAAACAGTTGGATTTAGATATTAAAGAAACAATGATTTCCAATTATCAGGAGAGAAACAGAAAGCATCGGAATCGGAAGTTTATTTCTATTTTGCTGCTAAAAAGGAGTGAGCTATGAAATAAACCCTAATAAGAGTAGTTTTTGAAAGGCTTAAATACTAATTTTGGCCCTTAAATTATACTCGAATTTCATTTCAGTCCTTACGTTTTTTGTTTTGTTAAAATCGACATAGAATGTTTAGTCCGCCTCCTATTTTAGCTCTTTGTTACAATATGGATAGATAAAAATCGACTCCAAAAAATTAAATTATTTGACTTGATTCGACTCAAAATTTTTTAAATAAAGGTTGAGTAAAATGAAATTATTTTAATTTTTAATAATTAATAGATAAGTTTTCTAGTCCGAGTCGAGCCTTTCAATTCTGTCTAATATATATCACATATGAAAAATATGAAAAAATATATATGTGTGTATGTATATGGTTATAGAAAGTCGTTTAAATTTGAACTAATTAGTACTATAACATTATAAATGTTTACAATTAAATTTGAATAGAAATTCGAACAACTAGACTTGACTCGAATTTCATAAACTCGACTCGAAAAAATTACAAATAAAGTACGAATTGAAAATATGACTCGTCAATTAGACTAACTCGAAATTTTTTAACTCGACTCGATCATATGTCCACCTCTAATTACTAATACCGATAGAAAAATCTTACAGCCAATAATTAGTCTACATGTAGCAAGGACAATTTACAAGAAAAAAAAGAATGAAGAGTAAGGATTTAATTTTGAAACTAAGAAACTAAATGTAGTTTTATTCTTCACTTGGACTAGTAAACCAAGCTTTCTTGATATAAACGACCTTCTCCTAAGATTCAAGACTTGAGGGTATTGTATCACGCTTGTTGTGGGAGTCTAGCATTCATTAGATTCTGTAAGATTTTTTTACCAAAATTACTTACAGCTTTTCAAATTATTTAACAATTGAGATCTTTCTGTCGGTTTCTATATACAGCAAATTAAACCATGTACTAAGAATGGTAAAGCCAGAAATGGCAGTGTTAGAGGGAATGTTACTGTCAATGGAACGTTGGTTGCCCCAGCAATTTTCAAAATTCCAATGAGTATTGAATACGAATATGATTCAGAGAGTTCGAATACGGAATAGCATAAGTGGTTTACTCTCTAGTCAATAGCAGCTTTTCTAGTTTCTTGATTTACAGTCTTCGGAGCAGCCTCAACATCAAAAGAAAATGAGTCACAGCGAGTTCTACTCCCAAGTAGATGTACCCTTTTCGTGGGAGCTCGAACCAGGGGTCTCGAAGACAACGAGGGAAGATGGCAGCAGAACCGATACAAGCCACGTCACGCTGAATTTACCCCCTCCTCCTTGCCTTTCAGAGAGTGCCCGGTTCTGCCTCAATGGTTCAACGAGAAGTTCAGCGAGGAAGGGTAATGTCAACAAGCGGGAGGACCCTTTCGTAGCAGCTTATAGGAAATGCACAGAGTACTCTAATGACGAGTCATGTACAGATGACGAAATCGATGCCTGCAGCGGCACGAATCGGACTAGGAAGAACATGTTCACTCTGTCATGTAAGTATTCATGCAGTGTTAGCAGGGATACTGCGGTTCGAGTGTCTCATTGCTCGAAAGAGAAGGCAAAGGAAGAGCACAAGGAAAGAAAATGAAAGATGGTGACTGTAAATTGCCAATGCCTGTTTTAGACGATAGATGAAACGTATGCAATTTGTATAATGATTTTGGCAATCTGTTCTTTTGAAATATGGATCTAATAAAATAATCAAATTGCTGGTTCAACTGTTGTTTGAATTGAACTAGTTTTGAATTTTCAAAACCAGTCCAAATCATTTGTCATTTTCTTAATGTATTGCTGCTTGTTAGTTCAACTGATTGGAATTTAAAACTTTAAGCTTACATAATATTATTGATCATTGGAGTTATATTGGGACTAAGCGTTCGTAATATGTTTAACTCGTAATGAGTTCAATACAACATCAACAAGGTTGGTCCAAGTAGTAAACATCTTAGAATCGCTTAAGTAGGTAAAATTTCCGCTGTGAGACTCACCCACCAAAGCAAAGTATGTAACACAGGTCAATCCAAATTAGTTAAGAAAAAGCCCTAAAAAAACCGAAAGTTCAACCAAACAAACTGAGTTCAGTTAAACAATATCTCACAGATTGAAGAGAATTTGCCAGATAATTTAATAAATCCTGAGACTTGGTCCCCTGGTTTTTCCTAGCAAGTTCTGTCACGCTTGTTGAATATCCTGTATGATGTAAAATAGCCACGCAATCATTGAATTTCTACACGAAAAGTGGAAAACCCTTTGCTATAAAACCCCAAGGCCTAAGCAGATAATTTCATACCCCAAACTATGAACCAAAGCAAGGTTCACTCCAATGGCAACGTGCCTTTGTCATGGGAAAACAAGCCAGGTGTTGGCAAAGAAACATACCAACAACATTATTTTCTTCAAGAACAACCGCCACGGCCGCCATGTGCACCGGAAACTGCTCTGACGACATGGGTGCATGACATTAAAATTCCTCCCCCTCCTCCTTGTGCATATCACTCTCTGACAAAATGTTCTTCAAGGAGAGGATTTAATAAGAAATGCGATGACCCGTTTTTGGCAGCTTACAAGGAGTGCACCAAAAGCAGTGGCAAGGTCAAGTTGGCCAAAAAAGATGACGGAGGCGGCAGCTCAGGTTTGATTAAGTGTTTGTTTAATTTATCTTGTAAAGAAACCTGCGGTGTCAGAAATGACAATTTAGTTAAGATTTCTCAGCCTGTTCTTCAGAAAGATGGATCTAATAGGAGGAGATTTTTTTGAACTTTGAAGGTTCAAACACCCTGTGTTTGTTTCTTGGGATTTCATTGTTTATTGGTTAAAGGGTAAAAAAAAAACTCTTAATAAAAATCAATTAAATACTTATTGATTTTTTATACTTTTATTAATGATTTATGTTGTTATCAATTTTGACCGTTAAATTATTAGTAAACTAATAGATATAGATATGTTTGACTATTGACTATAAAAAATATTCAGTAAAAAATTAAAAATATAAAATTATAAAAAAATTATATTTATAAAAATTAAAATAAAAATTATTTTACTGAGTAATTCCATATGTAATTTTTTTAAAGTACATATATAACTTATTTTATTCGAAGAGATTTATGTACAATTTTATTAGAAGGGGCAAAATAGGACGTAACGGGAAAAGTAACAAAATTAGGCTTGTAAACGAACTAGACAAACACGAACGAGGGTGTATTTATGTTCGTTCGTTTAACTTTAACCGAACAAATAAATGGACACGAACATAAACGAACACAAAATTTCTTGTTTGTGTTCGTTCATTAAGGAACGTAGCTTGTTCGTGTTCATTTATGTTCGTTCGTTAAAATGATAAACGAACATATATAAGGTGTTAAATATTTAATATTTTGGGTTAGTTTGACTAATTCAATTAATTAACCGATTTTAAACCAAATTAATCGATAATTGAAATTCAAAAAAACTCTTAATAATTAGCCGAAGCCTAAAATTATCTAATAGATTAACCAATTTTGTTTTGGTTCGGTTGGTTAGTTCGGTTCAATCGAACAATGAATACCCCTAGACATATGTGAATAAATTTAAATGAACATAAATGAACGTAAACGAACGAACATAATAAACGAACGGATTACTGAACGTTCACGAACATAAACGAACGAACAATCTCTTTGTTTATGTTCGTTCATTTAATTAAACGAAAAAAAAATCTTATTCATGTCCGTTCGTTTAATAAATAAACAAACTTCCCACTAAACGATTCACGAACGGTTTGCTGAATAATTTTTAGAAAAGAGAAAAAAGGTGGGTTCTAGGAAATATAGGCCTTTTTCATTTT
Organism: Hibiscus mutabilis; assembly: GCA_019671005.1. Classification (NCBI taxonomy): domain Eukaryota; kingdom Viridiplantae; phylum Streptophyta; class Magnoliopsida; order Malvales; family Malvaceae; genus Hibiscus; species Hibiscus mutabilis. The sequence continues at coordinate 23,211,730 of CM033721.1, read as the reverse complement.
TATTTTCTTAAAAAATAGGAAAAAATGTGTTTGATTAAAAAATAGCAAATAATGTTTAAAAGATAAAAAAATGATGGAAAATAACAAAAAGACATTTTCTGGGTTTTCTATAATTATGTTATCGAAGGAGTGTATGATGTTTGGGAAGAATATTTTAACATCATTTGTCTCTTTACCGAGAGATTGGTCCCCAAACAATCTTGACCATCTATCTCTCTGTGGTATTCTTATTATTGCAGTGCCAAGGCATTGTAAGCAATTTCGACAAGACAATGTGGTCACTTATCACTACTGTTAAATTTTTACCATTTCTTAAAGGATTTTTTGTGCTTATGAATTATAGATTTGACACTTTTTTTGCTAATATTCTAGTTATTTATTTTAAGAATAAGAACCTTTTTCTTTTTTATTTATTTTAAGAATTTGATTTATTTACTCATATTTTATTTTTTATTGACTTGAACAAAAAAGCAACCTTTAAACTTTACTTTTTTTTCCTGTTTTAAGTACCTAAGCTATGGTTTGAGCAAAATAAGCCCCTAAACTATCATTTTTGGTCACTTTAAGTTCGATAGTTATTTAAGTCAAAAGAAAATTATTTTGACTGATAAGATGTTGACACATCACAAAGATTTTTTTTACCAATAGATAGTTTAGGGACTAAAAGAAGAAAAATGACATAGTTTATGTACTTATTTTGACCAAAAAATAGTTTAAGGACTTAAAATGACCGAAAATGATAGTTTATGGGTTTATTTTGCCTAAACCATAGTTTAGGTACGTAAAACAAAAAAATAATTAAAGGGCTGGTTTTTCATTTAAGTCTTTTTTATTTAATAAAATAATTTTTAATAATAATTTTTAATTTAATTATTTAGCAATCATTTGTTCATTCCTATTTTAGAAAACTAGATACCAAACATGTTTTTCCAATTTTCTGAAAATTAAAAATGAAAATTGTTTTTTGAAAATAAAAATAAAAATAAAAAATATTTTTTAAAACTAAACGGGCCATAAGTTTTTTATTTATAAAAGAAAAAAGTTAGTCGAAAAAGTGATTAGTTTTTTTTAATTTAAATAGTGAAACAAATATAAAAACACTAAAAATGAAAAGTTGGTAAAGGAGGGACGCCTGCTCGCTCGCGCATAGAGCGAGTCAAAGAATTGGTGGTAAAGTAAGATTATTATCTTTACGAATAATCAATTGATCTAGTGGGATGAGATGTAAATTTTGATAAGCAAAGTGAAAGATTCAAATTTTAATATCGAGAATGAAGTAAATTAGATGAGAGCAATTGGTCATAATAGATTTCTACGATACTTAATTTATATCAGTTAGTTAATGAATTGAATACATATAATTATATAAAAAAATATGACCTGCCCGTACGTGAAGTTTTGATGAGACTTTTTTAATTACATTTTATTAAATATTAAAATTGAGTTATAAAAAAATTAAAATTGGGTTTAGATAAACAAGGGGGCTTAAGTCAAGCAAAATTTTGAAGTTAACAGTCTAATAAGTGAGACAATGACAGAATGTTTAAAATCCTACCGAAGTCTGATCCGGACACGATAGACGAAAACCGAGCGCTTCGGACAATTTTATGTTCAAAGTTTAAAGAGAACATAAATTTATTTCTAACCCTTTGTCCGAATTAATTCGGCTTGACTTATATTGCACACATAATTTTGAATTTAAAATTTTTGTATTTACAGAACTTCAAACTCAAAACATGCTTTAACAATACATTTTTATTTGCTTTATTACCACGGAAATCAATCTGAACTATGACATGAACATCATGTATGATCGAAACAAGCAAATTATATCTTAAGCTACGAAACATGAAGTCATGTCCTCCACAACTTCCATAACATCTCCTCTGCAATGGCGTTCCCAATCACTACCCCTATATCCATTACATCTGATTCCACCATTTTCATATTGTTTGATCATCCATCACCATATTCTATCCCCCCCCCCTCTCTTCCTCTCTCTTCCTTCCTTGCTGCAAAACCCTTTTCGATATCGAAAACGGCCGAGAATCAGACCCATCAGCTCCTGTAGTTCTCTTACACAACTCGGTTTGTCTGGTGTAGTTTGTACAAGTAGATTCCAAAGAGAAGCCGACAATATCGAGTCCTCCATTATCAGCTTACTCAAGAACAAGCTTTTCTGCCTTGCAGCCTTCGATTGAACAAGTCCATTGAAACTTGAAGTCTGCAACTGCAACAGCCTGTTAGCTTTATAAGTAGTAAAAATATCAAATCTCTTGGCTTTTTGCAGAACATAAAAGATAAAACTATAAAGATTTTTTCCCCTACCTTTTTAATCACCAATGGTTCATCCATGTCACAATCTGTGCATGGATTATACACTGTTCTAGCGGTGTCTGGTTCTGCAGTTTCTTGCTCGTTTCTCTTAATCTCAGTGACACCAACCTTTCCATTTTCGTAATCACAGTTCTTGTTCTTTAACCCTTCTTCTTGTTCATCTTCAGAAACTTGGCCGGTCCGGGAGTTAGCTTCTTCCTCAATCACCCTCTTTCCGAAAGGTAAATCTCTAGGACGAAGGACTCTTGTTGTTGTTTGAGGAGTTCACCAAGTTGCTTTGCTGCCGGCTTGGATGATTCAGTTGTCGCCATTTGAACAGCGTTGTTGAGCTGAGAGGGCATGGAAATGGAAATGGAAGCTTATGCTTTTGAAGTTGAACAAGGGAGTGAATGTGAAGGGTATTAAATGGGGAAGACAAGACATACCTCTCAGTTTGGGACTGAACAATACCAGAAACACAAAGGAAGATTGGGTTTTAAAAGCTATGAAAGAGGAGAAATTATTTTAGGAAAAACTTCAGTATAAACTTTAGTTCACGCGAGCCTTTTAATTTTAAGGGTTAGGGTTATAGTTTAGAGTTTAAAATTTAGGGGTTTAGGTTTTAGGGTTTAGTATTTAAGGTTAGTGTTTAAAATTTAAGGATTAGAGTTTTGGGATTTGGGGTTTAAGTTTTAGGGTGTTAGGGTTAAGAATTTAGAATTTAGATTTTATAAGGTAAAAACACAGACATGTGTAAAATTTATTTTACACGGCCTATGTATCAAAGTTTTGCTCATTAAAAATCAATCAATTAATCATGTTTTTTCTTGCGATTAATCCATTCATAATCAACCTCTTTGTAACCACTCACTCCCTATTTACATAGCATAAAAAAGTGAAGATTCATCTTTGGAGAAAAATGGCATGAAAAATAGTTGACTGATTTTTAGTGGACGAAACCATAAATGACGTGGTGGGCCAGGACCATATAATAATTTTTCATGAAAGAGTTAGTGGGAGAAACACATTTATCAAAAGATACAACTCAAGCCTACGTTGCTATGTTAACAATATCTAGAATAGACGATTAAAAGCTCTCGATTAATACTCTTCTTTTTCATTTAGATTGTGATTTTAATATTTATTAGTAGTAAATTTCTTTTTTTCTCTTTACTAGATAGAAACTGTTAAAAAAGGCTATGCTGCTATAACCGCTAAAGGAATAGAAATCTTTTGTCCCTTTTTAGTTCCCTAATTTATGTCTTCACACTAAGAAAATATGTTTAGGGTTTAAGGTTAGAGTTTATGAATAGGGTTTATGTAGGGCTTGAAATCGATCAACTGAAACTGCCAAGAGGGTTGAATATGCTTTCCAAATGAATTGGTTAAAATCGAAAAATTATGGACAATATTGCACGATGATTTTAGAGTGGTTCGACTACCCAACCGAGTCTACATCTACTACCTTAGCACACCACTAAGGATTTCCCAATTCACTACTATGAATTCTTCCCCTTTTACCGGCTCAAGGGGTAACCTTACAACCCTATCTTTTCAATGAATAAGATAGAACCACTCTATTTTTTTTCCCTTAGGCTAAACTAGAACCTTTCCATTCTACAAGGTAATTGCGTAATCAAAGAAACCTCACAAGGTGGGTGTTTACAAGATTGAAGCTCACAAGAGTGTAAAGAACGAAAACAATTAAAACACTCTCTATACACTATATACACAGAGAAATAAAAAAGTAAGACTTAAAACCAATTTCTCTTGATCATAATGCTTGGTGTGTTCTCTGATAATCTTCGAGTGTCCCAAGTCTTCTTTTAAAGTGTAGAATGAGCTACTAGCCGTTTGTGACCATTGGGGGTGGTTTGGAGCCGTTGGAGACTTTATTTCCATCATTAAATGCAGTATGGTGCAGGGCATATCAGTACACGAACTTCGGGTATCGGTACCTGTCTCAAAATAGAAATAGCCATTGGACAATTTTACATTGGGTATCGGTACACGATACATGCGTATCGGTACATACCTTTCTATATTGATATGGTCTAAGTTGTATCGATACTCATTTTGGCTACTGGAATTTGTCAAAACTTGGGGACAAATAGGCGTATCGATACGGGTAAAACGGGTATTGATACAGCTAACTAGGTATCGATACTTGGGTAAGGGTATCAATACTCACAAAATGTTTTTGACGCTTTGGCTATTTTAAAAGTATTTAAACATGCCAAAAACCCTTTGAAAACCTTTCAAACATATTTTTCAAGTTAATGGACTTTTGAAATATTTTTGCAAAATTGTTTAAGTCCAAAAACATTTTTCATTTAAGTTATATCAAAATCAAATATCTCAACAATCTCCCTCTTTTTTTATATAACGAAACCACTTGAAAATTTTTTTGTGTGAAAACTCCCTCTTAGAAAAATAATTTTAGAAAAAGAGAAAAAATTTTAAAGCTCCCCATTTTCTTTTTGAAATTGAATTTTTCAAACATACCTCTCCCTTTTTTGTTATAGAAAAAACAATTTCAAAACTAAGTTTGAAATCACATTAAGTTCAAAACACCAAATGTTGAAAGGTCAAAAACCAATCGTTAGAAATTTAGTACCAATTGATGGAAAATATCAATTGCTAGTGTAAAATAACAATGGGGAAAGAGACCAAAAAATTTTTTTACATACAAGATTTTTTGTAAATGGCTCCCCTTAATCAAAGCATTCCATTTTAAAAAGGTTTGGATCAAATGCTTGACACTTAAAAGATATTGAATTTTAAGATAAGATCAATTTAAGAGCATATGAAATTCAATGTATCCAAGACTTCAAAACTTTATGCAAACATATGAATGAAACAATATGATTCATATGCATAAAGCATCATAAAATGTCATGCACTTATAAATATAAATAAGCAATGATGCATGAGCATTTATCATTAAAATAGGGAACCAATTAATTTAAAATCAAATACATTAAGATTAGAGGTTATCCATCTTCTTCACTTGTGTGACTAGAGCATTTTCATATCTTTGCTTTTTTTGTCATTGCTCCAATATACCAATAAGAGACATTTACTTGATTTTTAGTATCCAAATTGTTTTAGATCTTTTGACATTAGTTTCAATGCCTCTAGTTCTCATAGGAACTCATACTTGTCTAATCTTATATTATTTTCTTTTCTTTATAAAACAAGTGAAATAATTAAGCATAGTTCCGTAAGGTTCAACACTACGAATTTATCCCCGATATTATCTCTTTGAAATCTTGTTTTTTTAAATTGGGGATTCATTTTTGAAAATCTCTTTTTCTTTTGAAAATCGATAAAAAAACTTGGAGTCGCCACCGGCCACTTGGATAAGGTAGGCCGGACACTAAAGAAAACCAGAGATTTATTATGAAAGGGTCCGGGAGTTGGTTACGTGTGGGGAATGATTAGTACCCCCGTCACGCTCGGATATCGGTACCATAATATTTGTTGCCTTTAAAATTGATGGAATTTGTTGAAATTTGAATAAACTTTAATTTGGCATTCTTACTTGAAAATCTACCTTAATTGCATGGGCTTTCTTGAATTGATTTGAATTAAGTATACATTTAATTAATAAGGATGACGATACACCGTACCATATACTAAACCGACATCATATAAGACTGACTCCCGTGTTAGTTTATGGTTCGAATTCCGTTCGTCACCTTTATGCATGGTGCAAGCAGTTATAATATGATGAAATGGTCTTACTCATTTTAATTATTATTTACCCCAGAACTGTAATGATTAATCTAAATATTCGGTCAACGTCCATTGAGGCAAGACTGTTACGACCCGAATATCAGGATTAATTAATACCTTTTTTGTGATTTAAGTTAATTAATATGCAATCAGAACATTAAAAGTCACATGAATTACAATTAAAGGATGGCAAACAAAGGCACAAAGGAAAACACAAAAGGCTCATCCCAAGACCTAACCTATGAAGGCCCAAGTTATTAGAAATTCAAATAGTGATCTAATTATTAACTAGATGAATCTAATATTAGCCCTAAATTGATTACTTGGCTCTAAAAGACTAAAGCCCTAACAAATTATGATGATTAACTTTGCAATTTAATGTCAATCTAAAATTTGAAATTAATTTTATCCTAAGAGTAATTAAGAAATGTTCAATTAATTTAATGAATTTAACATTTACCCGAATGAGCCAAGGGCAAATTTAAATCCCTTAAATTAATTCGAACCTTAATCTAACTAAGGCTCTAAAGAGACTAGGCCTAGAATTAACTTAATTAATTTAAGAATTGTGCCCTTATGAGACGAGCACACGATCTAAATTAGTCAAATTAATCCACTTAATCTAACCTAAAACCCAAAAAAAAGCATATATATATTGCAAATATATTATATATTATGAAAAATTATGTTTTATAAACTGTATAAACCTATATATTACATACTTTAAATATATATTATATATAAACTTTACAAAAACCTCATACATATATATATTGTATTTTAAGAAATATATATTACATTTTTAGAAAACTATATATATTATAAGCTTTAAAACCATATTTATTATATAATATAGAATTTATATGTTGTATATCTATTATATAAGAAACTATATATTAGATGTATTAAAAAATTATGTTATATATTAATATGAAAATTATATATTATATAATACAAATATGTTAAACACCAAAATCAAGCATAAAATCACATATTATATCATGTAAAACAAACTAAGCATTATATACACATTCACGTCAAAACAAAACAAACATAACATAGGAAATAAAAAGCTGGAAATTAGGGATGCGAAATAAAAATAAACATGCATGATAAAAGAGGGATTTAAGTACTGGAAAAGACCAAATTAAATGGAACTCAAAATTAAAGGCCGAATTTAAAGAGGAAACGAGGGACGGAATTGTAAAAATTTGGAAAACTTCAATGATCGGAGAGTGATTATGAAAGGCGGAATGGCTGCTTATGCGAATTCAATGGGACGGAGGGACTAAAGTTGCTATTTCAAAAGGCGGAAGGGTTCACGACATAAATGACGAAGGGCGGAGGTCCTTATTTGTGTAAGAATACCATTTTTAAAACAAAATTTTATAAAAGAAACAGGCCAAAGGCCTGCCTCCCTCTTTAGCCATTTTTGATTACCCACGAAGCTCTCCCCACTCTCTCTTTTCTCCCAAAGCGGGGATGAACACCGTCGCGTGTTCATCCCCAAACCCAGATTCTGACCGTAATCCCAGGATCCGACAACTTATCCGTCAATTGTCGTCGCGTCGGCCGTCTCTCACCGGCGATCGGCGAACCCAAAACTTACCCCAAAACCTTTGTCTCCTTCAAAACACCAATCTGAACACCGTTTTTTCTTAAAAACAAACGAACCCCCTAGGTATAAGGAAAACTGAACTGAAAACCCTTATTTTTCAAAAAATATAACCTCTCCCTTTTGGCCTGCCTCCTTATCGATTCACCATGCACGACCTTAGGGGGGCTGGTAGGCTTGTCACCGACGAGGAAGAGGAACAGACGCAAGGGGAAGGCGAAACTAAGCGGGGTAAAAACTAAACCCTACCTTTCTATTTCCTTTTTGATTATGTATATGCTTCGAGATGCAAAAGAAGATGGATACCTCTGAAGGTTTTTACTCTCTATTCCTCTTGAAAAATCTTGAATGGGCTACATATGTTTAGGGTTTCTGATTTTATACCCTGAGTATTTCATTGTTTTTTAGAAAAAATAAAAACCCTAGAAAACATTATTGGCTACTTTTAAGAAATCTGATATTTTTTTATCCGCTTTGATTTTTCTTCCCGATTTTGGTTATCTGATGCTCTGATATCGTGATTCTTCCTTACATGTGATGAGAAAGGAGAAGGGGACCATTGTTGAGGGCTGAGGAGTGACAGAGGAGTCAGGCGCATGGCGCCGCTTGAGAGTAGAATTGGTCAGGTTTGAACAGCGCATGGGAGGTGGAGGGCCCTTATCCACTGAATCAGGGCCGTCAGATCTCATCAAGATCTGACGGTTGGGATTAGGCGGTTACACAACAGAAGTTAATTAGGGTTTTTTCTTTTATTAGATTAAGGCTTAGGCTTTTTACTATTAGGCCCATAATTGGGATTTATGTAATGTATATACATATTTTATTATTTGGGCTTATTAATTGTAAATGGACTTTTATGATTAATACATTGAGCTTTTATTAATTGATTAGTCTATATATATGCATATACCTTGTATACTCCGAATACAATAATATAATATAATAGCTTAAATGGTAGATATGGTAATAACACTAATAGTAGTAACAATAATGATAACAGAAAACAACAATAAAAATAATAAGGATAACCTAAAAATTATAATACATTAATAATATTTTGGGTTTTTCAATTGACTAACAAACATAATAGACTATAACAAAAATATAACTTAGTTATTATTTTTTGGGGGGGTTTATAAGATAATATAACATATAATATGGTCATAAATAGAGACAAAGCACTAAAACATAATACCAGTAATTTTAATATTTTTTTGTGTTTTGACTTAATAGTCACATACATATATATAGATAATTAAGATTAAACAAAGCCCTAGTAGTATATATAAGCCCATTATTATAAGCCCTTATTGGCTGCCCCTCTTTGCTTATACTTGTGAAATAAGGATAAAGCAAAGACCATAAACACTAATTTTGTCATACTTCTCTGTTTAAAGATTCTGAGTTGCGAGTTCCTCCTATATAGAACCGTTCGCCCTTCCTCTCTCTCAATATGGAGCTATGAGTATCTGCCTTCTTTACTCCTACATCCTGATACGGCAAGTTTGACACCCTTCGCCTGGAATCCTTGAGTTTTAAGTATATGCCCCATTTTGCTCTAATGTATTGAAGCCGACGGTCTTTCAATTTTGGACCTGGGTACCCAAATTCTAAGAAAAACACCCTAATAGAGGGGTTAGATTGAGAAATTTTGGGTTTTAAGGAAAACATCCTTTTGGAAGGATTGAATTGAGAAGTTTGGGTTTTGAGGAAAATATCCTTTTGGAAGGATTGGATTGAGTTTTGAGGAAAACGTCATTTTGGAAGGATTGAATTGAGAAATTTGGGTTTTGAGAAAAACGTCCTTCTAGAAGGATTGAATTGAGAAATTTGGGTTTTGGGGAAAACGTCCTTTTAGAAGGATTGAATTGAGAAATTGAGTTTTGAAAGACCTTTGGAAGTCCTCACTAAGCAAGTCGAGGAACTCTTGATTTTGTGAGATCTACTTCTCCTCTCGTGAAGTTGTTGATCCCTTCTTTTTTCAATCTTCAAATACCTATTTAAAGTGAACAAAATGCGATAATGGTATGAGTTAGAATGCTCCTAACCGTGGGGATGCCAAGCTATCAATGACACGTGAGCAAATTTCATGATTCCAAGATGTGCGTGTTCATGAGAATGCAATGATTCATGAATTTAGTTTGTCTATTTTCTAAATCTGACGGTCATCATCTTGGGATCACAACCACTTATCAACCATTTGTCTTGACAAAGCTTGCCCCTAAACTTGTGTTTCCCATTCTCCGAGCTCAAATGACCTTGGTTGTAATCAAAATCTTTGACCTAGTTCTTTCAAGCCTTGCGTCATCTCTCATTTATTTCGGTTTGAACTCTTTTATGCGAAAGCCCTCGTTGCCCCACAGACCATGATGCTCCATCATGGCAAATTAACCTTGGAGGTGTTTTGTCATCCCACATCACGTGGTGCCCCTCGACTTTGGGCCTCGCTGATGCATTTATCTTTGAAGTAATACAGAGAAATCTCTTTGTTTAAAATGTATCAATTTGTTGGTCGTCATTCTAATGAAGAATGCTTTTTAGCTTAACATACAGAACCTTGAAATCAAAACTTAAATTGAAAAATAGAATAAGATGCCCTGAATATCAAATACAAGAGCATCTTAGATTCGGTTTTCCAGTGATAGTTTCAAGCAAAGCTTGTGTTTACGAAGACTTCGAATGTTGTGGCTATATGTGAAGTTGTGAAACTCTTCCTAAATTGCTCGGTTCATCCTTATGATTATGGTACTTGCTTGATCTACTCGATTACTATTCTTTCTAGTTCTCATCATTCTTCCCATTTCATATGTATGTTTAAACGTCCGACTTTTATTTAGCCCACGGAACATGGAACATGTCCTTCTAAGAATTTTAAATGTAAGATTACAATTGACATTGTGTCAGTGTCCTCAAGGATTCATACCATGACTTATTCAATATGTTCATTCATTTCTTTTTCCTTAGGGGAAGTCAACTCATCATAGTCATTTGTCTCGAGGATAATTATAGAGCATACAACAATACCCCGAGTTACTCGACATAGTCACGATTTTGAAAATATTACCATCACTCATGAAACGAAGAATTTCAGGCTTCAGCGGAGTGCTCCTAAAATTCCACACTCATATCCGAAAATTCCTATTACCAGGTTTCGAACATTTGAGTACTTTTTGATTAATGCCTATTACCAAGCTTTGAAGGTTAAATCAATTTGTTTTGTTTTGCAACATTCTATTTTTCATTTTCTTCTTCTCCCTTTTTTAGGCACATTCAAGCAACTCCATTTAGGATTTTTTAGGAGATTTTCTTATCATCGAACATCATTGAAGGAATAGTAATATTGTTTCTCGCGCTTTACCGACCAAAGCGGTCGGAGGAAAATCACACATTATCGTTATCACAACATTCAACTGATCTCTTTTGTTAGAATCAGTGCCACATCATGCATGTGATATTCGAAGACCTACGAGGGTAAGAAGGGATATATACATACAAATGATTTCAAGGTCATTGTATGTTTAGCGAAATGCATTTTTATTAGAAGGAAAATCCGCAAACATGACAAGCGTCATTTACAAAAATATCGTTGCTATCTTCGGGCAAATGATAGCAACGTTGGTTCCATGCATTACTTCGAAAGAAATTGCAACATGCAAGAAAACTTAAACACACAAGTTCCTAACAAAGACAACCGAGAACCAAAACTCCAAATGTCGTATTTTCATTCGTTCTTTTTAAAACTTTAAAAGGCTATTCTCGATCAGAGCCTGAACCTTGTTCTTCAATGCCCCACAATTCTTTATGGTATGCCCCGTACTTTCTATGTGATAGTCACACACGACATTGGCGTTATAACCTTCGGGATATGAAGGATCCTTCGGTTTGGACTAAACAAGGGTTAAAAGGTTCTTCTCGATAAGCATTGGGATCAGCTCGGTGTATAACATAGGAACGGGATGAAAAACCCTCGGAGGCTTCGCAAATCCAAATGATTGATTATGGGGGTGGCAATGAGGCTGATTTTTTGGGCAAGAACCCACCATATGAACCTGAGAATCATGCCCCTTGTGGGTGGTTATGCTATAAGGGTCAATTATCTTTCCCTTCCTGATGGCATCTTCAATGCACTCTCTCGTTATGACCAAATATGCAAAACTGCTGATAGGGTTGTTGATCAAGCGATCGTACATAAATCTTTTCAGAGTGTCTACAAATATGGGGATAATTTTATCTTCTCGAATTAGGGGCCGGACCTGAGCTGCCACGTCTCGCCAACGCTGGGCATACTCTCGAAAGCTCTCATTGTGCTTTTGCTCCAAAATTTGTAGCAAGAGCCGATTGGGGACCATATCATTTATGTGCTTATATTGATCCGTGAAGGCTTGGGCCAATTTTTTCCAAGACTTGATTTGGGCATGAGTCAACTGATTGTTTCACCTTATAGCAGGCCCCGCTAGGCTATCTTGAAAGCAGTGGATTAGAAGCTTCTCGTTGTTGATGAACCCGACCATCTTACGGCAAAACATGATTATATGTATAGTGGGGCAAGTCCTCCCATCATACTTCTTAAACTCCGGAGTCTTGAACTTGTAGAAGATTACCATATCTGGACCAAACTGAGTTATCTAGCGTTCAGTCTAAAAGAGTCTTCTTCATCTTCCATTATCTGGAACTTCTTTTTTGAGGTCCTTCCGAGTGTCTTCCAATTGCTTGGAGAATTTTGCCTTCACTTGATTCAATTTTTCCAATTCATCGAAGTCTGGGATACTACCTCCGGCATCGCTAGTGTTTCTGAAGGTCACGTCCGGTTGAGCTTGGGAAAAAGCATCGGCCTGATGAGCAAAAAATGCCCCTTGGGGAGGGTTGGATGAGGGATTGATAACTAGAGGATTCTTAAAGATCGGGGTGCCCAAGTGGTCTCCCAGACCTTGAGCAAGAACCTCAACAGCACTATTTCCTTTTAGATTGGACTGTAGCATCTGAGAAATCTCTTTCATCATGTCTTGTTAGGACTTGATGATGGTGTCCATTAAATCTTGCTGAGTTTGTTCTATCTGACCTCTTAAATTGGCCTCTAGCTTAGCAAAACTTTCCTCTATTCTCTTCCTTTAGTGTCGGGTAAAATGTGGATGCGGAATCTTTGATGGCTAAGAATGCTGCCACGAACCCCCATCGATTAATTTTATTTATTTTATGAATGAATGCATGCAATGTGTTGTATGCACAACAGAGATAGATGATTAAAGGTAATCAATCAAAAAAGGTACAATTGAAATGCAACGAGCATTGATTACACGAACATTCTCATTAAGTAACTTTTCACAACGAAGATCGAGTCCCGTTACAACGAGTAAAGAGTAAGAGCTTCCACGTATGGTACAACTGGAACTTGAGTTTTTTCTCCGCCAGTAACTGGGTTGGCCTTGTTTATCTTGTGATCGGTCTTAAGCTTCGAGGTTCTTTAACTCGTCATTATAGAATCTTTCTCCTGTTATGAAAGTCTTAAATTTTGAACTATTCTCGAATCAACATTTCCTGTGAAAAAAAAAGTGCTACAAATATGCACAAAAAGAATTGAACAAGACAAGAAAACAAAAATAAATACATCACCAAAATAATGCTACTATGAAAATATGAATAAATGCAAAGGGCAACATTGAGTTTGGAAAATATCCTCGTTAAACGACTTGCATTAATGGGAACATTGTTTCATTACAATAACCAAAGGAAGCCCACTACTCATGGGGTCCTTAAGTTAGCATCTAGATCAATGATCTCCCTTAAGATCCAAACGATTATTCTTCCTTCTTAGAAGCTTGGAAGCATCTTTCGCTTGGGTGATCTCTTGTATCAGAGTTATCAAATGTGCCAATTCTTGGTCTTGCCCCCAAATGGTGTAGGCGGTGAATTGTAATTACTCCAATGTCGGTATTTGGTATTCTTGACTTGCTCCTCGAGAAGGGTCCCACCGAATTCAACCTTCAAGGTGTATTAGAGCTGAGGTCATAATTTCTTCCGAATTAAAATATTCTCTCTTATTCTAAGTTGAGACGGAATTGCTGACCCAAGATGGTAGAATGTCCGAGAAACTTTCGATCTTGCCCCAGAAAGCCACGTTCTTGTTTGGCATGGTTTTTGTTGATGTCCTTGCAAGACTTGGTATTTCTCAATTACTAGGGTCAAATCAAAGTGGCCAATCATGGAACAACTGTTGACTGAACTCAAAAAATCCTACCAAGGCTTAGTGATTAACTGATCGGAACATCTAACAAATATGCGATATCGCCATACTCATCTTTAAAACCATTTCTCGCCTCGTAATTCTGACTATCATCAAATGAAGGTTTCGGCCAACATTGTTGACCTGAACCTGACAAGAATACTATCTCCGTCGTATATGTGTTCTTTTTCTGACCATGTTTTTACAGAGAGATTATTTGCATCATTGTTAAGAACCAAAATCTCTCATTAATATAGTATTTAATTTCAGACTATTTCCAACTCCATGTGCTCTTCATGATACGCAAAACAAAGAGGTAAAAGGAAAATAATAGAAGACAAACAGAAGGCTGTTAGTCAAGAGATAAGATGAACACAAACGAATTAAGCAAAAGGCAAACAATTAAAGAATGAACCTTAACCACATGAATTCTAGTTCGCTAAGGTTATTCCCATGGCTTTATTGGGGTAGGCTTCTTAGATTCTCACGCATAGGTTTGGTCCTAGACAGGGGTACCTGAACCTATCTTATTACCTACTAAGGCAACAAGAACCCTAATTCTGGCCCATTACAAGCTTGCGAATTGGTTTTGGTTCGGGGGAAAGCACGAACTGGTAATGTGGAAGGCTGATCACATGTCAAAAGACGTGGATTTTGGAAGTGAATTACTGACCCGGAGAGGGCTGCCCACGTGGGTATGTGGTGTTTCACTCCCACTTAAGGGACGGAGCTCGGGTGTAGAGCTTGATGATATGATGCAACACATGTCAGTGATTCCTTAGAAATTAAATGAAAAATTAATTCAAAAACCATCAATTATCAAAGTCCGCGCAATCTTAGTCACATTTTAAGAAAGAATCGACCTCGTTAAAGTTAATTGAAATTCCAATAATTTCCATCATTTAAAAGCAACAAAAAATTTCTTGGCCTAACTCTCTTTTTGTTTTTATAAAAACAAAATTGGTCCCTAGTGGAGTCGCCATACTGTAGCGACATTTTTTTCCTTTTTTATAAAAATATATATAAGCGTGGTTTTGTTTTAGAAAATCCGTCGATACGAATTATCCCATAAATCACTTTTGACTCTTAGTTTAAAGGGATTTCTTTTGAAAAATCGTAATCTTTTGAAAATTGATAGAAAAAACATGGAGTCGCCACCGACCACTTGGATAAGGTAGGTCAGACACCACAAAACCAGAGATTCATTTTGAAAGGGTTCGGGAGTTGGTTACGTGTGGGGAAGGATTAGCACTCCCTATCACGCCCGGAGATCGGTACCAAAATATTTGTTGCTTTTAATCGAAGGAAATTGTCAAAATTTGAAAGGAATTTAATTTTGGTGACCTTAATTGAAAATTAACCTAAATTGAATGGGCTTTATCAAATTGGTGGGTTCAAATTAATTGGACATTTAATTAATAAGTTTGACGATACAACAGACCATAGATTAAACCGACATTGAATAAGCCTGATTGTCGTGTTAATTTATGTTTCGAATCCCGCACGTCACCTTTATGCATGATGCAAGCATTTTAAAATATGATGTAATGATTTGGTTAAGTTTTAATTTTACCTTCAGTCGGTAATGATTAATTCAAACATTTGGTCAACATCCTTTAAGCTCGGACTATTACGACACAAATATCGGAATTAATGAATACCTCCCTTTTATGATTTGAATTAATTAACATGTAAATAAAATGGGCCAAATGATGACAAATAAAATGAATGTCAAATAAAGGCTTGAAAATTAAACACACAAAGGCCCACTAAAAGTCCTAACCTAAAAGGCCCAAATTATGGAAATTTAATTAGTGATCTAGTTACTAATTAGGTACTTATAGTATTAACCCTAAATTAAATAATCCTAAAGAGGATAGAGAACCCTAAAAAATTATGAGTTATCTTGTGATATGATAATTAATTCGATTAATTTTAAACTAGTATTCCAATAAGCCAAGAATACTATTTAAAATAAGCCAAATCAATTAATCATAGCTTTAAATTAAAATGTTAGTCTAATTTTCATGTCAATTTTATCTTAAAAGATAATTAAAAGGTGTTCAACCAATTTTAATTAATTTAACATTTACCCCAATAAGTCAAAGGCAAATTTAAATTCACTAAATTGATTCGAACATTAATACTAACTATGGCTCTAAAACTAATCCTAGAATTAACTTAATTAATTTAAGTATCATGCCCCTATTAGACGAGCACACGATCTAAATTAATTAAATCAATTCCTAAACTAATCTAAAACTAACTTAACAACCCAAAGCCCAAAAAACCAAGAGGCCCAAACTTCTAAACTAAACCCAAATGAAAAAACACATGTATATACTTTTAAGAAAATACTTTAATTATATATTATATATCATATACAAGAAAATATATTATAAAAGGGATAATATAAAATCATGATAATAAAGTAAACAAGCTAATAATAAATTAAACAACATTTAACAAGTGAAATAACATACATATCACAAGCAAATAAAATAAAATAAAATAAAATAAAACATATAAAAAAGAGACTAAAATAAACAACAAAGGTTACCAATAAAATCATCCACATTTTCATTGAACTATAAAAAAGGATTATACATAAATAAAAAGAAAAGGGAAGAATGTACCCAAAACCCAAATATTTATGCTCGATCAACCAAATTTCACAAGTTGTTATTAGGGTTGAGAAGCTCAATTCGAGGGTTTAGTAATGGTTCGAATGGGTGTTTGATTTTGGGTTTCGAATGGTGAGTGAAGGAGGGTTGGGGGTTGCCGATTGATAGGAAAAAATAGGGTTGGTGGGTTTTTTAGGGTATATATATATGTGTGTGTGTGTGTGTGTGTATGTGTATGTATGTATGATGAAGGGTATTTTTGGTTTATCCCCTTAAAATGAGAACCAATGAAAATCAAGACCTTGGTCACCAAGTAGTTTTTTTAACCAATGCGAATGATGCATTGATTCATCCAATGAGAACTAAGCCTTGGTGAGTAAGGAGTTGGGATTTTTATTATTTTTTGCATATATTTTTTACTAAATAAAATTATATATAATGGGCCATGAAATTTTGGGCTTAGGGTATAAGGTAAGGTTTTTGGGTATTAAAAAAATGAGTAATGTGGATTTATTTTATTTCGAGCATTTAATTTAAAATCGAACAAAATTTAGTGTCTACAACAAGTATGCAAAGAATGACCATGACAATGACAATGTGAACATTTTGTCATTATGAGAAGAGATGAATTATTAGAAACAATTTCTTTTTCTTTTGTTAAGCATTCAAGCTTAACTTTCAAATCAAGATTTTCTTTTTCGAAAACTTCATTACTTATTTTTGAAAACTTCAAACCATTTTTCAAATTTTCATTTTGGTTTTCAAATTATAATTTTGTTTTCAAAAGAAAATCATTTTCAAATTCAAATTTTGAAATCATTTTCTTATATTTGAAATTATGGTCTCAAATTCCAAAAACAATTTATCAAATGCATCGTGTAACTCATCAAAAGAATATGAATTAAGTTCACTTGAGTTAAAAGATACATTGGGCTCATTGAGAGCCATCAAACAATCCACCCTAGGTGTTAAGATGAGGTTTGCACAAGATGAGGCATCATCTTTTTTTTCTCCCTTCTTGTTGCCATAGAGTTTCTCAAATTTCTCTCATGTCTCTTTGTCATTTTTAGATGAAGATACTTTATTGGAAACATTTTCATTGAGGCCACAAAGAAGAGCGTGCATAGCCTTGGCATTAAGTTGTGCCTTCTTGGTGTCATTCACATTTCTTCTTCTTTGGAACTTCCAAATAACCATCTTCGATTATTTCCCAAACATCGAAATTGAGTGCTTTGAGAAAATACTTCATGACATTGTTTCATTGGAAGTAAGGATCTCCTTTGAAGAGCGTAGGACACGAGATAGAGCGACATTCTTCAAATATAGCCATTTTCTTGAATGGTAAACTTCGAGCTTGATGATATTTCCCCCAGTTGTGAGAACTTCGATAGAGAGGAGGCTCTAATACCAATTGTTGAGAGGCTCGAACGATCAACCGAATGCCAATAGGGGTGAATTGGTTTTTGAGTGATAGAGGTGTAAGCAATAGGAAATTAAAAATTGCACAAGGATTTATAGTAGTTCGACTTTCTAACCAAAGCCTACATCCACTACCTTAGGACACCACTAAAGATTTTCCAATTCACTACTATGAATTCTTCCCTTTTTACCGGCTCAAGGGGTAACCTTGCAACCCTATATTTTAATGAATAAGATAGAATCACTCTAGTTTTTCCTTAGGCTAAACTAGAACCTCTCTCTTTTACAAGGTAATTGTGTAAACAAAGAAACCTCACAGGTGGGTGTTTACAAGATTGAAGCTCACAAGAGTGTAAAGAATAAAAACAACTAAAACACTCTCTATACACTATATACAAGAGAAATGAAGAAAGTATGACTTAAAAATAATTTCTCTTGATCATGGTGCGTGGATGTGCTCTCTAACCATCTTCAAGTATCTCAAGTCTTCTTTTAAAGTGTGGAATGAGCTACTAGCCGTCTGTGACCGTTGGGGACTTTATTTCCAGCACTAAATGCAGTCTGGAGCAAGGCATATCTGTACACCATTTCGGGTATCGGTACCTACCTCAAAGTAGAAAGAGTCGTTGGGTAACTTTACACTGACTATCGGTACACGATACATGCGTATCGATACAGACCCTTCCATATCAGTACGGTTTAAGTCGTATCGATACTTATTTTGGCTACTAAATTTGTCAAAACTCGGGGACAAAGGGGCGTATCAATACGGGTAAAACGGGTATCGATACAGCTGGCTAGGTATCAATACATGGGCAAGGGTATCAATACTCACAACATATTTTTGACAGTTTGGCTATTTTGAAAGAATTTAAACATGTCAAAAACATTTAAAAATAGATTTTTGAAATATTTTTGCAAATTAGTTTAAGTCCAAAAACATTTTTTATTTAAGTTATATCAAAATCACATATCTTAACAGTTTAGAAATTAAGAATATAGTGTATTTTTAGGATTTAGACGACTAGAATTTAATATTTAAATTTTAAAATAATAACTTATAATTAAAAATTTTAGTGTTGTGCATAAAAAAGAACCGAAAATTTTTATTCTTGCTAACTACCGAGTACCGCCCTAGTATTCACAAATACACAAATCAATAAAAGGGAGCAGAAGATCTATATCTTTTTCATTGGAGTTCGAATTTATTTTTTGTTTTGGGCACTTCTTATGGTCCCGAAAGCAGTTGTTTTAACGGTAAACTACATAAATGACCACCATACTTTGAGTTTAGTCTCGATTTAACTATTATATTTTTTTGAAGTAATTAGACTATTATATATTAAAATGAACTCAATTTGACCACCTACCATTAGAACTAATTGAGGGAGTGACGTGACAGTTAGTAAAAAATTGTATAATAACACATTTGGTCCCCGCTATTTACATATTTTATCAATTTGCTCCTAATTTTATTTAATAAAATTATTTAATTATTTAATTAGGTAGCGACACATGTAAATAGCAAGGACTAAATATGTAATTATATAAATTTTTACTAAATGTCACGTCACTAACTCCGTTGGATTCTAACGATAGGTGGTCAAATTGAGTCTATTTTAACAATATAATAGTCTAATTGCTCCGAAAAAAAATATAATAGTTAAATCGAGAGTAAACTCAAAGTAATAGTTAAATCTGAGTGTGTCCATAACTAGTCAACTTTGCTGACAGGAACAGAGGCAAATTGAAAGCTGAAATTAAACATGTGAAACTACCCCAAACAAATAAAATATAATAGAACGGGAAGTTAGATTATTTAAATAAAATTTAAAATTTGAATTATAATGTTAGGCTATTATGACCTTAGCATTTTGTAATTTTATATGTGTGATTTTTTTGAACAGATATTACTTAAAGAGGAAGGAAAATGAGAATTTTATTATTAATGAATATTAACTCATAATTTAAAAAAAGAAAGTTTTTAATCATTTATTCTAGAAATTGATGACAGTTCGAGTATGATATTTAAGTGAACGACTTCATTACTTAATGGTGCTCAAACTCAGTCACCTAAATAAAACACATCATCCTTTACTACTGGAATCACACTCACTCAACGGCTTCGCATTATAACTTCAAATGTTCTCTATACTAGTTCATTATAACTTTTAAATGACACGCATAATGAATAAAGTAGTGGGCGAGAAATTGAGAACAAAAATTACTTATTTAAGTAATTATATAAGTTCAAATGTTCCATGTGCTAGTTCATTATAACATCTCTTTATTCGACGTTCGAATTTTACCATTTCTTCGATCATCAAACATATTACATTGTATTTGTATAGGACCCTTTATCCTTGGGCTAATAAATAGTGAATAGGATTATGACCCTTTCTCATTTGGGTAATATTTTTATATAATGTGAGTATTTTCTGTTTTTTTGTGTGTGTCTTTTTTATGCTCATACTATAGAATTAGGTTTGATGTTAGAGTTTAAAAAATTATGAATAGATTATAATTTTTAGGGTTCAGAGTTCATGATTTATGATTTAAAATTTAAAATTAAAGCTTGAAATTTAATGTTTTAGTGTTGAGACATAAAAAGAGGCACGAAAAAAAAAACAGAAAAAAATTGTCGCGGGGAAAACCATGATTGAAGGGATATGATATGGGGACCTTCGTCTCCTTCCAAGTTCCATAACCATAATGAAGTAGGCACTTTGCTTATGTATCCCTCTTTTATTCATCGTCTCGAATGGAAAGATTTCCCCTCTTCTGTTTCTTGTCTGTTGTCGTTTAACACTAACCTCGTTTTGTTGTTTCAAGATGACATGGATTAGGATCACATGTTTTTCACGTCTGTTTTCAGCATTATCATGACTCGGATATGTATGTCATTATAACAACTTTTCATTTTTTTATATATGCAAATATTGTAATTTATATTTCTTGCTGCGTTTTTGTTTATAACTTGTAAAGTGGATAGTTGGACATTGTCTACCTGAAAATAAGAACACAACAATTTATTAATGTAATTTGGATCTTGTCCTGCTTCCGCGGAGTCTAACTCAGTGAATAATCCGCACTAAAAACGGTACAAATTGAGATTCACTAATTAGCTTATTAGTTAAATATGTTTATATTACTCTATTTTTGAGTTTGAATCTCGGTATGAAAATATTGTTGGAAAAACGTGATAAAATGGTAACTTTGAGCCATATTTCGAATGGGTAAAGGTGAAGATTCGAATGAGGATTCGATTGGGTCTTATTCCACTCCGTGAGACCTTTACAACGGTATCTCATATGCTCAAAATAGTTGAGTAATGAATGGGAAATTGATGCTCAAAGTAAGGAGGTTGCAAATTAAGTGAAGGAAATGAAACCCCCATATCCCACATGGATGGGATAAATGGAATGGGAAGTGTTTATATACACTTACCCTCTTTATAGTCATTGAATGACTTGAATAGAAATTGTGCTTGACACGCAAAGGGGTGTGAATCCAATCTTATTTGGGTTGGGGCACACTCGCATGGCATGCTTGAATTTGTCAGCCTTATGTGGACTGCGAACATTTTACCACTTCAAATTATTTTTTCCTTTTGAGATAGCATATTATCCTGAAATTAAAGGGATAATTTCGGGTTGAAATTCGAATTTTGCTTGCAGCCCATTTATATATTTGATCAAGGGCAAAATCAGAATATTTTTTATTTACGTTTAACCTAATCCTCCCCTATAAATATATGATCCTTTTCAGTTGTTTAACACAAAACTAAAATCGTTTTCCTTCTACCAAATTGCGTTGGTTTTTCTGGTGATAGTCAAAGGCTCGAGTTCGTTCGTGATTACTCAGTCGTGCTGCTGAAGATAATCATCCGCTATTTTATCCTGAGAGACCGACGACCAAAGATCTCTACCACCGAAGAGCGGTCGAATTTGTCTTAAGGAAATTGCATTTCTAGCAGGCCTTAGCAACTATGTTTGGTTATTCGAATCTATATTTCGTTTATTTCTTTTTTATTACTGTAATTTTGTTACTTTAATTTATTTCACTGATTATTTCAAATTTAACCTTGATTTGTCCAACAATCTTAAGACAGAATAATTCCCAAGGCGATTCGAAATAAGTACGGCTGTGAGAAAGCAAATAAATTTGTTTCAGAAATTATCCTACCATTTTAACGAGTTTGCTTAGATCTCAGAAATAAAAGGGACAAATCCGTTTTACAGAAATTGTCGTTGAGAATAACTGAGGTTACGGATTTTGTGAAAAATCAAAATAAAAAATAAACAAAATTATTTTCAGTTTATTAGAATTACTATTAATTATGGTTCTTGTCTTTGTGAACAGGAACAATGACTACAAAGGGAGATCTTATCAAATCACCCAAGTCGTCCACACAAACGGTGGGATAGGGACAGACGTCAGAAAAGACAAGTCAGCCTATGAATCTGACAAAACATTGGTGGAAATGAGACACAATGAGAAGCCGTCGAAATTCTGCGGGCATAATTTCAAAACATGGCAACAGAAGATATTTTTCTATCTGACCATGCTAAACCTAGTAAAGTATCTGACGAAAGATCCTCCAGTTCTCACGGTAGGAGATGGAGAATGAGAGGTGGATAAGCTCACCACCTTCAGTATCACCTAGGATTGGGAAAATGGTGACTACATGTGTTGAAATTACATCCTCAACGGACTACAAGACTCGTTGTACCAGTATATGATGTGTACAAAACAACATTAGAACGGTGGGCTGTATTGGACAAAAAATACAAAGCAGAAGATGCTGGGCTAAGAAAGTCTTAGTCGCAAAATTCTTGAATTTTACTATGGTTGATTCAAAACCAGTAGTAACTCAAGTGGAGGAACTCCAACTGATTATTCACGGAATTCTTGCTAAATGAATAGTGATAAGTGAGTCCTTTCAAATAGCTGCTATCACAGAAAAACTGCCTCTCAGATGGAATGACTTCAAAAATTACCTGAAGCACAAAAGAAAGGAGATGTCAGTGGAGGAACTAATTGTCAGACTTCGTATTGAAGAAGACAACAGAGGCAATTCCAGAAAGCTCAATAGAGAAATCTTTCAAGAAGCTAAGGCAAATAATGTCGAAGTTAGGAGGGGAAGGGAACCCAACAACACCAACCCAGGACAAAGTTGGGACCCAATGGTGGAATTTCCAAAAATGAGAAATTCAAGGGAGCCTGCTTCAACTGTGGTAAGGTGGGGCACAGATCTTCTGAATGTAGACATGAAAAGAAAGCCAATAAGGCTAATATTGTGGAAGAGGAAGATCTATATCCCTAACAAAAGGGGGTGATTGTGGGTTGGAGATATATTCTAATTTCTGTAAAAACCCAAAAAATTATGAATAAGAATATTGTTTCTTTCGGTTACATAATTTTTGCATGGACATGTTAATTGTGATTCTTTGCGTAGACTAATTAACATGGAACACATCTCTTTCGTTTCAAATGTGAAACATATGAAGAAGTACGAAACCGCTTGATCTGAATCATAGCGATGTTTATTCAAATGATAGAACAAACTAATTTTGCTTAAAAGTAAAGATGGTATAGAGAATTTGTTCTCTATAAGAAGATGTTGAAACTCAAACTTAATAAATTGGTTAATTTGGAGAAACTCTATGTGAGTAACGTTGCAACATCAAAAGGTACAATGATTTTGAAGATAAGAATTGCAACTTTAAAATGTGCCTAACATGTGAGGGTGTTTTTCTATCAACTATTTACTTCTTCTCAATTAGACAAGATATCATATGAGTTATGGAAGGAAATAACACCTTCCTACAACTACATAAAATGTGGGGGTGTCTTGCAAAGGTAATGTTCCCATTACCGAAGTAAATGAAAATAAGTGGACTATATTTTCATTGACTATGTAGAACATAGTAACAGATATCAATTTCTTATGTACAAATAGATTAACAAGAATGTGATAATGAAAATAAAGAATAAATCATTCTTTGAAAAATATAATCCTATATAATTAGGGAAGTTGATCCAAGGAACAGACTTTGGATGAAAAATAGTCCATACGTTCAACAAAAGGTTGAAACGAAAACATTACCATGATGACAAATAAAAGTGTGGCAAAAGTGTGCATTAGGATACATGATCCTATGTTGATGATACGCTCATTGTTATATGTAACAATGAAATGGTAAAACGTACCAATGTCATGTTAAATATGAGACTAAACGATATAAGCATCCAAATCAAATGGTCACTTGAAGGTCTCATATTAACTCAGTTACACTATGTGGACAAATTCTTGAGAAATTTGACAATGATGATTTTGGTATAGCCATAACTCAGTTAGACAACTGATCTCAAATAGAGTTATCTCTGTTGATTTTGTAAAATCAAAAGATAACATTGTGGATTTGCTAACCAAAAGGTTAAATCGAGATCAAGTTGAGAAAACATCGAAAGGAATGAGACTAAAGCCCAAAAAAATTTTAAGGCATTATGTGGAAAACCCTACCTAGTTGACTGGAGATCCCAAGTTCTAGGTTCAAAGGGACAACCTAATTGCATAGACCTTGTGCGGTCACTATGGGGGGTTACTATCCCAAGTTCATTCCTATGATTTAAACATTAACAAAAAGTGGAACAGGCTAAGCAATGCTTTTAATGACCATTGTGTACGTCGATGAAGCCGAGCAACATAAGTCACCTAACTAAGAGTGAAGTTGGGCCGCTTTAAGGAGACTATTGGGGCATAGTTCTCGTAGAACCAGAAGATGTCCACGGCCATATGGACATAACCATAAGAACAAAACTCGTGTCAGAGAGGTAGTTGTGTGAGGTATATCATTGTTTACACAAATGGCTGAATAGTTCAAGGACATCACGTCAACTAGATAGCTAGTAAAGTAAATATATTTTCAAAAGGAAAGGTTCAAAGGAGGAAACCTACCTATCCTATGCAACTATCAATCGTAGAAACTATCACCACATCAAGTCAAAATGTTTTGATAAAATGCATCAATTTCATTCATGTGGGGGGTTGTTGGAAAAACGTGATAAAATGGTAACTTTGAGACATATTTCGAATGGGTAAATGTGGAGATTCGAATGAAGATTCGATTGGATCTTATTCCACTCTGTGAGACCTTTACAACGGTATCTCATATGCTAAAAATAGTTGAGTAATGAATGGGAAATTGATGCTCAGAGTGAGGAGGTTGCAAATTAAGTGAAGGAAATGAAACCCCCATATCCCACATGGATGGGATAAATGGAATGAGAAGTGTTTTTATACACTTACCCTCTTTGTAGTCATTGAATGACTTGAATAGAAATTGTGCCTTACACGCAAAGGGGTGTGAATCCAATCTTATTTGGGTTGGGGCGCACCCGCACGACATGGGTGACATGAATGTTCGAATTTGTTGGCCCTACGTGGACTTGCGAACATTTTACCACTTCGAATTATTTTTCCTTTTGAGATAGCATATTATCCCGAAATTAAAGGGATAATTTTAAGCTGAAATTCGAATTTTGCTTGCAGCCCACTCATATATCCGATCAAGGGTAAAATTGGAATATTTTTTATTCACGTTTGACTTAATTCTCCCTTATAAATACATGATCCTTTTCAGTTGTTTAACACACAACTAAAATCATTTTCCTTCTACCAAATTGCATTGGTTTTCCTAGTGATAGTCAAAGGCTCGAGTTCGTTCGTGATTACTCAGTAGTGCTGCTGAAGATAATCATTTGTTGTTGTATCTTGGGAGACCGACGACTGAAGATCTCTAGCACCGAAGAGCAATCGAATCTTTCTTAAGGAAACTACATTTCTAGTAGGCCTCAGCAATCGTGTTTGGTTATTTCGAATCTATATTTCGTTTATTTCTTTTTGATTACTGTAATTTCATTACTTTAATTTATTTCACTGATTATTTCTAATTTAACCTTGTTTTGTCTAACAAATATAATATCTCTCTATTTAATAAAAAATGGTACAATTTGTATTTTAGCATCAATCACACTCCTTGTGTATTGCATTGGCGGGTTACGAAAAAAATAAAGGCGAGACGGATTCGGGTTTAGAGTTAAAATTTCTCGACCCGAATATATAATTAAAAGAATTATTAATATTTAGAATATTAAAAAACTGTCATATTATATATATATATATATTAAGATTTCCTTCATTTCTCCCTCATTTCTATTTGCCGGCAGTTTCTTCATCCCTCTTAATAATTCATGTTATTTCTCTTTTCTAATTTTACTCTTGCAAAAAATATAAGAGATACAAACCCGTGGAGTGGTCTTAGTAGTAAAAAATGATGCATTTCATCCAGGTGATCCAAGTTCGAGCATTATGTGTACACGGTGTGTGTGTTTTATTAAAAGGCTAAAAATTGAATAGATATTATCTTATAATCGCACCAATATATTAAAAAACTGTAAGAAATGCAATCGAATTAGAGATGACGAAGAAATCATTCCTTAACGCTGGAGGAGCCAACAATTTTTTTTATACAAATCTATTTTTGCCTTTGTCCTTCTTAAGTTTCTTCTTCTTAAGTTATACAAATCTATTTTTTTATAATCTTCTCCATTTTGTTTCTTCTTCTTAAGTTTCTTTTATTTTTCTTTTTTAAATAAAAGTTTCTTTGTTTTTTTTTTTTTTTTGCTTTCTAATATTCCTCATTTTTTATTAGTTAACTTGGTTTTTAAAACTTTAATATGTTTGTTCATCAAAATTTTTATGAATTTGTTTTCATATTCAATCACTCAAGTTTTTGATGATTTTAAAAAGTTTTCTACTTTCTGAATTGTTGTTCCATAATATAAATGGTACAAAAATATCATGCATGTCTATTTAATCTCAAATGTTAAGGATTTTATTTAGCTCTCTATTTGTAATATTGTTTGTTTAGAGAGAAAATTTTGAGATGAAGCAAGAAAATGTGAGGTTCGGGTCAGAGATGGGTTTTTACTATAAAAGTCGAGGCAGGTTTAGGGAGGGTAATATGCTAAAAAATCAGGGTGGGTTTGGATATTTAATTTTCGGGTCGGGACTAGGGCGGTCAAAAACCCGCTTCGTCCCGTTACCATCCCTAGTTCAGCTATGTTATTCATGGTTCAAGTAATAAAAACAATCTATTTTATATTTTTTATGTCATTTTTTTAGCTAGTGAACTTTCACTCATATTTACTGTAAATCAAATTTAAAAAATAATTTTTACCATGTGAACTTTACTTGGTAAAAAAAAGACATAAAAAATAATAAAATAGATAATTTTTATTGGTTATGACCATATATGATAT
This sequence comes from Hibiscus mutabilis, assembly GCA_019671005.1. Classification (NCBI taxonomy): domain Eukaryota; kingdom Viridiplantae; phylum Streptophyta; class Magnoliopsida; order Malvales; family Malvaceae; genus Hibiscus; species Hibiscus mutabilis. The sequence goes on along the minus strand of CM033721.1, from coordinate 23,184,471 downwards.
AGCGGGACGAGGATATGATATAATTTCTCTGCTTTAAATAATCAAGCATTATTCTTCAATCACTTGTAAGATAATGATGGAATCATACAGTGATCTTCAATCTTCGATTATAATTTCAGCATATCACACTATTAACGGAGGAATTTAGTTAGATAGAAACAAAGAGACTTATCCGTTAATTCAAAAAAAATCTACAAAATGAAAGACATAATAAAAAAAAATTTGATTTTTCTTTCACGCTTTCTGAATTTTCATATTTTATTTTATGTTCTCTTTTGTACGAGTTTGTGAATTTACTCATCAAATTTCTCTTCATGTTTTGAGGTTTGTTTTATTATATTTTTTATTTTAATGAAATCTAATTTCTTGTTAAAAATAATATTTTTTTTGAATTTTCCATTAATTGAAATTCTTTACAAGGTCTCGGAATCCATCAAGATCTTCATGAAAATATACACTAATCATGATAAATGGGAGTGAACATCGCATGTTCACTGCCCTAAAAAACACTGAAACAACGCCAATAATATTTATACTCTGGGACATACGGAAGATTTTATATTAAAGGTGGTAAATTTATAAAATTTTATAGAGATAAAAATATATTTTCAATAAAAAATGCATTAAAATTAAAAATTTAAATTAAATATAAATTTTAAATTTTTAGAGAAGACCACCACCCCTCCAGCTCCCTTGGGCTATTCATGTTCATATTTTTTTGAACAATTCCTACTTAAGGGAGGAGAAGGGGAAATTTACTCATATTAAGTTTAGAACTCACAACTTAAGAAAAAATGTGTCAATTGAAAGCTTTTAACCACTTGCTCTAAAAAATTTTGACCTGTTCATACTTTATTGGCATACTTGCCACTTCTTTTTTATATTCGATTTATATTATGTGATAAAAATATAAATATGATCTCCCAAACAAATTAGAATTTTTACCGGCATGTTTTTGTTGATATGTATCAATAACGTAATAGTGCCTATTTGTCTGTCGTTTAATTTTGGTTAATCTAACTAAACATACTAACATAACTCATTAAGTGGTCTTAGTAGTAAAAAATAACGTTGTTCTTCTTAAATAATTTGAATTCGAACAGTATAGTTTACCCTGTGTGTATGCCTTTTCAAAAGGCTAAAAGTAAATAGCATTTACGAATAGAAATCTTATACCCCGTTTTGGTGCCCCTATTTATGCCCCACATAAAAAATTAGATTTAAGGTTTATGGTTAGAGTTTAGGGAATTTGGGGGTAGGGTGTATTTTTTATGGTGTAGGATTTAGGATTTAGAATATAAGGTTGGTGCTTAAAATTTATTTTTTTAGTGTCTTCTAATGTTGAGACATAGAAAAAGACACCGAAAAGGAGCAGATAATTTTTATCCCAACATTTATTATCATTTAATCACATTTAAATATTAAAAAAAACTAAGCATAATAACAAGTATTCTTTCATACAAGAAGAATGAAATGTAATTTTTATTGCATTATTGTTAGCCTCAACTGGAGGGTTAGGACCCAATGGACCAAGTCTTTGGACCCAAGTTTTTTGGGGCATACTGAATTTTAACTGGACCTAGTAGTTTTTGACTTTTTGCATTGGTTCATGCAAATATTTTGAAATTAAAATTTATTGTATTTTTATACAATATGTATATTATTTATAATCTCCCAAATCTTAAATTAATTTTATAATTGAACACATTCAAACACATAATCTCTAGGAGGTGTTAAGTAAACTAAAATTCAATCAGCAAATTCATAACATATTAGAGGGAATGACTTGTGACACAAGACTCAAATCCTGACACTGATATGACACCTGGAAATGTTATGGTGCAAGAAAATGAGACAAATAAAAGACCCAGTAGTCCAAACTATGCTTGGAAACCGAATGGTAAGACACTGATATGTTGCTTTAGTTGATGATTTAGCTAGTATGAAAGTACTCAAGATGCAATTTAAATAGATTATATTATATGTTATTTGATTGGCAATTGGATTTAGACTTGACTAGATAATATTATTTTTTTAAAAACATTTTGATTATTCGTAATTTCATTTTAAATATTCTCGGCCCTTTAACTTTGAAATCATGACTTCGCTCTGTATACGCGTATTATTTTGTCATTTAGTCTAGATTGCACAAAAATATATGGTGATGGTACTTTTATAATCCTTTCGAATAATTCAACAGCTTTGATTAATTTCTCAGGTAAAAATCGAAATATGAGGATTATTTAGTTACATTTAATTGTAATGAGCAAAATGTAGTAAGCTTTTAATTGATCCAAACATCAGTTTGAAGAATTTAGGTATTGTATAAAATAATAATTAGTGGACCATAAAAAGGTGAGTTGGACAGAGTTTAAAGCATTCCTCACTCACCAATCCATTTAAAAAAAATAAAATAAAAAGGGGCAATATTTACAGATCATCCAAGTACGATGATATCAGATTTTGTCGTCCTTGTATTTTTGCCTACTGTTTTAATTTATTTAAATGCATTTTAAAATCAAATATCGAATTTTCTTATGTTCTTTTTCGGTCAAAAAAGATATATGGGAACACTTGTTGTTTTGTTATCTTTGAGAGCTTTTAAATTAATAAAAAACATAAAAGAATTAAGAAAGGGACAAAACAATATATATATATGAAAATTATTTGATTTAAAGGTCGTGTAAAATTTAGACCATATAATCTTGACTGTTTCAATACTACCTTTAATGTAATTTTTTTAGGGTTTAAAATTATAAGTTATAGACAGAGTCAAAACTACTTTGGTAACGGAAGGGGTTCGTGTCCCCCTAATTTTTTTGTGTAATGAAAATTTTAGTCTCCGCTAGTTTGAATACATGTCAAGTCTCTCCTAAATTTTGAATTAAATACTTATTAAGTCTATGAATTTTGAGCTTAGACAAATTTATATACCCCATTGTCTAATATTAACCTGTCCTTCCTTTCAGAAAAAATAATTATTGACCTGTCCTTGATTATATGATTTATGGTTTATGCTTAAGATATGGGGTTTAAAATTTTAAATTAAATATATGAGATTGTAATCTAAATACATGTATGAAATAATTTCTCAAATATATTTTTGAGCAAACTTTATGCGATGTGATATTAGTATAACTAAAGAGAAAGGCAGCAGCCGATGAGCCAATCATTTGGCAACATTTAGGCCAATTTTATGGTTTAATGGCAACAAAATATTGGCTCCTATTTTTCTTTTTCTTCTTTTACGATCTTTATTTTGGTGGTTGAATAATCAAATCTCTCTTTGTTTTTGTTTAATTTCTTTGTATTGAGTCGACGGATTGTAAGGATCCAAATACATTCCCTTTCCCTGCAGGATAAAAGAGGCCCCGCAGGGACGGACGTAGGGATAAACACAAGACTTTAAGTTAGGGGACGAATTTATAAAATTTTAGAGGGCGAATTTATAAAATTGTAAGGGATGAAAATAGATTTTTAATAAAAAATACATAAAAAAATTAAATTATATATGATTTTTAAATTTTTAGGGAAAGCGATCGCCCCCTCGGTTCATATAATTTTATTCGATTCAATAGAATTATTATCGGTTTAGATCGTTAAATAAATAGACGAAGTATAACTGTGATTCACAACCTCAAAAAATTAATCAATTGTTTTAAAATAAATAAAACTTAATAATTATTTTTACGTGGTCTAACCGTGTACGTGTGGGGACATGCATGTTTTGGTCACGCAAACTAATTATTTTCTTTTTCAAAGTGCATAATAATAATAATAATAGTATAAGCATGAAGGTTAGTCGTGTTTACATCATGATCCATATAAAATTTCACTAATAAAAAGGAAAATAAAAAAAGGACAAAAGAAAAAAAGGAAAAGGTAGGTTTTCTTTGCGTTTTTGACTCGAATGCATTCGGTTCGTTGGGTTAAAGTTTGAAATCTTGATGAAATTAATTAATTGGCTGAGTGGCTAAATATGTTCATGTTGTCCTATCTTGTGTGAGTTCGAATTCCGACATTTCATTTGAGAATATAAATATCTCTCTATTTAATTAAAAAAATTGAAATCTTGACAGTTCTATATTTCTATAAAAAAACATATTTGATATAAAAATAATTAAAATTATAATAAGGATATATTAATTAATATAAATATATCAATTTCTTAACATCATAAACGTATAACATAAATTATATTAAAATATAAATTTTGTATAAATATATAGTCTTTGGAATATGATTATAATGCAAAAAAATGAATATGTTGATTATCAGGTCAATATAAAAGTTTGAGATAAAGTAACATTTAGTTTTTGAACTTGTCAACTTTTTTTTTAATTCGTTCATGATTTTTTTTATATTAGTCCACAAATTTGATATTTTTTCTTATTTTGACGATATAACGTTATGAGAGTATACCATGATATAAAATCAAAGTTCAAAGACTAAAGTAGAGCCGAAAATTCCATGGACTAAATTGAAAATTATCAAATTTAGAGACAAAAAATGAGTTGAAGTTTTTCATTGGGTGGGGTATTAAGGTGTGAACTTCAATGCGTGTAAAATTTTAATAACTAGAATATTCGAAGAATGCCAATCATATTTGATGAGGAGACAACCGAAATGTGTGATAATCTCATCAAAATTTTGGATTCTTTTTATTAGGGAGAGATATATTCATATTCTCAAACTAAATGTCGAGATTTGAATTTATACAATATGAGTATCTTTAGTTATTCGGTCAATTAGTTATTTTCTCAAAATTTTAGAAAGCGTGAAAAAACATAATATCATTGGAAGACCGAAATAACAATAATTAAATTTATACAAGATGAGTATCTTTAGTTATTCGGGGAATAGTTAATTGTAGAAGTAAGGACAAAACAAGAATTTGAGGCTGGAAAAAATATATAAATATTTAAAAATAAAAATATAAAATTCATAAATAAATTAAATTTTTAAAAATTATATAAGAAAATCAAAATAAAAAAAAAACTTTTTGAAAGTGGGAGACAATTACCTCTCTCAATCCCATATATCTCCGTCCCGTCCCTGTGAATAAGCTAATTCAAAGCCAACAACCTTCCACGTAAATTAAACCAAACCACAGGAGTGGATTCCCCAGTATTCTTCCTAATTATTCTTTTTTTGTCGGTAGATCTTTTTGTTTGCAAACATAAAGTTCAACCAAAGGAAAAAATAAAATAAAAAATTAACTTAGTCAACATTTCTATCCACAAACACAATATAAACCAACAATTATTCTTCGTAAAAGACTAATAAAAAAGCTATTGACATGAGCATATTTTTATATAATTAACTTTATTTTTTTTCTCGAAATATTTACTTTAACAAATTCAATAGTTAATCTTCATATTCTAGAGGTTCACGTGATTAAACGTTTAACACAAATTTTAAAACTGTTGTATTCTCAGGACAACGATCAAACCCTCAATTATTATATATCAAAACTCATAGAAATATAAAAGGTAAATTGTATAGCTGGTCATCCAACTATTAGTGGTTTCTATTTTGGTCATCAATTTTTTTTTAAAATGTCACTAAATTTACAAAAATTGATCATTTTAATAACCCATCTTTTAACATGGCAGTTTTTTAATTGGTATAATGATTGGCCATTCCTTTTCATCAAGCCACCTCTCACTATTCAACCAAGCATCCTCAAAACTTCACCAGATTTTATGCATGTTGCTGGGTTAGTTAAACAGAGATGGCGTTGGTGATTAGATGTCATTCCATTTTTATGGAATTGTTATGTTTCTTTTGATTATTTATTTATTTCAAAATATTGTCTTGAAATTTTAGATTCAGGACCAAATTGATAGGATTTATCCAATATAAAATATCATAAACATGCATGATTATAACAACATGAAAATATATACACGACTCCAACTACACAAATTACCAGACGCATATACTAAATCCCTTTCTCATCTTTAACCCTAACTAGCAAGAAACATGCAAAATCTAGCAGCTAAAAAAACCAACAAAAAAAAAGTAAGACTCGATAACTACCTTTTCTTACAAGACAATAGACGTGGGATTCATCGAAACCACCATCTTTTCTGACCAATGTTGCCTAATATTTATATATGTAGGAAAAAAGAGAGGATAAATTTAGCTCTAATCCTTTCTTTTATATTCGATAGTTTAATGCATCCAATTAGAGCTTAATTCATTGGTTTAGTTGAAGTTAAACAAACTTGATGAGAATGACTGCTGTTATCGTGATTGCATTGCATGGCAGCTAAAGTCCAGTATAGATCCGAGAGTTTGGCCCAAAGAGCGTCGGATTCGGATCTTAACCGTTCATTTTCTAACCATACAACTTGATACTGATTAATAACTGAACTTAGCCGGTTCTTAAGTTGTCGGTTCTCTACATTCAACTGGTTCACTTGGTCTGTAAGGTCCACCAAATGCCTCTTTTTTTTCCAACGAGACCGTCTGGCTGACTCCCGATTCGATATCTTGCGTCTTTGCTTTCTCTCGTCTGGTGAGTATATCGCCCTACTCGAACTTTCTGAACCGGAGTTCGAACTGACTGGTTCTTTAAATTCAAAAAATGATAATAACTCTTTGAGTTCTTCGGGTGAAAAACCGGTTTCGTGAACCGGTAATTGAAACTCAACCGCTTCCTCAGCTAAGAACATTGGGCTAATGAGACTCAACCAAATATAAAAAGGAACAAAATAAACCAACCAGGATGAGAGTAGAAATTAGGAAAGATTCAAATTGATACTAGGAAGTAAGAGAAGAGGGGAAAAGGGAAGGATTGAAGAGAAGGGGAAGGGTATTTAAGGAGGGGAAAAGGGAAGGATTGAAGAGAAGGGGAAGGGTATTTAAGGAGGGAAGGAAGGGGCATGTAGGGTCCTTCGTAAACAAATTAAAGATTTTTGGAATAGAAATTGGATACTTTTTTAAAGATAAAAGCAAGAAAAAAAAAGTTAAAACTTCAAAGCAAAGTTCTTTTGGTACGATATTCAATAGTGATATGAGATTTATAATATCAAAAGTTGAATCGGTTAAACTTTTAAATAGGAACAAAGTTTTTTTAAAGTTCTTTTTCATCTAAAAACTCAAATAGATAATTTGGACGAGGCAATAAATTCATTAAATGAGGTCAGATGTTTGAATCATGACGTTGTGAATAGAATAAATTAAATTTGAATGTTCGCCACATAATATGTCCCTACAGTACTCGATACAAATTAATCAACTAATAAATTAAATACATATAGTTATCCCGAAAAATATTTTATTTAGTGAATATTAAACTCTTTATCACTTTATTTAATAAATAGAGGTGATTTCAGAGAAGAATTATTATATTTATATTAAATTTTAAAAATTATCCTTGGCTTAAAGGTGGTGGGGTCGTATTTTTAGAGAGAATTGGTGGGTCATTGAGAAGATTAGGTTTACCTTAATCACGAAGAATCAAACAAAAAAAAAAGATAAAAGAGAAATGCTTGAAAAGTTATATGTTTATTAGAGAGACAAAGACATAAGTCATGTGGCCTGTGGGATACGCATATGGGTAGAGGTGGGTGAAATAAATCGTAAATTTCGTAATCGTTAATCGTACTTATAAACCGGTATAATTGTTTGTTTTTTAGGTTAATAAACTAAACTGTTAATGTTAAATAATTTTAGTTAACCGAACTATTAAAAAAGATAGTTAATATTTTTTTTGAAAGTTTTAATACAATAGTTATCGAAGAGATAGACTTATTATTCTAAAAAGAAATAATAAACATTTGAAAAGAAAATTGTAATAGATTACAGGTTACCATGTAATCGAATTGTTTCTTAATGATTAACCACTATAATGGTTAACCATTTAAAAATTTAACGTTAATTATTTTTTAACAATTAAATTACAGTTAATAACCGTTATAACGGTTAACCAACTATTTAAGGTAAATTGTACAGTTAACATACCATAAACATCCTTCTGTATGGGTAGGTAGGTAGTAACCTACAATATTGTTTTTAAATATGTATAATATTCTTGTGTTATTGTTTTCTAAATTCAGAAGAAAAGCCCTTCAAAAAAATCCAGCAAAAAAGCATTTATTGAATATAAAAGATTTTCTAAATGATAATTATGTTATTAATTTTTTTAAACCACTAGCATCCGACTTATTACAAATTAATTCGAATTAAGTTTTGTAAAGAGTTAATATAGAACGGCTTTCTTAACTCAATTTTCTTTATTTACAACGTCAAAATTCAAACTATTAACCTTACTTAAAGGACTTAACACCTCATTTCACTAGATTAACTGATTATTGCTATAATTATAAAATTAATTCTTAACTGATATATGTATAGGCACAATGCATGTGGGGAGAGAAAACAATAGCAAACATACATTATTTTATATGAACAATTAATACACCGAATTCCATTAAAACTCCGCAAACACATATTATACTTGCAAATTAATTTTTTTGGGCTAAATTATTGGGTAAAACTTTGATACACAGGCTGTGTAAAATTAATTTTACACAAGCTTGTGTTTTTACCTTATAAAACACAAATTCTAAATTCCTAACCCTAAAACCTAAACTCTAAACCTAAAACCCTAAATTTTAAATACTAACTTTAAATTCTAAACCCTAAAACTTAACCCCCTAAACTAAACCCTTAACCCCTAAATTTGAAAAGCACGTGTAAACGTTTGTTTACATGAACTATATATCAAAGTTTTTCTCTAAATTATTTGTGTATTTTATAGGCTTAAAGCACATTTTACTTCCTAAAGTATGATTATTTTTTTAACTTGGTACTTAAATTTTTTAGTCTGAATTGCCTTTAATTTTAAAGCTTTATTAAAAAAATCATTTTTGATGATGTTAGGAAAAAATTGATCAATCGGATTGCATCATATTATTGCCCGTTTATTTTTTTTTTTGGCTTAATATTTTTCTCCATTTTGATACCTAAAATTGCGGAAAAATAAAAATATGACACCCGGCACTTTGACCAGATTAATATGTACCTAACTTCAATGAAAATGACAAATGACGTATCGAGTCTTTTAATTTTTATTTAATTTAATCCCTTTAATTTTTATTTAATCTTACATTGATTTATTTCTAAATTTTATAACTTAGTCTAATATTTTTAGGATAAATTATATTTATAGTTCCTCAACTTTTAAAATACTTACAATATAGTCACTAAAATTTTAAATTTTACATTATAAACACTAACTTTTAATTTATTTTCATTACGGTCATTTTCATCAATTTTCATTAAAAAAATATTGTTTTGACACATTATCTTTTTTATTTATTCTTCTTTAAACGTCTATTTTTCTTCACTTTTTATTTTTTTCTCTATCGTCACCTTTTCACCTCAAACCCCGCTTTGTCTCTCTTCATCTAAACTTGAATACTGACGTGACATGTCATCTTTTTTTTATCTCTTTTTTTTCTCACGATTGTATTTGCTTATTTTGTTATAACATAATGCATTCTAGAGTAAATTTACAGAAAATCAAATTGAAGGTTTGAATGTTAATTTTCAATTCAACATAGTTATTGTTGATACAAATTCATTTTTTTTGTAACCACCTTGTAAATAAAGCTTGAAATATCAAACCATCACCCCAAAAACTTTTATTTATTTATCATCAAGCAATTATCTTTTCCAAAAACAAAATGGAGTAACCATGGAATTAGTTCTACCTTATGTTTATAAGTTCAAAGAGAGACAAAGAATGAAGTTTAAGGTGACGAGTGGAGAATGAGAAGAAAAAAAAAAGACGATTGAAGAGAAAGAAATAAAGAGTTTGAGGAAGGTTACATCATGAAAAAAATAGACCTGAGATGAAAAAAAGAGTAGATGAAAAAATTAACATGTCATGTCAATATTTTTTAATGACTATTGAAAACAATAACTGTAATGAAAGTGAATTAAAAGTTCAATAAGTTTTAAAGTTTAGCGATTATATTGTAAGTGTCCTAAAAGTTTAGGGACTATCGGTGTAATTTATCCTATTATTATAATATTATTATTTTATTTAAATTTAATATTAAATAAAAAATATTATATTTAATAAAATATTTTCTTTGAGATCCACTAATTAGCTTATTGGTTAAAGATTCTCATCTTGTGTGAATTTGAATATCAGTATGAGAATATAATGAACAAATAAAAACACAATAAATGACATTTTTATATAAATAAAATATCAAATAAAAGTTTTTGCAATTTTCACTATTCAAATTCAATTCAGTCCCCAAACATTTCTAGTTTCTTCCCAAATTAACCTATCTTTAATCGATTTTCGATTTAAATGATTCGATTCGACTAATGCAATAAAACTTTTTTATCCAAAGACATAAAGGAAGTTAAAAAGGGACCAAACCAAACATAATTTCTTTTAGGATATGATTGTCTCAACTTTCAAAGATGCATTAGCATAACATGTATTTGGCAAACATTTCATTTCCCTCTACCGCAAAAAACCTCCACACTCGGGAGCTCTACAAGCTAAGCAATTGTTTAACTTTCTTGGCCACGCGTCACAACACCAGACCACAAGATTCAGCCAATCCCCATATTTGGGAATTTACTTAAGCCTACAGGCAAACCGAGTGGAGCTCCCCCCTCACCCCATGTTACTCCCTAAAAAGTAGAGTGTACCCTAAAGCTTCAATTCTTTGCTTATTTTCAGAGGCCAACACTGGTTCAAAAAGCCATACCGAGTCCTCGAACATCAAAAAGTTTCAGCAAGATGAAGGATGAAAGGGTATGGTGACCCGAGTTCAAGCAGCGGAGTCTGCACGGTGCGTGTTCGTTTTCAAAAGGCTAAGAGTAAAGAACATATACTATCATATAAGCACATCAGAATATTAAAAAGTCTTCAAAGATCAAAAAGTGATTCACGTCTAGCTTACCCCACAAGCATATAACCTCGTAACAAAGCAACACAACTTGTTGGTGGCCTGCCTGGTTGAGTTACTCGGAAAAAAAAGCATCTTCTTCGGCCATGTTATAAAGATGTTCCATGTAAATAACCCACTTTCATTTATAAGACCACAATATATTCATTGATCAGAGTTCCAAAAAGGCTGGAAATCTTCTAACGAATGGTTTAACTAGTTATGGATTGCATAATGCAACTAGTTTTGGTAAAAAAAAGTGTATTAATAGCATGAAAAAGCATTGTAAATGAAAAGACGCATAAATTACCACAAATGACCTGATAAAGGACCCCAGAGCTTGCTAATTTCGTCTTCATAGAAGCACTATCCACTCCCTGTGATAACTTGTGGCTGGAACTGTTATCGTTTGCATGAAAATGCCGCAGCATCGAGTGCATTAAGAAGCAGACAATAGCTATGATCCATATCTGGCAAGACCTGCATGGGGAAAATAAAATGCCGGTGCTATATGCTCAAGGACTGCAATCAACAAAAGGTTTTTTCTTTTCATGAAACCCTACAATGTTATTAGAAAATAACAAAGAACAACAGGACAACATTATAACCAAGAAGAGGATGCAAATCTCTGATTAAAGAAGTGACTTTGGTCCTTATTCATGCCACACAAATATCATGTCCCCTGACTTCTTCAGAGCTTGGTATTTTACTTAACTGGAAACTTCATTAGAAATAAATCAATTTGAAAGAATATAATATAGCGTGTAACACACACTATGATCATAAACACATAACTTTTTTCTAGTCCAGATGAAAATTTACAACCTGCAGGATAGCTGAATGAAAAGCTCATTGGTAATGCAGCATCCTAATGTTGGTATTGACCTTTTGGAATCCTTGCAACTTGCAAGAGACGGTATTTGATTTAGCATGAATATCATCCAAGTTCTTAGATTCAGAATGCAAGGCTTCAAAACAAGAAGAATGAATACAGTAATTCATGCACCGTATGGGAAGCAATGGTTGAATGTTTTTTCTCTACACTTCTCAGCAAAAGAATTTGGTTAGATTTTCTTCATGAAAACATAAGGTTACATGAAGATCTGCTTGATATGGAAGATGTGTTAAGCTAATGGTTAAACTACAAAGTAGGAAAGTGATTATGAATCTTAACTATTTGATTAAAAAATTGATTCTCGATCTTTTTTATCATTCATACCAAGCAAAGTCTAAAGCCGGAGTTAGCATGTATATAGCAAACAATTGTGTGTCATGCTCTGCTTGATGATTTCTTGGGGCACAGTGACTGGAAAATGGGGAAAAAGAAAAGGGGGAAAACCCTTAAGCAGCAAATAAATCTCTTTTCTTTCTTAAGCAACAACATTCAAATTCAGAGACGGAAAAAGCTAATTCACCTAGGGATAAAAGGAGAGGAGATAAACGGACATTGTCAGTAAGAAAAAATAAAATATAGCATTAACTTTAGGAAAGCATTAACCTTCCAGATGGTAACAATATAAAGCTGATATGCTGCAAATAATCAGAATATTCATCAAATTGCACAGATGACACAACACAAGGAGAAGTTATCTGTTACAAGCTATAACAAGTTGACAACAGGCAGGCAGAGAGTCAAACACGGCTATGTATTTTGACACCATTTACAGGTATTACTCAAGACTCAAGAGTAGGACATTGTTACAAAAAAAAGGGGTGTCATTTTCCCAAGTGCATTGAAATAATCCCGTAAATGTATGTTCGACAACCATCAATGAGATGAATAGGATAAAATTTTGTTCCGGTTATACGCCCCTCTTAAAACTGCTTTCATCAACGCAGTGTATTTAGGATTTATTAAAGAAATGCTAAAGATCCAATCTTATTTGGTAAGAAATGGTTTTTCTTACCAACTATATTTATCCCATCTGGGGTTATTCTTAAGACTTGTGAAAATATAAATCTTAACAGGTCCAATAAAAGATGCAAAAAGTTTTTATTTTAATCATGGAGAATAGTTTACAAGAAATCAGTTGTTGGGAAGGATTTGTTTTACATTTACTTGGCGATGAATGGGAGACTAAAGATGAAAATACAGATCAAGCCCGGAAGTTCCAAAACAAAGATCATGATATTGGTTGACCTCAGGAGTCACTTCACTCAATTGATGGCAAGTAATTTTACGGCTGATAAATTTCTCAATAGGATGATTCCATATCCAGACTGCACATAGTCCATACTCATTTCATTCTCATAATTTTAAGCATCAGAAGTGTGAATGGACAGAATAAACAATCATTACTACTTTTGCTTCTCATAAGCAGAAGTATGTGATGATCGTCTTAGTCACACAATTTTCAGGTTCATCCCTATGAACTTGCAAAAAATAGTATTACTAGTAGCATGGTTTAGTTGAGAATGAAATTCGACTTCCTCACTCTAGCAGATTCTCACTGAAAGCAAGTTCGATTTATATGCACAATTCAAAGACTTGTATCAATAACAAAAAGTAGACTAGGCTGAAGGATAGCATAAATCCACTCCAATCATTTTGTGATTGCTTTTATTCCAGTCATCATGTAGAATTATATTGTGGGATCAGCTAAATTTTCCTTAGAAGTGCTGATGCTCCTATGGATAGACACCTCATGTCAGAAAAATCATTGTTCAAAATGCATATGATGTGATGCTGAATGATACAAGCTCCTATCAACAACAATGGCAGAAAATTGACACGAAAATTGGAATTCTTAATCCCAAAGCACATTTTCCTTTCTAAAACACCAAGTAAATCCATCTCTAATAAGAATTAGATTTTGTGGAACAATATACAGCAGTGAGAACTAAGATTATTGAGTACACATTTGGATAAGGCAAATAAATTTGAAGGAAGCTGAGTATTGCTAATGCTATATACATTTTGCATGAGAGAAATATACGTACAAGACCCTCCGATATAAGCAGCTTCAGTAAGATTTTATTGTATTTCGGTGAAAATTTGGAACAAATGCTCATTCAAGTAGGCATCACAACCCTACTAGCACCCAGGATATGTAAATACAGAGAAAGACAAAAGGCGACTATAAGGGAAGACTTAGCACCAACATATCTGATAACATCCATTCCCCGTTCCACGACCTCCTTGCGAACAATATGAATGCTACTTTTCAAACCGTCTGAAAGCTTCCATAACATAAACACCATTAAATAACTTAGTGTTTCAAAGGTCACCCTCAAAGTTGCATCAATCACAAACTTCCTATTGCTGGGAACAGCCCATGAGGAAGAGACCTTATCAACCCACCCAGTACTCTGAAACCCATCAAATGAGCTCCCCCTTTCAATTCCTTTAAAAGATACTTCCTTCTCGAAACCATCTCTCATTTCACCAGCATCCACTCTCCGATCAAGAACCAAACAGGTAGAACACGGCTTCGAGTCAGAACTTGTCAACACCTGATAAGACGTTCTCACCAGCGTTGCCACAGCACCATTACAAATAGAAACCAAAATGTCTCTAACATGTTTTTCATGTTTAGGATTAGTCATCCCAGCAAAGAATTCATCATAAGTATTAATGCCCATCTTCTTGTCAAGATAAACAGCAACAGCCGTGCGAACGAATCTTTGTATGCAATCAGCAATTAGCTCTTTACATTTATCATCATATAGCAGCAAATTAACCCATTTGGGCACATCAGCTGATCCAGCATTCCCACTCAACCCCTCCATTGCTCCATCACTCGAGTAAAACCCCATAATCAGATTCCTAGCAAAGCTACCAACAACGACAGATACAAAACCAGTCCCAGCATTGGAGAAAACCCTATCCAACACCCTATCAGTAAAGCTGGAATTATCCGAACCCGGTGCGACTTCATCCTCATTCCCTGATTCTACCTTATAGCCTCTTAAAACCCCAACTGTTAAAGCCTCTGTAATCCTAACTAAAGATTGGGAAAATTCCTCTGATCTCACAAACTTCGAAATTTGCTTCAAACTATTCGGAACTTCATCAGAATCGGATTGCAAAAACTCCTTCAATCCCTTGGAGACAACATTGACCGTCTCTGCGGATTCCGAGACCAATTCAGCTAACGAAATCAGGGCTCCGAAGTGCTTGAAAAGCTTCCTCCTTTTCCTCACAACAGAGGGTAAACTATACACCTTGTAGACCCCATAACCGGAGACGCCGCATATAGCTAACAATATAAGCCATTGTTTCTTCCTGCGCGAGAAAGTCAAAGCCTTGTTCACCGGTTGCAAATCCATTAACCAAAGGAAACCCTAGGGTTAAAAGAATTGGAACTAAGGGGTTTTCAAATAAAAAATGAAAAAGGCTATCGGCCCAGAGTTTTTCGTTTTTGGGTAAGGTTACACAGCTCGAGAAATCTAGGGTTTCGGTGAAGATAAGGGGATTTTTATTTTTGTTTGTTCTTAAATATGTTTTCAGAATTTCATTTGAGGTCGGTAAGATAAAGTCCTTTCCTTAGAAGACTTTTAAATTCAAATATAATTCACTGCAAGTAATTTTTTTTCTTATCTTTTTAACAATTTCGGAGATGAAAAATGAAAAATTTTATTTTTAATGAGTATTGAACTTAAAATTTTAAAAAAAATGTCAATTAAAAGTTTTTAATCATTTGCTTTAAAAGTTATTGAATTTTTTATTTTTTAAATAATTTAAATGAAAAATAAGTGCTCACAGTATAATTTTTTTAAATTTTAGGTGCCTAAAGTATTTTTTTGTAAAATATGTATTTAAAGTTTCAACCGTTATAATTTTAGGTGCTTGAAGTTTTAAAAGTTATAATTTTAGGTGCCTGACCGTTAAATGGTGTTAAAAAAATTGTTAACCAATCAATGTTTGACACGTGACATATTTAATTTATTTTTTTCAATATAAAACATTTAAAACAATTTTTTTTTAGTTTTTCATAAAATTCCAAAATTTTACAATTTTTACAAAACAAACCCAAACTCCCAAATCGTCGCCACTTCTGCCGCCGATCGCCGCCTCTGAGCACACCCTTTTGATCGTCAAACCAAGACAATCATTTTCACCAACACGGCATCGCCAAAAATGGCGAACGAATGAAATCGACGTTCAGCTCGCACGTCGTTCGGAGTTTTCAACGACGTCGTGTTGGGAGAAATGATCACCTTGGTCCGGTGACCAAAGGAGTGTGCTCATGGGTGGCGATCAGTGACAAAAGCGGCTGCGATTTGGGGGTTTGGGTTTAGGTAATTTTAGGGTTTTGGGGATTATTTTGTAAATTTTTTAAAATTTTGAGATTTTATGAAAAACTAAAAATTTTGGGAGTTTTTCTTTAAAAATTTTAAAAAAAATCAAATTAGTGTCACGTGTCAGGCATTGATTGGCTAAAAAAATTTAACACTCATTAGCACCTAAAATTTTAACTTTTGAAACTTTAGGCACCTATTTTTACAAAAAAAATACTTTAGGCACCTAAAGTTCAAAAAATGCATACTTTGAGCACCTATTTGTTATATATAAGCCCTTTTTAAATTGTTATAAGTTCATTCAATTTTTTATGGAATTAAATTCAATACGTAGGCAACGAAAATAAAAAATTTTCACAAGCGTCTTAGTTTTAGAATTTAAGGTTAGATTTTAAGGTTTAGATACTAGTGGTTTAGGTGTTTAGAATTTAGGATTTAAGGTTAGATATTAGGGTTTAGAGTTAAGTGTAATATGGTTAGAGATTTAAGTTTTAATTGATAAACCCTAAATTATAATCTCAATCCTTAACTTTTAACTATAACTCATCAATTCTAAACCTTAAACCTAAACCCCTAACTTTTAAACCCTAAAATCTAGCCATATACTCTAAAACTAAGGCGTTTATTTTTATTTCCACCTCTTATGTATAAAATAATTACCCATTTTTATATCAAGAGTTAATTCAATAACAGTTCTTATTCTTTATCTCTTTGACTCTTTTCAAGCTCTAGTGAACGACTTTATGTTAAAAAAAAGTTAACTTATGGAAATCATCATTTAATTTACTCACAAATCTATTTTGTTTTTTGGAGTTTCAAAACATTCAATTTACTCACTGAAGTTTAGACATTGAATACTTTTGGTCACTAAAGTTTAGACATTAATCATTTTTAATCACTCTTAAACCTCAAATGATCGTAGATGATGGTCGTTCGGTCCAAAATCTCACTAGTCACTTTGTATCGGCCCACTGAATATGAATTCGACCTTTATTTTGTTGAAAAGTGCTCCGAAGTTCACGAATCGGCCAAAAATTTTATGATTTCTCTCTTGTCGATCTCCTTCCTCCATCGTCAGATGAAACCCGTTTCTTAGTATGTTGCTTTTCTCGTGCCGATTAAGTTTTTCACCGTTCGAATCTTGAAGAAGTTCTTTCGTTCACCGGTAAATAAATATCGTCAAAAAATTAATGGATGAGTAACCAAAAACGTTCAATGTCTAAACTTTAATGAGTAAATTGAAGTTTTTAAAGCTTTAATAACCAAAATAAGTTTGAGAATAAAGTTCGGTGATGATTTACTTAATTTACCAAAAAAAACTCTAAGTGATGACCCGCGTCAAAATGTAATGTTTTGGATATTGATATGGAGCTTAAAAGTCCTCCAAAAATCCAAACTCTTATTGGGAAAGCGTGTAATAATGCAATTATTGATGTGGTTCCAATAATAACTTGTCATAAGACTTATTCCTATCTATATCCGCTAAATGCAATACATGACGATGCTTGGACAATGAAAGCATTAAACATATTTTATGGCCAAATAAAAGAGAGCATTTTGAAGGTTGGATTCAAAAGAAAAGCATAAATGTTGGCTTGCATGCAACTGTGTTAAACAAACATTACATATATTACTGAGATAAAGGAACCAAATCAATCTCTGTTGATTCTAAAATTTACAAATGGTATGAGAAATTTAATCTCATGACTTTAAGCATAAATATTTTAGAGGAATATGTATATACTCTTCATCTTAGGAAAAGCTTTATGTTCTAAGATGGTACCTTTTAACTGTGTAGTTTCTGCACAAAACCTGTATAAAACTTGTTCTAAATCCATCTATTCTCATTTCAAATCGGCTCAGATGACCCACCTTTTGAGACACTGGTTCTTCCGATTACAATACTTGCACAATCAAGGGTAATCATCACTCTATTAACACTCGACTGATCACTTGCTAACAAGCTCCGACACACGTCTAGCGATCCATGGTGTTGTCAGTGTCAACGATGAACGACCACAGGTTTACATCAAACCAAATTACCTTTCGGCCTGGTCGGACGAGGGGAGCTTATGCCAAGCTGAATATGAATCCAATCAGAGGAGTTCTATTGTAGAATTTTCAAATCCTTTTGAAACTATCTCCGATTTCGTGGGTGCACTATTATTATCGACATCCTCAAGATCACTGAAAGAAATATCTTCTTCATTCTCCACACAGAATTCAGCTCCACTATAACCACCAAATTCAGAATCATCATCTTCTGGCCAATTGATCTCATCGTCTTCAAAATTTGGAACTGATGTTTTTGAGGATCGACCTACCACCTGATACTCCTTATCCTCCATGATAATCCCCGTTTTTTCCACAATAACAGACTTGTCTACAAATGGCATCTGAATACTTTCAATTGGATGCTTCTCAATCTCAAAATCTGTTGTAATGCTAGATGCAGGTTCAGAAACGTAGGTCCTAGGTGACATGGTCTCAACAGGAAAATAACTGGATGAGGAAGAAATGAGATCATCGTGCATGGTTCCACAGTTGTCTGCTACGAGGGAAGTGCTTCTTCCATACCAAACAGAATCAGGCTTTGTTTGCTTTTGAAGCTCCTTCATCCACAATGCTCGGGCTTCGGCTACCTGTTAGCAATAGGTAAACCACCATTAGAATTAATCAACAATCTAGTGCTCCAAATACTAGATAATATCCCCACATCATGGGTGGAAAAACAATTACAGAGTATCTCATGGTGAGTATACAGAGTATTATACATGTCTTGGGGTTGTTCACTGTTATATACTTAGGTATACCCCAAGAAATGTATAGTACTCTCTCAGTAATGGCAAACAAATCCTGATCACAATTCTAAGAAACATAACGTCAATCCCATAAAACTATATGAACAAGTTATTGCACTGAGCATATAACAAGTTTAGCTAAGATTAAGAAGTCATGAAGAAACACTATTTCAACATATCAGAGGACTTGAGAACCATGGAAACCAAGCCATTAAAGGTTGCTTCTGCAGACTTGATGTGGACTGGTAAACTACACTGTTGGACTCCAAATATTACCTATGATGTAAATGGAAATGATAATGGTAAATTCATGGGCATGAATTAGATAAAGTTCATCTGTAAAAATATCGAATCTAGTTTGAGTGTTGATGCGAGGGCAATGAGCAAGAATGAATACCAGGAAAACTTGGAAGGAAATATCAAATTATCGGACTTCGTTATACTTTATATTCCCATATTACTGAGATTAAAGTTTAAAATATATTGTAACCCGAACACCACCACCACCACACAGATATTAAATTGAACATTTCATAAGGGATTAAGATATTCAAAATCCCTTACTTTCCCATGAAGGAAAAAAGAAATGAGATGTTTCACAAAATAATAAGATACTTGGCCCCCTGATGATGTTTTTTCTGTAACAACTGACCTGAGGTGTAGCCAGCAACTCTGCATCCTTCTTGTTAAGTCTTGGATTCAGAAGAACAAAATAAACTTTCCAGAACTGTCACTCATATGGCAAGGGCAAAGTTCAATTCTAAGAGCTGCTAGTCTTAGAGCAAGATGTTCAATAGCCATAGCATGGTCTTGTTGAGAGACTGACATGTCAAAATCTAAAACAAGAAAACAAAGGGAAAATCATAATTTCACAAACTGACATTTATGTAAATTTATACATCATAGATTCATAACTCCGTGTAATCTCACAGTACCAGTCCCAACTCCAAATAAAGGAAGAGGGTTGTGGCAAGTAGAGGTGTTCATGGACGGTTAACTGTACCGGCAAAGCTTATTGGTGCGGTTACCGGAAGTCTCGGTACGACATTTTGATGAACCGTTCTCGTCCCGTTTAAACCGGTTACCGCCTAAACGGTTAACCGGTTTATTCGGTACGGTTAACCATGAACCAAATAAAATCTTCAAAGTTTTAGAAAAATCAATAATTTAATATATTTATTACTACTAAATTTAATAGTTTTAGAAAAATCAACCAAATAAAGTCTTTAAAGTTTAAAACAATTAAAAGTTTTAAAAAATCATATTAATTACACAAATATTAGTAATAATCAATAATTTATATTAATTACACAATTATTTGTATAATCAATAATGTGATATCATTATAATTTAATATCATTATAGTTTTTTTTGGGTAAAATACCTAAATCATTACTCAACTTTGCTTTATGACCTATTTTGATCACTAAAGTTTCAAAACGCTCAATTTACTCATTGAACTTTATTTTATGACCTATTTTGATCACTATGAATTATTTTATTAATATTTTGGTATGACATGTCATTATTATTAAATATAAAAATAATTTAAAATAAAAATAAATCATTGGGTTTATTACACAAACTACCATTGAACTTTGCTTTCTAACCTATTTTAGTCACTGAACTTTACTCACTACACTTTATACATTGACCTATTTTGGTCACTCTACCGTTAATCTATTAAAATTGTTATGACGTATCATAAATAAATAATAAAATATTAATATTTCTCTCCCTTTCCCTAAAACTCTTCTAAACCCTTTTTTTTACTTTTACATTTCATCGTCTCTGTAAAAACAAATAAAAACATCCCCTAAAAACTTAACAGCAACAACCGCCTTTGAACTCTCAAACATCATTTCTAAAAGCTTTCCACTTCCATGTCTATTACTCTCAAGCAATCTTCTACCCAGAAATAGGTAAGTCAGTACAACAAACCCTGTTTTGAGTCACTGAGGTAACATAAATGGAAAGCTTTTAACAATTATATTTGGTTGAAAGAACCTCCGAACGACGAAAATGGGAAAGAGAGAGAAATATTAATATTTTACTATTTATTTATAACAATTCATAACGGCGGAGTGATCAAAATAGGTCAATGTATAAAGTTCAATGAGTAAATTTATTATTTTTAAAGTTCAATGACCAAAATAGGGGAAAAGAAAAGGTTCAGGAACTCCGGCAACCAATTTTAATAGAATTCTCAAAAAAAAATCTTACTGCTTATATCCCCCTAACATTTATAATAAGATTCTCAATAATAGTAGCATAGTTAAATTAGAAATCTTACTAAGAGTCCTATGCTAATCACATAATTAATTAAAAGAACACCAAAGTTAAACTTGGATAAGCTTAGAAGCTAACATAAAACTGATCCAAAAAATTAAATACTTAAATAAAAAACAAACGTAAAAACAAATCCTGAATATTAAACTAAAACTTGGATGCTCCTGCATCATACACAGTAGAGAAAGTTGGGCAACATAAACAAAAAATGCAATCAGATGCCAATATCAGAAAGGATGTGTGGCGGACTAGGAAGGACAGACAGTGTTTGAAATGAGGATATTTATGTCCAAGGTTAGGATAGCTTTTACGGTGGATAAGGTGAGAGAGAACTTTTCCAGTGCATATCACATGGGATGTAAATTGATAGACGCACCTATTAGAAGGATAGCAAATTTACGCTACATACGATAAAAGATTGAAGTCGAGACCAAAAACAGGAAAATGGTTGGAGGTGATAAATAATTATATGAAACTATTAGAGAACTTGAAGGGAGAACGGTAATTATTGAAGGAGGATGATTTGTCTACCCAATGAAAATGTTCTTTTCCTTGGTTCAAGTAGCCGACCCCAAATATATCGGGATGAAGACTTGATGGTTTGGTTCGGTTTAGTTTAGCTATATACATTGTAAATCAAAAAAATTGCAACCAGAGTTAAACCTTGTAATAAAAAATTAACAAGACAAAGAGGCGGAGAATCCGCGAGATATGTGTTTGATTGAAGAAGGATAATAAAAAGCTTTCTCATGCCTCTAAAATTCAATCATACAAGGTTGATATTGATCAAAATTGCAAACATAAAGATATGTTTCAGCTCAGTCACTTGATAAAGAAGCATACACTTCCACAATGGTTCAAACTTAAATTCAATAATCTGAAGGGCAGGAACTGCATAAGGTGACAATTACCACTTAGTATACTACCTAAATCTACTTTAATAATAATGATGTCCATTATTTTACGAACCAACGTATCAAAGACTTTTCAACAACAATTTACATGCATTATGATCAATTCTTTTGAACAACTGAACTTAATAGCAAGAATTCAGAGGCAGAGCATATAAATAAAAACCCAAATTATAGCACAAAGCAATGGCATCAAATTAATCTTGATTAATTAAGAAAATAAATTACCATCCAAGTCTTCCTCGGGGTCAAGAGGGAAATCCAACCATGTTTCAGGGTGATGCGCGATGTTCCTCGCAAATGCCAAAACCTCATCCGTTACCCCGACCGCATTCAACTCCTGATCCTCCCCCTCCTCATTTTCGTTTTCCATATCATTTTCTTCCTCATTTCCCCCAGATCCAAACGGAAAATAATCCGAAGCCATCTTCGACAACTTCACCCCGATCTCAGCAAAGTCGTCCCGATCCTCCTCGTACCCGAAGACAGACCGATCCGACGGCTCAGATTGATTCAAATCTGAGAATGACCGACCAACGAATTGCGAAGGAGGAGGAGGAGGCGCGAGAAAGGAAGCGACTCCCCAGAGTTGGCGGGTTAGGGTTTGTTTGAGTTCGGTTAGATCTTCTTTGACGCCACGCGATTGGAGTTCCGCTACTTGTTCAGGGGACAACGATTGTTGTTCCGCATTGGTTTCTTCGCTTTGAATCTTGCGCCTCGTAGGAGACGATGATTGAGACCCGTGCGTTGCGACGTCGTTCTCGATTCCTTCATCACTTGAAGAAGCCGATACGTTGTCGTCGTCGTCGTCTAAACGAAGCGAATTAGCCAGCGAACGAGCTAACCACGACATTTTAGCGATTGACCCAAAAGCTTCGGTGTTTGAATTTTGTAATTCTAACCTTTTGTTGTAGGAGAGGAGTGGAACAATCATATGAGATACTGACCACCATAAGACTTCTGCGGTGTGGATTTACAAAAACAAAAAAGTCTACTAAACAAAGGGTAGTTCTAGGGAGCACACTAATTTAAGGTTGACCGGTTTAGCAGATAACATATTTGTACATAAATTCTTACGACGCCTGTATATAATTGCTTACAAAAAATTGTAAGAAAACGATATATACATAAAATGTAAAAATTTAAGGATTTGTGTACATACATAGTTTCCTACGAGAAAACCTATTTTATTACAAGAAATGTAAGGATTTTTGTAGGTACACAAATTACTACAAAGTATTCATATATCCTTACAAATATTGTAAGGAAAACGGTAGGTACCGAATTTCTTATAAGAGATCGCCAAAGATAAAAATGGGCTTAACTTAGGGTAAAGATTTGTGTACATACATAATTTCCTACCCGAAAACATAATTTATTACAAGAAATGTAAGGATTTTAGTAGGTACACAAATTACTACAAAGTATAAATAAATCCTTACAAATATTATAAGAAAAACGTTAGGTACTGAATTCCTTACACGAGATCACCAAAGCCAAAAGGGGCTCAACATATGGTAAGAATTTGTGTACATACATAATTTCCCACATGAAAACATATTTTATTGCAAGAAATGTAAGGATTTCAGTAGGTACACAAATTACTACAAAGTACACATAATTCCTTACAAAATTTGTAAGAAAAACGGTAGGTACCGAATTTCTTACACAAGATCACGAAAGCCAAAAGAGGCTCAACATAGGGTAAGGATTTGTGTACATACATAATTTCCTACAAGAAAATATATTCTATTACAAGATATGTAAGGATTTCAGTAGGTACACAAATTACTACAACGTATACACAAATCCTTACAAATATTGTAAGAAAAACGGTAGGTACCGAAATCCTTACACGATATCACCAAGGCCAAAAAGAGCTTAACATAGGGTAAGGATTTGTGTACATACATAATTTCCCACGAGAAAACATATTTTATTACAATATATATAAGAATTTCAGTAGGTAAACAAATTACTACACGATATACATAAAACCTTACAAATATTGTAAGAAAAACGGTAGGTACCGAATTCCTTACACGAGATCACCAAAGACAAAATGGACTCAACATAGGGTAAAGATTTGTGTACGTACATAATTTCCTACGCGAAAACATAATTTATTACAAGAAATGTAAGGATTTTAGTAGGTAAACAAATTACTACAAAGTATACATAAATCCTTACAAATATTATAAGAAAAACGGTAGATACCGAATTCCTTACACTAGATCACCAAAGCCAAAAGGGGCTTAACATAGGGTAAGGATTTGTGTACATACATAATTTCCTACGCGAAAACATAATTTATTACAAGAAATATAAGGATTTCAGTAGATACACAAATTACTACAAGGTATACATAAATCTGTACAAAAGTTGTAAGAAAAACGGTAGGTACCGAATTCATTACACGAAATCACCAAAGCTAAAAAGGGCTCAACTTAAGGTAAGAATTTGTGTAAATACATAATTTCCTACGCGAAAACATATTTTTTACAAGAAATGTAAGGATTTTCGTAGGTACACAAATTAATACAAAGTATACATAATTCCTTACAAAATTTGTAAGAAAAACGGTAGGTACCGAATTTCTTATACGAGATCACCAAAGCCAAAAGGTGCTCAACATAAGGTAAGGATTTGTGTACATACATAATTTCCTACGAGAAAACATATTCTATTACAAGATATGTAAGGATTTCAGTAGGTACACAAATTACTACAACGTATACATAAATCCTTACAAATATTGTAAGAAAAACGGTAGGTACCGAAATCCTTACACGATATCACCAAGGCCAAAAGGGGCTCAACATAGGGTAAGGATTTGTGTACATACATAATTTCCTACGAGAAAATATATTTTATTACAATATATGTAAGGATTTCAGTAGGTACACAAATTACTACAAGGTATACATAAAACCTTACAAATATTGTAAGAAAAATAGTAGGTACCGAATTCCTTACACGAGATCACCAAAGACAAAAAGGGCTCAATATAAGGTAATGATTTGTGTACATACATAATTTCCTACGCGAAAACATATTTTATTACAAGAAATATAAGGATTCCAGTAGGTACACAAATTACTACAAGGTATACATAAATCCGTACAGAAGTTGTAAGAAAAATGGTAGGTACTGAATTCATTACACGAAATCACCAAAGCTAAAAACAGCTCAACTTAGGGTAAGAATTTGTGTAAATACATAATTTCCTACGCAAAAACATATTTTATTACAAGA
This sequence comes from Hibiscus mutabilis, assembly GCA_019671005.1. Taxonomy (NCBI): domain Eukaryota; kingdom Viridiplantae; phylum Streptophyta; class Magnoliopsida; order Malvales; family Malvaceae; genus Hibiscus; species Hibiscus mutabilis. The sequence continues at coordinate 23,159,049 of CM033721.1, read as the reverse complement.
AATGTAAGGATTTCCATAGGTACACAAATTACTACAAAGTATACATAATTCCTTACAAAAGTTGTAAGAAAAACGGTAGGTACCGAAATCCTTACACGAAATCACCAAGGCCAAAATGGGCTCAACTTAGGGTAAGGATTTGTGTACACATATTTTCCTACGCGAAAACATATTTTACTACAAGAAATGTAAGGATTTCAGTAGGTACACAAATTACTACAAAGTATACATAAATCCTTACAAATATTATAAGAAAAATGGTAGGTACTGAATTCCTTACACGAGATCACCAAAGTCAAAAGGGGCTCAACTTATGGTAAGGATTTGTGTACATACATAATTTCTTACGCGAAAACATATTTTATTACAAGAAATGTAAGGATTTCAGTAGGTACACAAATTATTACAAGGTATACATAAATCCTTTCAAATATTGTAAGAAAAATGGTAGGTTCCGAATTCCTTACACGAGATCACCAAAGACAAAAAGGGGTTCAACTTAGGGTAATGATTTGTGTACATACATAATTTCCTACACGAAAACATATTTTATTACAATAAATGTAAGGATTTCAGTAGGTACACAAATTACTACAATGTATACATAAATCCTTACAAAAGTTGTAAGAAAAACGGTAGGTATCGATTTCCTTACATGAAATCACCAAAGCCAAAAGAGGCTCAACAGGGTAAGGATTTGTGTGCATACATAAATTCCTACGCGAAAATATAATTTATTACAAGAAATATAAGAATTTCAGTAGGTACACAAATTACTACAAGATATACATAAATCCTTACAAATATTGTAAGAAAAACGGTAGGTACCGAATTCTTTACACGAGATCACCAAAGACAAAAGGGGCTCAACTTAGGGTAAGGATTTGTGTACATACATAATTTCCTACGTGAAAACATATTTTATTACAATAAATGTAAGGATTTCAGTAGGTACACAAATTACTACAAAGTATACATAAAACCTTACAAAAGTTGTAAGAAAAACGGTAGGTACCGAATTCCTTACACGAAATCACCAAAGCCAAAAGGGGCTCAACATAGGGTAAGGATTTGTGTACATACATAAATTCCTACGCGAAAACATAATTTATTACAAGAAATGTAAGGATTTTTGTAGGTACATAAATTACTACGAAGTATACATAATTCCTTACAAAAGTTGTAAGAAAAACAATAGGCACTGAATTCCTTATACGAGATCACCTGTTAACTGGTTTAGCTTTTACCCTTTTTTTGTTTCGCTATATACATAAATCCTTACGATTTTGTAGGAATGTGTGTACCTTGTACATAAATGCTTACCCGTTTTATAAGCATTTATGTACGGTCTCATTTTAACCTCTTTTTAACGGTTTGCTTTTATAATTTCCCACTAAACAAAAAGGGGTAACGCTTTAATTTTTAGAATTTTTGTGTTTAAGGATGTAATCTAACTTTTAAAGAAAAATTAATGAAGTCTTTAAATTTTTTTGCACTCAATTAAGCTCTTGAACCAAGAAATTTAGTCAATTAAGCCCTTGAATTAATAAACTGAATATATTAAGCCCTTTGACCAATTTTAACCATTAAATTCGAACAGTTTTTTCGATCCACTGTTGTAGTGAGCCGTGTCACCTTGTTTCCCCTTGAAATTTTTCAAAATTTTTTATTTTATTTAAAAAATATTTAAATGTTCTAAAAATCTTATAACGTTTATAAAAAATATTTTTTGAAATTCTTTTATAAATGCAACATGATAGAACTGTAGTATATCATATGCCAGTAATATATGGAGAAAAAAACTATCAAGATTTAATGGTCAAAGGGCTTAATTGATTTAATTTCTTGGTTTAAGGGCTTAATTGATTAATTTTTTTGTTCAAAAGCTTAATTTGGTACAAAAAAGATTCAAGGGCTTAATTGATTTTTCCCAAAAGTTTAAGGGCTTTTTACACCCTTAAACTTTTTTATGCTCTAATATAGTGACAAGGATGTTACTTTTAATATTTTTTTATTAAATAAAGATAATTAAATGAGCAAGCACATTTGACCCGTTGGTCTAGCTGCTCATCTTTGTTCCATCATTTCCCTTAGGTTATTAGTTCTACACCCATTAAGAGTACTCATTCTTTTCCCTAGAGTCTCCCCATTTTCCTCCCCTCTAGGTAAGATTAGGATTTATAAAAAAATAATTAAGTGTTAGAATTTAAACTAATACGAGATAATATAACATTATTTTTTAAGTTAAGGATCTCTCAAATATTAATTTTTCAAATAAATATTCTATATTTAGTGGTAAAAATGTGATTTCAACTTTTTTAGTTGGGGGACTCGGAACTCATCAATTATAAGTAATTACAACAATATTGTTGTTGAGACTTTTATTTTAACGTTTGAAGTATTTTTTATTTTATGATTTATGATTATTTTTATTAAATTAATTGAGTAATCAATGTAATTTGCTGAAGTGACATGTATTAAGGCTTGAAGTCGGATTGATTGTATGCCAACTTTACCTTTATCTACATGAAATCGACATGCAATCCTGTCGAATTTTAATGACACCGTAACAAATAAAATATATCACGAAATAAAAAATAAAATATAATATTTCATGAGATACTTTTTCCAATTACAAAATTATTGTAAATTACCCAATCAATTACAGATTTATTTTGTTTTTTCTGTTATCGAACCGTTACTTTTCAAATAAACACTTCTAGATGTACTTTAGTAATTATTAATTACTTTTAAATTTTGTATACAACGTTTTAAAATTACATATTTGTATTTTTATTTTTACCATTTAAATTAAATTAAGGTTATATTTTGATTCATAATATGTTTAAAAAACTTGTACATCCCTTCATTAAAATAGAAAATTTAAATCTCATGGCTGTTCCTGGATACAGACAAAATCGATGATTGCTCAGGTTCCAATTTATTCTAATATATTTTTATTATGTTATAATTTTTTTAATACTTGTTATTACATGTATACTCTTAGAATTTAATATTTTTTAATACTTGTTATTAGCGGTCTAATTTTCAATACTTGTTATTAGAGAACTAATTTTTTCAACACTTGTTATTAGAGACGCAATTTTTCTCAATATTTGTTATTAGGGGTCCAATTTTTTCAATATTGTTACTAAGGGTCTATTTTTCAATAGTTGTTATTAGAGAAATACTTTTAAAATTTAAGTTTTCTAATGCTTGTTATTAGAGGTCAAATTTTTCTAATACTTATTATTAGGGACATAATTTTAAGGTCCCACCTTGGGCCACCCAAATATTATAAACAATCCTGCTAAATACCTAATCCTAAGACTATAAATCCTAAATCATTAAACTTTAACTCTAAATTCTAAATTTTAAATCATACGACATAAGCCATAAACTAAACCCAAAACACTAAATTTAAAAACTTATGCTTGTGTATCAAAGTTTTCTGTTTAAATTATAAAATATATTAGTAATTTTCATTCACTTGTTGTGTAAAAAAGTTACACAAGCTTGTATATTTTCTCTTTATAAGCTAAACCCTAAAGCATAAACTTTGAATCTTAAATTTTAATAATAAATCCTAAGGCCGAGCAAAAAATAATAATAAATCATAAGTCCCAAACTCTATAGACTACACAATATGTGTATTGAATATTTTCTAAATATGTTTAGGTTATTATTTAACATATTGATAGTGTAAAAAAGTACATAAATCTGTCTATTTTATCTTTAAAAGGTAAATCTCTAACCCTAAAACTCTGAAAGCTAATATACATCATCATTTTTGAATTATTTTTTGGTTAAACTACATCCAAGGTCACTAAACTAATGGTTTAATTTATTTTGACCATTGAACTATAAATTTTGTCAATTAGACCATTAAACTATTAAAATGCTTTCAATTTAGCCATTGGCCGTTAACTTTTCATGCTCGATAAGGTGACAGTTAAATAAATTTGTATAATTACATATTTAATATTCATTACTTACACATTTTATCAATTTGAACATAATTTAATTTAATTCAATAAATCTAATCTTTCAATCAAATGGTACCACGTCAGTACATGATCGAAGAATTTGGTCATAATTTTAATTTAGGGTAAAGATCACAAATTGTCATTAAACAATTCCAAAATATTCATTTTGGTCATCGAACTTCTAAATGTTACAAATCGTCATTAAACTTTGGCTTTTGTAACAATTGGTCATTGAGCGGCCATTAACTACCGTTAAGGGGTGGCATGTCAATTAAGAAATTTTGTATAATAACATAATTAGTCCTTCATATTTATACATTAAATCGATTTAGTCATAATTTTAAAAAATAATTTTAGCCATCATTATATTATTTAGACATTCTATCAGTTTAGTCATCAATATTTATACATTCATTCAATTTGTATAATAACACATGAGAATTCGCATCACAAAAATTAATATAGATAGCCGCAGCAATGAAAAAGAAAATTTGCGCAAGGCATCGTCAACGAGAGCATTCTAATGTATTGTACATTCTTATCCAAGACTTGTATCATTTATGATGTCGTACTATTAGCAGTATTGTATAGTCTTTGGGAAATATTCTTTAGAAAATACAACAGTAGTTGCTGTTTACATAGACCGTAAAAAGGAGCAGTATATAAACAAAAACTGATGCAATGTAAAAAATAGGAAAAGGATTATGTCTATGGAATGAAATATATTTCTATCTCTTCTTACACGTATGAATTCCTAGAAAATTTTAAAGTGTATGGCTAATAAGGGAACTGGAACAAGCTACCATAAGACAAAAGATCTTCTTTCTAAAGAGATTTAATTCGGAATACGTAGCGGTGTTCTGAACTTTTGGATTTCACATTGAAAGCCTCCATTGTTGGACCAAACGTCCAAGGCTAACGGTGCTGACGGAATGAAAGTTGAAGGGTCGAACTGATCGAAAAAAGTAAAAGGCCAAATTGAGAATTTACCTAGGGTAGAAGGGCTAAATATGTATTAAGCCAATGAGAAATGACAAATTATTATTTTAACTAGGGTAGAGGGGCTAAAAGTTGGATCCACTGTCACCTTACCTATTTGTGTTGTGCATAGAACGCTTAGCTCAGGCGATTCAGTTAGAGGTCTAAGCAAAGCATTGGTGTCCGTTTCTTACGTCTAAGGATGGCCTGTGTAATTCTCATCTCTTTTTTTCAGACGATATGATTTTGTTTGCGAAGGGGAGATTGATCAGCTAGAGGTAATTCAGAGGGTGCTTGGCCATTTCTGTGAGACTTCTGGGCACAAGGTAAGCATAGCTAAAACTACCATATTTTTCTCTCATATTGTTCAAAAGGTTCAATGCAAGCTTAGTGGGTGGAAGGCAAAGACATTGTCATTTGCTGGGCGCATAACTCTAGCTAAGTCGGTTCTTTTGCCATTCCCATGCATTCTATATAGTCTGTTGTGTTACCAAAGATGACATGTGCCGATATTGAAAAGTTGATTAGGCAATTTGTCTGGGGTGGTGCATCAGAGAAGGTTGGTATTCACCTTGTTCGATGGGAAGATGTTTGTAAACCACTATCGTCGGGAGGGCTTGGGTTTCGCAAGCTGAGTGCACAAAATGATGCTTTCCTCATGAAGCTTGGATTTAATCTTCTTGCTAAGATGGATGCATTATGGGTGTGATTTTTACGAGCGAAATATAAGTGCCATGAATCGGTCCCCATTAGCCTTCATAATACTAGTTATTTGAGGCTTTGGAAGGGTTTGGGAATAATTTGGGATGACGTTGGAGAGAATATAACATGGAATAGTGGGCATGGGCGTGATGTTCGATTCTGATATGATACTTGGATACCCAACCTTGGACCATTGGTTCACTTTGTAGCCCCAGATCGTATTGCCTCGGTGGACAATAGCTCAGTTGCGGATCTTGTTGGGCGGACATGGGAATGGTGCCGGCCGGTCCTTGAGGCTTTGCTACCGATCGATGTGTTGTTGAGGCTTGCTGCAATCAAGTGTCCCTTACCTTGGTTAGGGAATGCGACTATTGGCTAGAAGAGAACTAATGATTTTCAGTTCAGTGTGAAATCAACATATTCTTTGCGCAGTCCGAGTCAACCAGGATCGGATGAGAACCTGTGGAAGTTGATAAGTTTCGCGGAGCGCAACGTATTAAGATTTTCCTCTGGTTGGTTTGCCTCGGCAAAGTTATGACAAACGCTGAGAGAGTGCAAAGGCATTTCACCGTGAGTGCCCGTTGTCCTGTATGTGTCCATGACGTTGAAGATCTTTCACATGTTTTACAAACCTGCCCTCCTGCATACGTTGTATGGTGTACGCTAGTTAGGAAAGATAGATTGGATATGTTCTTAACTATGGACATGAAGGAATGGGTTGGGGTCAATCTATCTAAACCCGATTATTTTGCAAAAGATGGGAGAGAGTGGGACATCTGGTTTGGTGTAGTTTATGGCAGCTTTGGTTAGATCGAAATGGGGTTGCATTTGATAGCCCCATGCAATGGACCGAGCTGATCATTGCTCGTTGTGCTAGGTTAGTCAAACTCTCGGACGTTGCAGCTGCTCAAGGTCCGACCATTCTAGGCGAGATGGATACATGTCCAATTGGTTCACGGCAATGGTGTCCGCCGCTGGTAGGATGGTTTAAGCTAAATTCAGACGGGGCTCGATGGGACTCTAATGGTTTGTTTGCGTGTGGTGTCGTAATTAGGGACCATCTTGGCCGGTGGGCTGAACTTTCGGGTATCCTTGTTGGTTTACAGTGTGCATGGGATGCCGGCATTCGTATGCTTATCGTGGAGTCAGATAATATGGATGCAATTCGGTTGATTAGGAAGGGTGTTGGGGGTTTCCTTCTATCCTCGCTCACATTGAGGATTGGCAGAAATACCCGTGGCAGCTTTAGTTTCGCCATATCCGGCGTGAGGGTAATCGTGTGGCCAATATAGTATGGCCAAGGTGATTACTAAGGAGAGCTTCGATGTGGTCCAGTTCTCGGAACCGCCCCCTAGAGTAGCTAGTTTGCCGCACTTGGATTTTGCTGTTGATTACCATCGGTGGTTTAGTTGGTTGGCTATGATTGTTGTGGTTTTAGGTAGTTTTTATCATTGGGTTGTGTTTTGTGTTGCTTTAGGAGCTTGTTAGGACTTAAGGTCCTTTGATTTTGACTATTTTGTGTTATTAGCATGTGTACTCTTTTCCTCCATTTAGGTGTAAGGAGATTTTTAATAAGACACATGTTACTGCCTCTCTTATTTATATAAAAAAAAAACAAAGGTTATGCACATAAAGTAGTTTTAATATGATTTTAATTTAGGGTAAACTACACAGATGACCATTTAACTATGGAGTTGGTGTCAATTTGACCACTATACTTTTAATTTTGGCAAATATACACTAAACTATTTAATTGGTTCCAATAAGGACACCAACCGTTAAAGAAAACGAAAATGCTAACGTGGCCTGTTAAATAAAATCGGTATAATTATATAATATTCTTTGTTATTTACACAATCTATCAATTTGACCTTAATTTTAATTAAATAAAATTAATTAATTATTCAATTAGGTAGTTATACGTGTCACTACCTTATTTGAGGACTTTAATTATTTTAATTTAATTTTAATTAATTAATTTCTCCCTCTAATCAGAGTAATGACACGTGTTACCCGATAGGAGAAGGAAAAATGGAAGCTAGGAAAATGGCCCTAGCTGGATTCGAACCAGCGCCCTTGGACTGAAAGTGGGGAACGCTGAAGTTTCCTCTGCTTGCTGCGGTGGAGAAGATTTAATTTACTGTGAATATTGCCCTTCAGCTTTCCATATGAAATGCCTTGGCTTAAAGGAAGTCTCCAATGGCATTTGGTTTTGTCCGTCTTGCTGCTGTGGAATTTGTGGCATCGGGTATTTAAGGGATAAAAGTTTTCTTACTTGTCATCAATGCGAGCTTAAATTCCATGTTGATTGCTTGAATTCGAAGAAACCAAGCAAGACGAAGACTGAGAACAACACGGATTTATTATGTAGTCATAGCTGTGAAAAGATCTTTTATGGCCTGCAAGAACTCACAGGGAAGCCAATTCTAGTGGGTAAAAATCTGACATGGACATTACTTAAATCTAATCATCGAGCTCATTGGCATGGCATGGAATCATCTACAGAGAAAGAGAATCAAAGTAAGTTGAGAGCTGCACTTGAAGTGATGCATGAGTGTTTCGAGCGAAGCGAAGCTGTTGAGACGGGGAGAGATTTGTTGAAGATGTGATTTTCAGCCGAGTCTCTAAGCTCAAACGATTGAATTTCAGAGGATTCTTTACAGTGATTCTGGAGGAAAATGATGATCTGGCTTCAGTGGCCACTCTGAGGGTGTACGATAACAGGGTGGCTGAAATGCCCCTTGTTGCAACAAGGCACGGACACCGCCGCCGTGGAATGTGTCGAGTTTTGGTGGATGAGCTTGAAAAGAATCTGGTGAAATTAGGGGTGGAGAAGCTGGTTTTGTCTTCACTGCCTACCACGGTCGAGACATGGACTAATAACTTTGGGTTTTCCCGCATGCCAGATGATGAAAGAGCAAAGCTTCTGCAGTATACTTTACTAGACTTCCAGGGGACCATAATTTGCCAGAAACTCTTAAGATAGAAAAGAAGAATTACTTATTATTTACCAACACGAATGTAAAAACAATGGTTTTTCTCCAGTTGTTTAAACAACTGTGTTTTGTTTAAACAATGGTTTTTCTTCACATGGTTCTGGCTCCGTCTTCCTCCGAGACTAATTTTTGCAGACGTTCTATCAGTATATCGAAATCATCTTGGCTTCGGATCAGGCTGAGTCGAACATAATGATCTTCGGAACCAAACACATTTCCTTGACGACCAATGATGTTGGCTGCCTTGAGAACTGCATAACAGTCTTTATCTTCTTCTCTCTCACATTTTAACCATGCATAAGCTGTCATCAACATAATTAGGATAAAGGCATTCTATTCTTCTTGGTTGCATAGCAAAGATAATAAAGACTTAAATAACATCTCTAAATTCAGGTTTAGAGAAGTACCTGGAGAAAACTCTCTGACTTCATAGTAAAAAGAGCAGTATTGAGGATTAATTTTCTGAAGTGAGAGCCTGTTTGACGATGATAAGGTTGCGGCCAATCTTTCCCATCTGGTCTTCATTGTCCGGAATGCGAAATCAAATATTCCAGTTCCTTGTTCAAGGACTGCTTTCAAAAGCTTAAATGCTCTTAACTGAGCATCTGTTGAAACACCCAGGGAATTGATTTGCATGTGTGTTACCATTCTGTTAAACACAGTTTTATCTTTTATCACTGCCCACCTGTGTATATAACATTAACACAGAATATATGTTAATTGCTTCATGCAATTATGCTATTTTCCTTCATATAAAGAGGCTAGCATTATTTACCCGAATCTGCTGCCGGCATGACCAGTAAGTTTGGAAAGTGTAAACACCATGAGATCTTCATCTGCAGGAGCTGGAATCGGCGTAAAATGTGGCCAGTAATAAGCTCGGTCATAAATTGTTTTCACATTAGGGCCATCTAGAATCGCACCATTTAACCGTCCATCAGGGTTGTTTGGAGCAGTTACAAACTCAATCACATTTGCACCACCATCTGATCTGTTCTTCCATGTATAAGCATCTCCTTCAAACTTGAACTTTTCCGAATTAAAATATTCCATTTGGTTCTTGTAGAGCTGTCAAAGTCCAGTTTGGATATAAATCATGGACAAACATGACTTGAAAGTACAAAACAGGTGCTGGTTATGGAACAAACCGAGTAGTAGGGGATTGAAGCAACAACTCGTGTAGGCGATTGCGTGGACGTATTCTGAAGAGACAATGCATATGCAGCCGCACTAAGGACTTGGGTTGAACCTGCACCGAAAACAATGTATCTGTTTTGTGTGATTGCATTCCCAACGAATGCGTGTAGTCTGTGGATTAGGCTTTCGAGTTCTTGTGAGAAGAGAGTGTTATCATTATAGGTATAACTCATTCGATTCCACCCTGATACTACCAGTGCACTACTAGTTGAGTGCTGCATCCAAAAGGGTTCCAGAAACAATGGATCTCCACTGCATATACATGAGAATATGCCAAATCAAAACAGAGCAACAACTAAAACTTGTCATCCAAGAAACAATTATGAATCCTAAATTAAAAGATTAAACTTGACAGAAGACAAATGGTTATTGATCATATCAAGTGTTGCAGGATGGTACCCATCGGCATTCACCGCACAGTGAGGTATAAAGTGAGAGCAGTCGGGGCCTGTATAGCATGTGTTGCATTCACAAACCGGTTCATTTCCATCGACGAGGCCATCCAAGAAAGCTATTCCATGGCCTGAACAACGTATTTTTGCCACTGCCTCAGCTTCGGCTGCTGCTCTAGAGCTCCAACCCCGACTCAGGGTCCATTGAACACCCACAGAATTATTGATGATAAGCAACAGATTGAGGAGTATAGAAGAAACCAGACATGCCACATACTTGGACCTCAACACACTCTTAACCATTGGTTTATTTCGTTTTTCTGTCCCCCTAAAGGTTCTCGAATCTCGATCGTCTGGTGTTTCCCTTTAGGCTCCCGATCGATAGTCAGGTGTAGAATCTGCTTTTGTTGTTAAGGGTAATTGGGTTTAAAATATAGTTGGTGGAATCCTTGGCTTAGGTAGCTCTTGAAATTCAAACAAAAATTTCTTACGTTACGGCTGAGAAAACAAGACTTATTAACATATCAAGAAAAAAAGGTAATTGGAACAAAAATATTTCATAAAGTTGAAGAGGTAGGTAACGTGTGAAAGTATTATTAGTATTATTTTGATCTACCATATACAAAATATTAGAAAATTTGGTAAAAAATCATCTGTAATTGGTTGAATTGGAAAGACCAACAGAAATGAGAATATATGTACAAACAAATATTTATGTGAGCCATGACGTCTAATTAGGTAAAATCAAGAGGAGATTTGACAAACTTCATAAGCTTACCTTTCTCCATTTCAATTTTGTTAAGAAAAGTACTTTTTCTAGAATAAATTAATTTCTTGACATCGGAATGGATTGAATAACAACTTTTATGAACATTTCTTGACCGTCAAAGGATAAGAGTTTCTTGGATCAGCCCGGTAGGAACGAAAGTAGGATTGAGGGTTGGGGAATAAATGTATAATTAATCTATTTTTTAGAAAAAAATTCTATGTAACAAAGATAAAAAAGTAGGTTTGGGAGCATGGCCCCTCTCGATTCCTGAGGCCTTAGTCCTTCTGTCCCTACATCCTTGGGTCTTGTTAGTACGCAAATAAGATAATTCACTAGCTATGTGTAATACCCTAATTTTACGCGAGTATAGATGTATATATGAATACATATTTTTTTTAGCAAATAAAAACAAATAGATAGATATAAAAAAACCCAAAAATAATAAAACATTCCAAAAATTTCAAATGTCTATAAATACAATGTTCAATATACACAAAGCCCATTTCAGATTTTTAAGGCCCAACTCATCTTTTTACAGCTATATCCAACCCTTAAAAACCCAACAAAACCAATTCCTAACTTTTCCCGCTCAATATGCAACAAACACAAAAATCGGATGAATTTCAGATTTTTCGCCCATAAAGTACTACGTGTCAGCTTCTTATTCGTCCAGAGACATTCACATGGATCATGGTTTTCTTTTTCGTTGACATCAGCCATTGCATCATTCTCCACCATACTATAAATAACCAAGCGAGAGAATATGTCAGCCATTAATCACAATAATCACCATAATAATTATAACATTAATAATAATAATAATAATAATAATAATAATAAGATTAATAATTGAGGAGAGAGGGGACTTACATTGGGAGTCGAAGAAATCGCCGGAAGCTATACCATCATCGGGAACTCTGGAGTCATTGAAAAGTTCGGACATCGCCGTAAAAAAAGGTCGAGACTGCCATGCTTTCGTTGAAGAAAAAGAGATCACCTGAGATCTGGGGAAGCCGAAAGGACGATCGAGAACACAGAAGTCACCAGAGTTCACTGAAGAGATGACCGAAGACACCGCAAATAACTCAAAAGGTATATACTTTCCTTCTCTTTCATTTCCCTGCAAGTAAACACTAAAATACGTTAGATCTAAGTAAAAACTGAAGAAAAAAAAACAAAAACAAAATGAAAACGGAAATGAGGAGTGGTCGGAACACTTATTACAGTGGTGGTCAGAGTCTTATTAGGAGCGATGAAGTTGAAAATAGGAAGGCTGGGACGAGTAATTAGACCTAGGTTGGTCAGAGATGTGTGGCTCTATTGAGCCGGGGTTAGTTTCTAGGATTTTAGGTTAGGAAATTGGGAAATTTCGGTAGATTTAGGGTTACAGTGGTGGAGATGCGGCGATCGAAAAGTGGTCAGGGATGATTGAAAGTTTATTGGTGTCGCCTGCGGCGACCAACGAACAACTTTCAGCGGTTGAAGCGAGGCGGAATTGGATCGAGCGGCATCTTGAAGGGCGAAGCTTGGTTAGAATTGTTGAGGTTCATCCGGTTTAAGATGAACTTGGATGAAGTTCATCCCAAAACCTAAGGATTTTGATCTAAAATGGGGGCAAATTCTGGGTATAGGGTGTTTGTGAGGAGAGAGGGCATAGCGTTTTAGAGAGATAGAGAGAAGAGAAAGAGTGAAAAAATGAAAAAAATGAGGGAAAAGAAGAGGGGCTTGAGTCGGTTAGGGTTTTTATACCCTGACTCACATTTGGACCCATATCCGCTTAAGGGATCTGCACGTTTTGGAGTGGGCCGGGCCCTGAACCCGCACCTTAATGGTTGGGTTTTAATAAATTTGGCCTTGGATTTTCATTTGTATTCAATTTAGTCCGCTGTTCTAATAAAATTAAAATTCAATTTTCATTACTTTCAATTTATACCTGCTTTTAATTAATTTTATTTAATTGCAATTAATTTTATGTTTGATGCATGTTTTTAAACTGAGCATATAGTTTTGCATGTTAGATAACTTAATCACACAATATTAATTAATTGTTTAGAGCCCTAGTTTTTTTAGGCTCTTTAATAAAGCTTTCAATAATTAACTAGGCGAGATAATTATAGTAAATTAGTGGATATTAAATGGAAAACTTTAGAGTTCAAATTTGGGTAGTGTCCCAATGAAACGAGATGTTATTCTAACATGGCTCTAAAGTAGAACATTTAATATTCATTACAACATTATAATTGGATAAAATTTAGTTAATTAATTAGAGCCATAGTCTTTAGGTTCCTTAATTAGAATTCAATAATTAATTAATGAGATAATTGTAGCAAATTAGTGGATATTAAATGGAAAACTTAAAAGTTCAAATTTGGGTAGTGTCCTACCGTAATGAGATGTTATTCTAACATGGCTTTTAAGAAGAATATTTAATATTCACTATAACTTTATAATTTGATAAATAACTTAGTTAGTTAATTAAAGCCTTGATTAAGACTAGAACTTTAAATAATTAGAATGACAAATTAATTAGTGAATATTATCTAAAATTCATGGGTTTTAATATGGATGACATTCAAGCAATTGGTGCTATCTCATAAAAGCCTTTAAATTTAATAATATTCATAGTCTTAACTAATTTAATTAATTAGAGTCTTTTTTTGTTAGAACTTAAAATAAATAAGACAATAACTGGACGTGCAATAAAAACCTTTTATGTTGGAAACATATTTTTGAATATGAATAGGGTGTCCTAATGTAATTGGGCGCTTTTTAATCTCATATTCGTATAAATTTTATTTTCTTGCAAAATGATATCTCCATTTGAAATTTAAATCTAGTTGATAATTAAGGGTTAAATTAAATTCAAATTATTAAAATGTCACGTAAAATTAAAAGGTACCTATAATAGGCGTTTGTAGGGTGCTAATTATTCCCCACACGTAATCGACTCTTAAACCCAAATTTTTGAAAATGAATCTCTGGTTGTTTTATTGTGTCCGGCCTACCTCGAAGTGATTGGTAGCGACTCCAAAATTGTTTCAAGATTAAATGAAAAATAATAGAAAAATCAATTTAACATAAAAAACCTAATTTTTCAAGATTAAATAATTAAAAAGGCAAAACTCCAATTTTCAAACTTAATCGTCAAGCTATTTTCACCCCAGTAAAAAATGATCACGACACTGTGCGAAAAATGAAAGTTGTTCAAAACAATAAGCAATATTAATAGTTTTATCATTGCTATTATTAGGCTAAATGAAAAATCAACCCCTAAACTATGTTTTTTATTTTTATTTTTTTAGCCCTTAAACTATTCTTTGGTCCAAATAAGTCCCTAAAACTATCATTTTGATCACTTTAAGTCTGATAGTTATTTAAGTCAAAAGAAAATTATTTCGACCAATAAGATGTCGACACATCGCAAAGATTTTTGACCAATAGATAGTTGAGGGACTAAAAGAAAAAAATGACATAGTTTAGGTACTTATTTTGACCAAAAAATAATTTAGGGACTTAGTGACAAAAATGATAGTTTAGGGGATTATTTCGATCAAAAAATAATTTAAGGGCTAAAAGCAAACAAAAGACATAATTTAAGGGCCGATTTTTCATTTAAGCCTTATTGTTAAGAAAAAAGTTGTCATTGTTACTCAAAACAAGTGCCGTCTCAGAAAAAGGAGCAACATAAACACTTGTTTATGTCTTCATTTGTATGTTTTTGTTCAAGGCTCTAAAAATATTCGAGACGATTCTATTAAAAACATTAATATATATATATAAATTAATATAATTTTCTTTCCATGCAGCAATGGACATCTCCCAATTCTTTTATATTGACTATCTACTCTTTAAACTTAAGATCGAAATGAATCAAAGAAGTTTCTTGCATGTGGCTGTACACAAACTCTGTCAAATAAAGGAAGATATATCTGTCACTTTATAATAAAAAAGACAACCTTTTCTTTTTCCATCCTTTCCTCTCTTTTTTTGTTAAATATTTCCCTTCCGATTTTGTATCACTAATTTCTAGATAAAATTAGAAAATGGTCACTAAAATATTTTATAATGTTTATTTTGGTCATTAAACTTTCAAAAGTTACAAAATAGACATTAGCTTTTAATTTTATTACAAAATGAGGACTAGGTCGTTAGATGTCGTTAACCACATAACAACGGGATGACTAGCAATTAGAGTAATATATTAGTTGTTACAAAATGATCATTGAACTTTGTAAATGTTGCAGAATGATCAATAAACTATTTAATTGTTACATATGATAATTTCACTATTTAATTGTTACAACATGATCATTGGACTATTTAATTATTATTAAATTATTTAGTTGTTACAAAATGGTCATTGAACTATTTAATTGTTACAAAATGATTGGTTATCACATGTTAGACCGCACACTTTTGTTGTTGATTTCAAGAGACTTTGTTTCTAGAGTCGTTTCAAATGAAGGAATGAACAGATTTTTGGTTTCTGAGTGTGTTTCTGGAAAACAAATCGTTTATTCCTTTCATTTGAAACATTTCTTTTCAAAAAAACTTTAATTCTTTTCATTTAAAAAATTCTGAAAACAAAAAACTCTTAATTCATTTTATTCCTTTAACTACCTCCGTATCGATACACTTTGGGGTTGTATCGACACGGGTACACACAAATCACCTCTTCATTCAACTCTACCCAAATCCTGTATCGATACGCCATCACCTGTATCGGTACAGGTTGACCAAGGTTGACTCGTTTCAATACGCTCTAAGTCGTATCGATATAATTTATTTTCCAGGCCTTACTGGCAAGATCCATATCGATACACCCCTTTTGCGTATCGATACGCTCTGTTTTGCCAGAATCCAAATATGCAAGGCCGTATCGATACAGCTTGACCCGTACCGATACGCATATCCTAAAATTCGACATACTAGTAGATTAAGTAGTTATAAACTTGCTGGTAAAATTTGGTAAGATTTGGAAATCGTTTGATCTGTTAATTCGAATCAAAACCAGCTAAAATCTGTCATTATAGGACATACGTATCGATATGGGTCAAGCTGTATCGATACGGCCTTGCATATTTGGACTCTGGTAAAATAGAGTGTATCGATACGCAAAAGGGGGTGTATCGATACGGATCTTGGCAGTAAGGCCTGGAAAATAAATTGCATCGATACGACTTAGAGCGTATCGAAATGAGTTAACCTTGGTCAACTTGTACCGATACGGGTGATGGCGTATCGATACAGGATTTGGGTAAAGTCGAATGAAGAGGTGATTTGTGTGTACCCGTATCGATACATCCCCAAAGTGTATCGATACGAAGGTAGTTAATTCTGTTAAAAGACTTTGGACACAGTTTTGAATAATTTACAAGATGGTCACTAAATATTGTATGGTCTAATCGGATTGGTAAACGACCTCGGTTCGTAATGAAATTCCACAGAAGAATAATTAGAAAGTTAAACTTCAGATTGATAACCTGAAATTCAGTTAAGGACTCTTAATCTATAAAATTTATAGTTTAGTCCTTAAGTTCAAAAAAGTTTAAAATTGACCCCAAATTGAGTAAGCTATTAATAAGTTAGTTCGATAAGTCGTAAAAGAGATTAATAAGACATTTCGAATAAGATCTCGAACTCCGATTAAGCTTCTGATCTCTGAATATGTTTCCTGTATCAATTTCTGATCTGGCTCTCTACCAAGTTGGGAAGGGTTGTTACATTTTTGGTTTCTGAATGTGTTTCTGGGAAAACAAATCGTTTATTCCTTTCATTTGAAACATTTCTTTTCAAAAAAATTTAATTCTTTTCATTTAAAAAAATTATGAAAACAAAAAACTCATAATTCCTTTATTTGAAACGTTTCTGAAAATAAAGTCTTGAAATCAATAAAAAGAAACTTGTAGTACAGCCTATAATAACCAACCATTTTGTAACAATTAAATAGTTTACCAATATGTAACAATTAAATAGTACAATGATCATTTTGTAGCAATTAAATAGTTTAATGACCATTTTGTAGAAATCAAATAGTTAAATGATCATTTTGTAATAATTAAATAGTAAATTTGTCATTTTATAACAATTAAATTGTTCAATAACCATTTTATAACAACTAATATATTACTCTAAGCCTCAGCTGCGCAGTCATACTGCCATTAAACAATTGACAACATCTAACGGTTCAGTGTCTATTTTGTAACAAAATTCACTTTTAGAAGGACAAAAATTCTCAGCTCCTTTTCGATGCCCCTTTCTATGTCTCAACACTAAAAGAATTAAATTCTAAGTCCTAACCCTAAGTTCTAAATCTTAAACCCAAAAAATACACACCTATCCTAATTCTATAAACCCTAAACTTTAACCTTAAACATTAACCCTAAATCTATTTTTTAACATGAGACATAAAAAGAGGCACCGAAAATGGTAGAGAATTTATATTCCGTTAAGAATGTCTCACCATTGCATAACATGCTTTGAAACACTGATAGAATCGTTTTTGGTTGTGGTTTTTGAGTTTTCCCCAAGAGAATAGTAAAAGAAATCCACGAGTGGGTGAACAACCTTGAGGAGATTCATACTAAAACAATCTTCCTCACGCATATAGTTTTTTTGTGATTGTAGGTTTTAAGATTGTTTTAACATGTTATGCCGATTAATTAACACTTTTAAACAAAAAATGAAACCACTAAGTTCTTTCATTGGATCTTCAAGGTTTTGGGTTGAAACATTAAATTCAACCATTTTTAATTCACTTCGATGAATGAAAAATTCTCATTTGTTTTGATTCCAGGGATTGAGCAAGCAAGGGATGACCGTGGAAGGCGATTTCTGGGTACAAAGGGTTGCAACATATTAAGATTTCCTTATGGTTGGATAGCTAATGGCAAGATTTTAATTAATAGTGAGCGAGTGCGTGTTGTAAATAAAAAATGGAGAAATTAAGTAATTGATTGCTCTAGAAGAAGCTTCTTACATTTTGTGATGCATGATCTGTATTCGGATAAGTATCTTATACGGTATAAGATATAGCAATAATTAATGTTTGGGTGGGGATCATTCCACTGAAAGAAGCCTTCCCTAGAATTTTTGCTCTCGCATCCAACAAAAATGGTGTTATTGCCGACTTTGGAAGCTTTGTGGAAGGGGTTTGGCACTGGCAGATTGAGCTGCGCAGAAGGCTTTTCGATTGGGAAATAGATGTGTGGGTTGAGTTTTGGTCGTTGATTCAAAACGTCACCCCTGGGAGATTTAACAATGATAGCCTACGTTGGAGTGGTTGCTCAAATGTTGTTTACTCTTCCAAATCATATAGAGAGCTAGTTTCGAAAAATGGTAGAAGCAGGGATAAAGTTTGGAATCTGGTGTGGGTTAACACTGCACCCCTAAACCCTAAACCCTAAATCATATAGAAACTGATCCATGGCAAGATTCCCCTGAGGGTCGAGTTGTTCAAGAGAGGCGCGCTTGGTCAACGGTCTACTCTTTTCCCACTTTGCTCGCTGGAGGAGGAGACTATTTCACATCTTTTTTGCCATTGCAAAGTTACTTGGCATTTATGGCAACGATGGCTCAGCATTTGGGAAGTGTCTGGTGCAATGCCTGGTAAAATCAAGTCCTTTTTTACTATTTGGTGTTCATTGCATACTAATGTTTACTCTAAAGATGTTTGGCAGCTAGCTTTTCTTTTTATTGTATGGTCAATATGACTTTACAAGAACAAAGTGGCTTTTAAAAGCACCCTTGTTGATGCTAATCAACTGTTTGACCTTTGCCTCACGCGTTTAGGATGGTGGTGTAAGGCATTCTGGCCAACTTTAATCACATCTGCTAAAGATATTCTCTTGTGCCCTTACATTCTGAAATTTAAGGCTACAAACCAGAAGTGTGAAGTATACTGTGAATGGGTTAGGCCTCCGTCGGATTCACTAAAATTTAATGTAGATGGGGCGGTGATGGGTGGTTTTGGCAAAGTTGGTATAGGAGGCTTATTGAGAAATGCTGACAATGTATCCTTAATTTTATTCTCCAAATCAATAGGTATCATTGATGCTACATCGGCTAAAATCCTTGCAGTGAAAGAGGCGTGTGTAGTCTTTAGAAAGTCAAGATGGTGCAATAGTTTCAAGCTTATTATCGAGACAGACTATTACTTGCTTGCTGAATGGCTCCTTCCATTTTTAAGCCGATTATTGAGGATTGTTTGAAAATTTGTTCAGAGCTCTCATGGTCTATTGTTGCTGTGTCCATTTTTTGAATGATATTTAAGATGAGTTAATTATTTATAAAGACATGTCATTTTATTTATAAAGGGTGTTAATTATTTATTTTTAAAATTTTTTCATATACAAACTATATAAAAAAATATGATTTTTAAAAAATTTTAAGGTGTCATCAACCTCCAATTATGTACCTTTGTATATAAACGATATTCATTTATTCCAATATCCTCCTATTCTATATAGCTAGAGTATCATCTATTCACAGTTTGGCAACCTCCTTGAATGCTTTTCTTTTCCTGAATGCGATCCGCTGTTATTTTATAATAAGATTCAAAATTTAATTCTCTTTTATCAAAATAAAATTTTAAATAGTTTAGTAATATTTTTTAATTTACCCTTTTCTTTGTTTGGGCTCTTTTTTCCCACAACAACTATTTCTTTTATCAAACCCACAACTGTTATTTGGACTTTGCATGGGCTATTGTTTAAATGAATGACTGACGTCATTTTCAAAAATTAAAAGTTAATAGATAAATATGTAAATGTAGCCGTTGTTTTATAAATGACTCTGCATGTGCTTTCTTCCCCATATTGTTTAGGTTTTCACTACCTGTTGTTGTTCAAGAAATAAGCGATGGATGCCAAATCCGCCATGTTTGTAGCTGAAGAGGATATTCTGAGTTGGTACTTCAATGCTGGATCAGATCGCCCCAAGAAGAACTCCGTTCAATTTTCATTGAAAGCCAAAAGCTATCTTCTGGCCAAGGGATGGGTTTTCTGGTATGCCCCCAAGAACGGAAAACAAGAACTCCGATATCAATCACCCACCAGAAAAGTTTATCTTTTACCCAAAACGGCTTGCAAAAGTTATATCGATCAAGCTTTGGGAGTTGGAAGATCGGGAAACATGGAGCCCAAGCAACCTAAAAAGAGAAAGAGTTATGGTCCGGACAATCATCCATTACCAAAATCTGATCAATTGGAGTTGACGAAAAGAAGAAAAACGCCGAAGAAACAAGAGAATCGAAACCATGACCGGGTGATGAAATCTACTGAAAGAGTGAAAGAGGGTATGGTTTCCATTCATAAACCTCGAACTCTTCTCTCATGGTTGATAGACAACAAAGCTGTCTTGATGATGGGAAATGTTGGAAAAACGTTAGAAAATAGTAACTTTGAGCCATATTTCGAATTGGTAAAGGTAGAGATTCGAATGAGGATTCGATTGGATCTTAATTCATTTCGTGAGACCTTTAGAAAGGTATCTCATATGCTTAAAATGGTTGAGTAATGAATGAGAAATTGATGCTCAAAGTAAGGAGGTTGCAAATTGAGTAAAGGAAATGAAACACCCATATCCCACATGGATGGGATAAATGGAATGGGAAGTGTTTATATACACTTACCCTCTTTATAATCATTGAATGGCATTGTGCCTTGCGTGTAGGGGGTGCAAATCTAATTTCATTAAAAGGTTAATTTTGAATTGAAATTCGAATTTTGCTTGCAGCCCACTCATATATCCGGTCAAGGGCAAAATCTGAATATTTGTGATTCACGTTTGACCTAATTCTCCCCTATAAATACATGATCTTTTTTAGTTGTTTAACACACGATTAAACACAACCAAAATCATCTTTTTTAGTTGTTTAACACACAATTAAACACAACCAAAATCGTTTTCCTTCTCCCAAATTGCATTGGTTTTTCTGGTGATAGTCGAAGGCTCGAGTTCGTTCGTGACTACTCAGTCGTGTTGTTGAAGATAATCATCCGCTGTTGTATCCTGGGAGACCGACGACTGAAGATCTCTAGCACCAAAGAGCGGTCGAATCTGTCTTAAGGAAACTGCGTTAGCAGACCTCAGCAACCGTATCTGGTTATATCAAATATGTATTTCATTTATTTCTTTTTTTGATTACTGCAATTTCATTACCTTAATTTATTTCACTGATTATTTCGAATTTAACCTTGTTTTTGTCCAACAATCTTAAGAAAGATTTTATATCCGAGGCGATTCGAAATAAGTACAGTTGTGAGAAAGCAAACAAATTTGTTTCAGGAATTATCCTGCCGTTTTAACGGGTTTGCTTAGATCTCAAACGAGACAAATTTGTTTTTACAGAATTTGTCATTAGAAGTAACTACGGTTACGAATTTTGTGGAAAAACAAAATCAGAAATAAACGAAATTGAATTTCGATTTATTGGTATGTATCATGGGGATACACGTTTGATTTAATACATTTGCTTATAGCAATGATTAAAATCATACGTAAAATACATGTTTGCATGTATTGTAAAACCTTTATCATGTGAGTAAAAGGCTTAAGGCAAGGTTATCTGTGTTTGGAAACACTTTGGATTATTATTTCAACCAATAATTTTCCATGACAAAGTGTAGGATAACCATGAGAAATTTCTTGAATTTGTTTTGGAAACACAGATCTTGTAAATAATTCGTTTCGGGAATTAATTCCTTTCATTTTAACGGATTTATTTGATCTTCCAAACAAGAATCAACGAAATTAAATCAAAGGATTATCTTCCTTTGATCGAGTTCCCTTGATATCTCTGTTTGGGTTTTAGTGCTAACAATCCCAACGTTGAACAGAAGATATAACAAAGGAAATAAATCATTGAATTTAATTTTAGGTTAGAAATCATGTATTGATTCTAACTTATTAAGGAAAATAAATCTTTGAATTTATTTTCGAAGGAATCTTGGATGATTCTAACTCTGTAAAGAAAATAAACCATTGAGGTTATATTCGTGGGAATTTAGAATGATTCAATTTTGGAGATAAATCGGTAGATTTATTTTGTCAAAATTAAATTCTTAAAGCTTATTCTAATGCATGCTATGAAGTGCACAGTGTTTAAAAATGGCTAAAGAATTGTGAGGGTCGATTATTGAATACGATTTGAAATTAGTGTTCATTATTGTTCTTTCTATTTAAGATTGTGTGAACTTTTGTTTTAGGGATTTAGTTCACTAAAATCCTATTGTCAAACAAAAGTAAGAAATTATGTTTCTGTTTCTGAGTTTTAGTCTCTAACTAAATTCTAAATGTTTAATAGACTCATAATTTTGTTTCTGGATTGTAACTATGTGACACAACGGAAAATCATTAAAATTCATTGGAAAGAATTTCAAAACGTGGCAACTAAAGATGTTGTATGTTTGACCATGAAAAAAAACTTGGTCAAAGATCTGAAGGATGACCCTCCTATAATGTAGAGATGATAAGGTAAATATGATTACCACCTTCAATTGTCATTAAGGTAAATAATGAAAAGGCAAATATTACCATGGCAAATGTAATAAAAGTCAACAAGGACTTCAGGAAAAACAAACCGTAGGAAAATGTTAGTGAGGACAAAAAGCGGTATGTTCGAGAAGCTAAATGGGAAATGCTTCAAATGCCATAAGATAGGGAACAAGTCTTTGGACTATAGACTTCCAAACGAGATCAATGTTGTAAAAAATTTGGTCATAATAATTGATATGGCGAACGATTGTTTGAAAGAAAATTGTTACCTCTATAATAGAACAAATTAGTGTTTTGTTTAAAAGCAAAGGTGCTATAGAGAAATTATTCTCTATAAGTAGGATGTTGGAATCCAAAATTAATACATCGATTAATTTTGGAGAAACTCTACGTGAGTAACGTTGCAACATCAAAGGGTACAATAATTTTGAAGATAAGAATTGAAATTTCAAAATGTGCCTAACATGTGGGGGAGTTGTTCTGTCAACTATTTACTTCTTCTCAATGAGACAAGACACTATATGAGTTATGGAAGGAATTAGAACCTTCCTACAACTATATAAAAATATGGGGGTGTCTTGCATAGGTAATATTCCATTACCAAAGTAAAGGAAAAATTGTCCATACGTTCAACAAAGGTTGAAGTGAAAACATTGTCATAATGAAAAAATTTAGAGTGTGACAAATGTGTGCATTAGGATATGTGATCCTATGTTGATAACAATGAAATGGTAAACGTACCAATGACATGTTAAATTCAAATTTGACATGAGAGATATGAGACTAGACGATATGATTTTGGACATCCAAATTAAACAATCACATGAAAGTCTCATATAGTCACACTATGTGGACAAAATCCTTGAGAAGTTTGGCAATGATGATTTTGGTACGGAAAAAACTCCAATAGACACATGCCAACAGTTGTCCAAGAACAAAGGCCAAGGTGTTGACCAAGTGGAATATGAAAGGGTCATATTATGTACCTTATGAGCTGTACTAGACCGGATATTGCTTTTATTGTGAGCAGTTTAAGCAGATTTACAAGCAATCCAAGTGAAAACCACTGGAAAGCAATTGTGAGGATGCTGAGATATCTCAGATATATTCGAGACTATGAATTGCATTATTCTAGAGATCCTGTTGTGTTGGAAGGATACTCCAATGCTATTTGGATATCTGATATTCAAGATACCAAGGGCACAAGTGGATATGCCTTCACCTTGGGAGGAGAAGTCGTGTCGTGGAAATCTTTAAGACAAACAATCATAACCAGATCTGAGTTTGTTGCTATGGATAAATCCGAAGAAGAAGCCAAATGGCTTAGGCAATTTCTTGAGGATATTCTTGAATGGTCAAAACCTATGCCCACAGTATGCATATACTGTGATAACCAAGCAACAATTGCCAGGGCACAAAATTGTATGTACAACGGTAAGTCAAGACATATGCGCCGCTGACATAATACCATTAAACAACTGATCTCAAATGGAGTTATCTTTGTTGATTATGTAAAATCAAATGATAACGTGACGAATCCGCTAACCAAAGGGTTAAATCGATATCAAATTGAGAAAACATATAAAGGAGTGAGACTGAAGCCAATGGAAAATAAAGGCGATATGTGAAGGAAAACCCTACCTGTTGACTGGAGATCCCAAGATCTAGGTTCAAAGGGACAACCTAATTGCATAGACCTTGTGTGGTCATTGTGGGGGGTTACTCTCCCAAGTCCATTCCTATGATGTAAACAGTGACAAAAAGTGGAACAGGTTAAGCAATGCTTTTAATGACCATTGTGTGCGTCGGTGAAGCTGAGCAACATAAGTCACCTATGTGAGAGTGAAGTGGGACCGCTTTAAAGAGACTATTGGGGCATAGTTCTCTCAAACTCTTGCAGAACCAAGCAATGTCCACGGCCATATGGACATAACCGTGAGAACAAAACTCGTGTCAGAGAGGTAGTTGTGTGAGGTATATTATCGTTTACACAAATGGCCAAATAGTTCAAGGACATCACGTCAACTAGATAGCCTGTAAAGTAAATATACTTTCACAAGGGAAGGTTCAAAGGAGGAAACCCACCTATCCTATGCAACTATCAATCGTAGAAACTATCACCACATCGAGTCAACATGTTTTGATAAAATGCATCAATTTCATTCATGTGGGGGATTGTTGGAAAAACGTGAGCAAATGGAAAATTTGAGCCATATTTCGAATGGGTAAAGGTGGATATTCGAATAAGGATTCGATTGGAACTTATTACACTCCATGAGACCTTTACAACGGTATCTCATATGCTAAAAATGGTTCAGTAAGGAATGAGAAATTGATGCTCAAAGTAAAGAGGTTGCAAATTGAGTAAAGGAAATGAAACCCCCATATCCCACATGGATGGGATAAATGGAATGGGAAGTGTTTATATACACTTACCCTCTTTGTGTTTATTGAAAGACTTGAATGGAAACTATGCCTCGCGCGCAGAGGGTGCAAATCCAATCCCATTTGGGTTGGTGGGGCGCACCCACACGACGTGTACGACGCGAATGTCCGGACCGATCGGGCCCTACGTGGACTTGTGGACATTTCACCACTTCAAATTATTTTTCCTTTTTGAGATAGCATATTATCCCAGAATTAAAGGGATAATTTCGAATTGAAATTTGAATTTTGTTTGCAGCCCACTCATATATCTGATTAAGGGCAAAATCGAAATATTTGTGATTCATGTTTGACCTAATTCTCCTCTATAAATACATGATATTTTTCAGTTGTTTAACAGACAGTTAAACACAACCAAAATCGTTTTCCTTCTCCCAAATTGCATTGGTTTTTCTGGTGGTAGTCGAAGGCTCGAGTTCCTTCGTGACTACTCAGTCGTGCTGCTGAAGATAATCATCCGCTGTTGTATCCTGGGAGACCGACGATCAAAGATCTCTAGCATCGAAGAACCGTCGAATCTATCTTAAAGAAACTGCGTTAGTAGGCCTCAACAACCGTGTCTAGTTATATCGAATTTGTATTTCGTTTATTTATTTTTTTTATTACTGTAATTTTATTACTTTAATTTATTTCAATGATTATTTCAAATTTAACATAGTTTTGTCCAACTAGAAATGTGTATTGTCGCAGTAAGACAGAGATCCCAATGATGAAAGGGCGGATAACTTGTGACGAGATTCAGTGTCGTTGTTGTTCCGAGGTTTTCACTCTCACTGCCTTTAAAGGTCATGCTGGAAGTACCAATCAACGGCCAGCCGCTAACATAATCTTGGATGACAGTACTGGCAGATCACTTTCTGATTGTCAAACACAGGTTCTTGATTCTATGAGTCGTTCTATTGCTGAGAGCCCGAAAACTGTGAAAGCTGCCAATCGGTTTCGATGTGAGAATGACGGAGTTTGCTATACTTTGTGCGATGAGAGAGAGTTAATTTGCTGCGATTACTGCTGTTCTACATACCATATGAAATGCCTTGAACTAAAGGAAGTCACCACAATGGGGACTGGTTTTTCCCTCCTTGTTGCTGTGGAATTTGTGGCATTGGGTATGTATGGGATAAAACTTTTCTTACATGTCATCAGTGCGAGCTTAAATTCCATGTTGATTGCTTGGATTCGAAGAAACCAATCGAGACACAGAAGAAGAAAAGCAAGGTACCATTATATAGCCAGAACTGTGAAAAGATCTTTTATGGCCTACAAAAGCTCACAAGGAAACGAATTCGAGTGGGGAACAATTTGACTTGGACATTGCTGAAATTTGATGATCGAGCTCATTTTCATGGCATGAAGTCATCTGCAGAGAAAGAGAATCAGAGTAAGTTGAGAGCTACACTTGAAGTGATGCATGAATGTTTCGAGCCAAGCAAAGATGTTGAGACGGGGAGAGATTTAGTTGAAGACGTGATATTCAGCTTAATCTTAAAGTTGAAACGATTGAATTTCAAAGGATTCTATACTGTGGTTCTAGAGGAAAATGATGATCTGGTTTCAGTGGCCACTCTGAGGGTGTATAATAACAGGGTGGCTGAAATGCCCCTTGTTGCCACAAGGTTCGGGCACCGCCGCCTTGGAATGTGTCACGTTTTGGTGGATGAGATCGAAATAAATCTAGTGAGATTAGGGGTGGAGAAGCTAGTTTTGCCTGCACTCCCTACCACATTCGACACGTGGACTAGTAACTTCAGGTTTTCCCTCATGGTAGATAAAGAAAGAGAAAAGCTTTTGTATTATACTTTTCTAGGCTTCCAGGGAACTATAATTTGCCAAAAACTGTTAAGATAGATAGAACCATTACTTGTATAGTCATGTTGCTCCTTTAGCTTCAGTGAGTTTCTATAATTAAAAATATTATTTGAATAAAGTTGAGTAGATATGTTCATATACACAGATGACAATGGCATGCGATACCGATAACTGAATTGCCTTGCTTGCTTATATAGTGAAGGAAAATGTTTAGAAGAAGATTAGTTCATATTTTTGGAAAATGGAAGTCAACTGCATCTATCTGCAATAACATTGACAACAAAAATAATGTTATGGTTATGAATCAAGTTTTCCATATTAGGAATAATAATCAAATGGTATGTGAAAAGGGATGCAATAGACTCGAAGCTAGTAAGACATAATTTGCAACTGAACGGTCCAAGACTGATGGACACCTTCAAAGCTGAGACTAGGACATATCCTAAAAAATAAACATCCGGCATGACTAATGTCCCAAACACAAATTCGCACCATTGCATTCACCTGTTTGTTGGAAAAATGTGAGGAAAATGGTAACTTTAAGCCATATTTTGAATGGGTAAAGGTGGAGTTTCGAATAAGGTTCTTTTGGGTCTTATTCTACTCCATAATACCTTTACAACGGTATCTCATAAGCTCAAAACGGTTGAGTAATGAATGAAAAATTGATGCTCAAAGTGGGCTTTTGAATTGAGTTAAGGAAAAGGGAAAAACTTATATCTAATATTGATGGGTTACCAAGTGTGAGATATGTATATATACAAGACTCTAATTGGTGGTTATTGAATACTTTAAGCTTATATTGTAACGCCCCGAATTTGGGCCTAGGTGTTAGTCGGGTTGGCTTGAGGGTTCGGTTGAATCGGTTTTTGAGGTTTGGACTAGTTTCGGGATTAATTCGGTAAAAATGGTTTTTCGTCAAAAATAAAATATGGAAAAATATTTTATAATCCTTATTTAATATGTATGTGATTATAGTGAAATCAATTTTGGAAAAGGTGATTGGGAGTTTGACATTTTTGGACTAGTGACCAAAATATAAAATGTGCAAAACTGTTTTTAGTGACTAAATCTAAAAGATCGAAACTTTGAATCTTTAAAGAGCTTCGACCAAAAGTCTAATTAGGACTTTTCCTTTTTAATTGGCTGACTTTTAAATGGTTTTATTTAAATAAAACATATGGAGAGAATTAATTACTCACTTTATTTCCCAAAATATATTTTACGTAACTACCTTTTCTCTATTTTATTTTCTCTTAAATTCTCTCCAGCCAAACATTCATTTTCTTTCAAAGATTTGAGGTAAGCATCATATTTGATTTATCTTTTTAATCTAAAATGGTTTCTTAATGTATTCTTAACAAAACCTTGTTGTTTTATCTTTGTTTTCTCATGTAAATCTTTTCAATTGAAAGGGAAAGTCATCATTGGAGGTAAGGTTTCATTCTTCTCCTCTAATGAAAGGTTCTTTACTGAAATTTCCAAGTTCTTGATCTTTTATGATTGATTTCTAATGGGTTTGATAATATGATAATGGAAAATTGGTTTAAATGATGTTAATTGAGGGATTTTGTAAATAATGTCTATGATCTGTTAATACTGGGTTTTATGATTGAGATTTGTGATATTTTGGATGGTTGATAATGTTGAATAAGTGATTTTATCAATGGAATCCCGAAACTAGGTAGGTTGCTAAGTTTTGATGTTGATATCTTTGAGGTTATGGCTTGTTTAAGTGGTTAATTGATGGTTGTTGATAATAGGGTGTTGAGGATGTGTTTTTGGATGTATGTTGATATTTTTTTTGTTGCTAATCTCGCTGGGTAATGGCTGGAGATTAGTTAGTAAGGTTTCTCGGTGTTTTCGGTTGTTTTCGGTAGGCAAAAGCTTGTTTATGTTGAGACGAAAGTGTTGTTGTGTGTTGCTGTAGGTTTTGATGCAATAAAGGGCATTAATTCTCTGTTTTGCTTTGGTAAGAAGCAGGGGATGTTGATTCGTTAGCTTTGAAGGGTTTTGTGGACTTTGCGGGAGCTTGAAATTGCTTCAGCAAAGCGAGCAAGGTGTAATTGGTGAGTGGTACTGGTTTTTAAAGCTTTTCAAAGGTTTGGGGGTTCAGATTTAGCTTGAAACGCTAATCTAAGCTTAGAAGTAAGTATGAGATGTTTCGTTCTTGTTTTTCGGTTATTCCCATTGTTTTGGTTAATCATGCTCATGTTTTGGAAATAGTTTTGTTACCTACTGTTATGCATGTTTTTTTATGAGTTGAAAAATGATTCATGTTATCCCATGAGGTTGATTTATGATTTTCAAGAGGTTACATCTTGATGAGATAATGCCATGCATTGGTTGTGATTTTAAAATGGGATATGCTATAGTTTATGTTGATGCATTGAAAAACAGTAGGTTAACATGGTTCTAAAGTATATATTGGCAAGTGATGATGCTTATTATAATCGGATATAATTGGTCGACCAATAGGATGAGAGTGTACTATAAAATGTAGCAAAATTCGCATGTGCGTGTGGCCTTCAGCTCCGCAATAGCTGATCAACTATTGTGTTGAGGGTACCGAAGTATATTGTGTTGAGAGCAACAAGCACCATGAGATCCGCCTTATGGAGAGAGCAGCAAGCTCCATCAACGTGTATCCGCATATCCGATGTGTTTACTTAAGGAGAGTGCAGCATGCTCCTTGTGTATAGGGATGGCGAAGCAACCATCCGGGTCACTTGAATGCCAATATATGGGTTTACTTGTATCATAGTTTGAAATGAAATTGTATATGTGATTTATACAAGAGATAATATCTTGAAATTTGTGGAAAGTTCAAGTATGTGAAACTTGCATTGAGATTTGCTTTGGTTTTAAAACATGAGCCTTGTTATGAGCATGATGCGAAACGGTTTGTTGAAAAAATGGTTGGTTGAAAAACGGTTTGTTAAGAAATGGTTTTCTAAACGCATTGTTAGTGGCTTTGTTTTTTAGCAGCCCTCACTAAGCTTATTGCTTACGCTCTCTTTTCCTAACAATGCTCATACCTTAGTGCAAGCATTGCTCATACCTCAACTTTGGATTTTACATTTTAATAGTAATAAGTTTGGCAATGGGAGAATACCTTTTTGGATTTGGGGAACGTATGTTTGAATTCCTTGGTTTGACACAATTGTATAGTGCCTATATGAGTTGTAAATGGCCTTTATATGCTGGTTTTTGGTTGATTGGAGTTTTTAGAAGTTTTGTTGTTGCTTTGTTAGGATGCATGCCTCTAGATTTTATTTGAATCATGTTAGCACATATAAATGATGTTCCTGCTGCAAAATGATGAAGATTGATCCTTAAATATGTTTGCTATAAGTTAGGAGTATGCCTAGGAGTTCAAATGTGGTTTGCGGATTGAGTATTGAGCAAAAAGTGACATTACAGGCTCAGGTGTATCGATACTCGGGTCACCGTATCGATACCATAGTGCTGAAATAGGCATAGCGTATCGGTACAGTAAGCTCCGTATCAATACGATGTTTGAAGGGTGTACTGATACTCAGGGCCGTATCGATACGATATATGCTATTGGAATTTTTGGTTTGAAAATACAAAGGACCGTATCGATACCATGATTAAGTGTATCGATACCATGGTTGTTAAAGTTGGTTAAAAGTATCTTCTGAAGTTTCTGTTCTTCACGTTTTAGTCATTGGCTGTTTGTAAATGCAATTAGCAATGTTTGGTTGATCGAATTAAGCTGAAATTTTACATGTGAGCTTGAAACTTAAATAATTAAATGTAGATAGTATCAATTTGATAAAAAGACCCTTTAATTGTATAGTTTTATGATTTGGTCCCTAATTCGCGTAACGAGACATTTGTATGTCGATTTGACGCCTAATTGAGTTGAGATTTTGACTGTTGCTTTCTCTCAAACTTAGGTTAAATAAGTTGCATCTAGAAAAGTAAAAGAAAAAAATGTTGTTTATTGAAGTGAAACTTTCGGGTTTTACTCCAATATTCCCCGTGTGACTCGCTCGATTCGGTCTTGCGATTAGACCGGGTCAAGGGGGTTACATATATGGTACTGATAACATGAATTTTTGGACCGATTGGGCCCTCCGTGAGCTTGCGGATATTTTAACCCAGTACGAGATAATTTTCCTTAAATATAGCGTTTTTAATATCTAAAATAAAAGGATAAATGATCATAGATCATCCTTAAATTTGGATATTATTTTTCTGGTATTCTGGAATTAAAAGGATAAATATATGATAAGATATTATCTTTTAATTCAGATATTATTGTGATAATGCTATTTGATAAATGAATTTTATTTTAAATAAAATTCAAATAATTCACAAGTTTTATTTCCAATGAAACTCCTACCCCTATAAATAGCATGCAAACCTACTAGGTTTTAAACAACTGAAAAAAACCATAGAGTTTTTCTAAAGTATTTTTGGTGATAGAGGAATGCAAGGTTACGGTTCGCTGATCACAGTAGGTGTGCTACTGTTGTGCTCATTATGTTGTTGTATCATGGGAGATAGACGTCCGATGTTTCTCAAGCACCATGGGAGCGGGCGAATCTATCTTAAGGAAACTACGTTAGTGCATGCCTCAACATGTTTCCTTTGATTTTCGTTTCAAATCGGTTTGATTTACATACTGTTGTATTTTAATTTTATGATATGTTCAATATAATAATAAATCAGTTTTATTTTACTATTTTACTTTTTTTGGATTATTAACGCCACTTGTCCAACACTGTTATCAAGAGCCAGTCAGTGGAGGTAGACCATTTCAACAGTCATTATGCCCTCATCCACAAGGAAAACCAATTCATACTTACCACACTAAAATTTATTGCCCATGGCGACAGTCAACAGTAGTTAGAAAGGTCTCTGACTGCAGGAGTGGCCAAAATTCAGGATAAGCTGCTATATATGTATAACATCGTAACCTCCAGCCAAAGAACCCATACATTAGACAACTTCTTGTCTAACTCCAGCTAAAGCAAGAATATATTGATTTGAGCCTATACATTAGACAGCTTTTTGTCTAACAGATACTTATTCTTAATTATTACCCTATTCAGCTAATGATAATCAATGCATAATCACATCGATCTATCTTTCTTCTTGACAAACAAAACCAGTGCTCCCTGGGGTGAGAAACTCCGTCGGATAAACCCCTTATCCAAAAGATCTTGGATTTGAGCCTTCAGCTTTTTCAATTCGATCGGAGCCATCTTATAAGGAGCAATGGATACTAGTGTAGTCCTTAGTTGCACTTCGATCCCGAATTCTACTTCTCGGGTCAGAAGGAGTCTCAAAAGTTCATTGAGAAACACATCAAGGAATTCCTTCACTATCAAAAAATTCTCGAGCTTGGGATCTTCTTTGAACTCCATAGCACATATAATGGCTTCTTTAGGCTTGGGTTTGGTTTTCATCAATGTTATGCTTTCCTTGCCGAGTCCATGGAGGTATAGCTTCTTTTTTGAACAATCTACCCAGGCTTGATGTTCTGACAACCAGTTAAGGCATAGGATAAGATCGAACTCATAGAAGGTTAAGACCATTAAATTGGCCGAAAATGGGATCCTTTAGATCCTTAGAGGACAAGCTTTACAGATCAACTGTATAACCACACTATCTCCTAGTGGGTTAGAGACAACAATCTCAGAAGTAATTGGTTCAGGTTCTAAGACATACTTCTCGATCAAGGGTTCACTAATAAAGGAATGCATAGAGCCGGGATCTACGAAAGCATAAACAGGATCAGAACATAATTCCGCCATACCTACAATCACATAAAGATCGTCTTCTCGCTCTTGACCTTGAACATGGTACATATGTACTGAGGTCTGAGGGTCACGTCCAACTGAAGGAGGATTTGAGTTGTGAGGTTTCCCTGCTAATCCAGTATGTACTTGTTTCTCTCCTCTTCCCTTAGTAGAATTGTTCTATAAAGCCACAGAGGTAGGAGCATTCAGATTTTGCAGGCATTGTCTGATAAAATGATCAACTTCACCAAAGAGGCAGCAGGATCTGGCATGTCTGTGACATTGCCCAAGATGTCTATTCTGACAAAAGTTACACAGAAGAATCTGAGAACCTCTCTCAGAACCACTCGTACTATCAATCGAAGCTGTACGAGCGATATATATTCCCAGAGATTGGGATTGTGGTACATATCCCGTCTTTGGCAGGTACTGAAAGGTGGCAGACATCTGGTCCAACTGTCTATTCTTCTTTTGAAGCATGAGAGGTTTGGAATCTTCTTGGAATCTCTTGTAAAATTTGCCTCGATTCCCCTTTTTTCTCTTATAAGCCTTTTGGGAGGCTTTAGTAGCAATCACCCGGTTGACAAGATTTTGAAAATCCTCAAACTCTAAAGCAGTAAAAAGACGACGTAATTAATCACAAAGGCAATCAATAAACATTCTAAACTTCTCCTTCTCGGTGCGTATGATCTATGCATTGTACCTTCAGTATTTGTAGAAATCATGGATATACTGCTCCACGAGTCGTCCTCCTTATCTCAGATGGAGAAACTTCTTGCACCTATCCGCAATATAGTACTCGCTGATGTACTTTTTGTGAAACTCCTAAAGAAAGAAGTCCTACATAATTCTATGCTTAGGCACTATAAGTGTCACGGTGTCCCACCAGCTCTGAGCCTCTTCAGAGATCAACGCCAGAGCGCACACTAGTTTATGTTCATAAGGACACATCATTTTCTTATTCAAGACTTTGAGAGTGTTTTCTAGCCAATACTCTGCTACTTCGAGGATGTTCTATTCTTGTCCGGTGAAAGCGTAGACCGGATATTGACAGCTTTTCAATAGGAGCCCTCGAACCAGATAAAGATGCTTCAACACGCTAAGGTGGCGGCTCTTGCCTGAGAGACACGGCCACCTGCTTAATCATCTCAGCCATAGACATCAAATACTTATGCTGAGCGGTAGGCATCGATGGAGGATTGGGTGGGTGATTCTGTCCCAACTATTATGGTTCGAATTCAGCTCTAATGTTGTCCCCTTATATCAAAGAGGAGCTGGGGTGTGGTTCTATCGTAGCACACCTATCACAGGGTGCATACATTCTTAAATATAATTGAAAAGAAAAAGTTAAATCGTGTTAGTTGTAAGTCACGGATAACATATACAAATAAACTCCTAGGAGGCATATGCACATGTAGACTCATGACAAGCCTCAGTTTAGTCCTAAAATCGACTAAACTCTAACTCTGATACCACAAATGTAACACACCCTTCCTGACCAAGTAGAGAGCCAGATCGGAAAGTGATACCAGAAAGAGATTCAGAGATCAGAAACTTAATCGGAGTTCAGAATCTTATTCTGAATTTCTTATTAATCTCTTTTACGACTTATCGAATTAACTTATTAATAGCTTACTCAATTTGGGGTCAATTTTAAATTTTTTCGAACTTAGGGACTAAACTATAAATTTTATAGATTAAGGGTCCTTAACTAAATTTCAGGTTATCAATATGAAGTTTAACTTTCTAATTATTCGTCTGTGGAATTTCATTACGAACAGAGGTCGTTTACCCATCCGATTAGACCATACAATATTTAGTGACCATCTTGTAAATTATTTAAAATTGTGTCCAAAGTCTTTTAATAGAATTAACTACCTCCGTATCGATACAGTCATTATTGTAAAAAAGAAAAACAAAAATTAGCAAAGAAAAATGAGGGAATTTATTTAGGGTTTCAGTAATGAGCCTTTAGGTGTGAACAAAGAATTAGTAAAATGGATTTGAGCTTTAATTTTGGGCTAAAGTGGTTCTAACAGACCAGTACCAGGTATCTGCCACGGGTCCCTGTCTAATTGGTTACTCACCGAGTATTGGGTCCAAGAAATCAGGATCCAGTCTCGATCCCGGTCACAACCAAGATATCAATTTTGGATATGATCCTGGTCCCACCGAAACTAGTTCCGGGTAAAAATCTACCTGGTCCGACTAGGTTCAAGACCAGGACCGAGTAACTAATCGTTTTGCCAACCCCTAGGGATGGGTACACAAAAACATGTAGAAGAACAAGACATTGATATATATATATATATATATATATATATATGACAAAGGGTTAAGAATATATATGAACATATATTACTTTGTAATTCTCATGGGATATGATTCACAACTCCACATGTTTACAACGCAAAAGGACACATCACAAAAAAATAAAAAGAATGATCGTTAGACTTACCTAGAATATTTTACAGTCAAACGCTGTAGTGGAATGAACGGTTACCAGTGAAGGGGTGGCTAGAGTTTGATCGTGAAAGGTAAGGGTTTTTGTTATGGAGAGAGAGATGGGAAGATTCGGCTCCACTAAAAAAGTGAAACAGTCAAGGGTGTTGAAGAGGGGAAACGAGGATTTAAATATTCTAAAAAGTGGGTAAATTCAAGGCATGACCTTGAATTAGGTAGGGTTCACGAAAAGGAAATCAAGTTTTAAACCATTTACAAAATGACCATCGAATTCCATTTTTAACACAACTAAACTACAAAATTTTGTTTAATTCATATTTTAGTTCTTTAATTCAATTAGGGTTTCTGAATCAAAATTTCCAAATTCTATGGTTTCAAATTAAAATCTCCAAATTTAATTAGGGTTTTGAATTAAAGATTTTTGGGTGATACAATTTCTACATGAAACTACCAATAACCAATAATTCTATAAAAAAAAACAGCATACCACAATGGCCGGAGGCTTGAAACAAGTAAATGCCAACAAATACAGACCAAAATCTCACAATACTATCATAAAAAAACTGATCAAAACGACCGAGTAGCATTCGTGTCCAAAAATTTTAATATGATGATCATAAGAACCCCTAATGAATAGTCTCATATCAATTAAATATCAAATGGCAGATGAAATGGCATATTAATGACTTTTACATGTAGTAGCCTGCAAGGCCCAATAAACTACAAACTTCTCAAATGTTCTTCGGAGGAATCCAAACAAAAACTGCTTGAATGTTCTTTGGATCAACTTGAATTCCCGCAGAAGAGATCACATGTCCGAGAAAGGATACTTCAGATTGATAGAATTCACATTTACTGAACTTAGCATATAGTTGTTTCTCCTGGAGAATCTGTAGCACAATCTGGAGATGTTTTTCATGAGTGGAAGTGTCCTTAGAATAGATCAAACTGTCATCTATAAATACAACCACGAATCTATGTAGATAGGACTGGAACACACGATTTATCAGGTCCATGAAGGCTGCAAGTGCATTGGTAAGCCCAAAAGGCATTACCAGAAATTTGTAGTGGCTATATCTAGTTCGGAAGCCATTATTTGAAACATCAGACTCATTTACTAACATTTGGTAGTACCCGGATTGTAGGTCCATCGTAGAGAAGACAGAAGCATCATTCAACTAATCGAAGAGGTCATTGATCCTCGGCAATGGATACTTATTCTTAATTATTACCCTATTCAGCTAACGATAATCAATGCATAATCGCATCGATCTATCTTTCTTATTGGCAAACAAAACCAGTGCTCCCTAGGGTGAGGAACTCGGTCGGATAAACCTCTTATCCTAAAGATCTTGGATTTGAGCCTTCAACTTTTTTAATTCGATCAGAGCCATCATATAAGGAGCAATGGAGACTGGTGTAGTCCTTGGTTGCACTTCAATCCCGAATTCTACTTCTTGGGTCGGAGGGAGTCCCAAAAATTCATTGGGAAACACATCAATGAATTCTTTCACTATCAAAAATTTTTCGAGCTTCAGATCTTCTTTGAACTCCTAGCATATATAATGGCTTTTTTAGGCTCGGGCTTGGTTTTCATCAATTTTATGTTTTCCTTGCCGAGTCTATAGAGGTATAGCTTATTCTTTGAACAATCCACCCAGGCTCGATGTTCTGCCAACCAATCAAGGCCTAGGATAAGATCGAACTCATAGAAGGGCAAGACCATTAAATTGGCCAAAAATGGGATCCTTTGGATCCTGAGAGGACAAGCTTTACAGATCAACTGTATAACCACACTATCTTCTAGTGGGTTAGAGACAACTATCTCAGAAGTAACTGGTTCAGGTTCTAAGACATACTTCTCCATCAAGGGTTCATTAATAAAAGAATGCGTAAAGCCAGGATCTACCAAAGCATAAACAATATCAGAATATAATTCCACCATACCTACAATCACATCAAGATCGTCTTCTCGCTCTTGACCTTGAACATGGTACATATGTACTGAGGTATGAGAGTCACGTCCAACTGAAGGAGGATTTGAGTTGCGAGGTTTCCCTGCTAATTCAATCTGTACTTGTTTTGCCCTTTTCCCTTAGCATAATTGTTCTATGAAGCCACAGAGGTAGGAGCATTCAGATTTTGCTGGCATTGTCTGATAAAATGACCAACTTCACCAAAGAGGCAGCAGGATCCAGCCTGTCTGCGAGGATGCCTTTTCTAACAAAATTTACACAGAAGAATATGAGAACCTCTTGCAGAACCACCCGTACTATCAATCGAAGTTGTACGAGCGACAAATATTCCCGAAGATTGGGATTGTGGCACATATCCCGTCTTTGGCAGCTACTGAAAGGTGGCATACTTCTGGTCCCACTGTCTATTCTTCTTTTGAGGCATGTGAGGTTTGGAATCTTCTTGGAATCTCTTATTAGATCTGCCTTGATTCCCCTTCCTTCTCTTATAAGCCTTTTGGGAGGCTTCAATAGCAACCACCCGGTTGACAAGATTTTAAAAATCCTCCAACTCTAAAGCAGTAAAGGGACGAAGTAATTAATCACAAAGGCCATCAATAAACATTCTAAACTTCTCATTCTCGGTGCGTATGATCTCTTCACTGTACCTCGAGTGTTTGTATAAGTTATGGATATACTGCTCTACGTGTCATCCTCCTTGTCTCAGATGGAGAAACTTCTTGTGCCTTTCCGCAATATAGTACTCGCTGATGTACTTTTTGCAGAACTCCTAAAGAAAGAAGTCCCACGTAATTCTATGCTCAGACACTATCAGTGTCATGGTGTCCCACCAACTTTGAGCCTCTTCAAAGATCATTGCCAGAGCGCACTCTAGCTTATGTTCAACAGGACACATTATTTTCTTATTCAAGACTTTGAGAGTGTTTTCTAGCCAATACTCTACTACTTCGAAGATGTCCTATTCATGTCCGGTGAAAGTGTAAACCGAATATTAATGGAGCTTGTCAATAGGAGCCTCAAACCAGATAAATATGCTTCAACACGCTGAGGTGGCAGCTCTTGCCAGAGAGACACAACCACCTGCTTAATCATCTCAGCCATAGACATCAAATACTTCTGCTGAGCGGTAGGCATCAGTGAAGGATTGGGTGGGTGATTTTGTCCCACGTATTATGGTCTGAATTCGGCTCTAAGGTTGTCCCCCTATATCAAAAAGGAGCCGATGTGTGGTTCTATCGTAGCACCCCTATCACCGGGTGCATACATTCTTAAATCTAATCGAAAAGAAAAAAGTTAAATCGTGTTAGTTGTAAGTCACGGATAACATATACAAATAAACTCCTAGGTGGCATATGCACATGTAGACTCATGACAAGCCTCAGTTTAGTCCTAAAATCGACTAAATTCTAACTCTGATACCACAAATGTAACACACCCTTCTCGACCAAGTAGAGAGCCAGATCGAAAAGTGATACCAGAAACAGATTCAGAGATTAGAAACTTAATCGGAGTTCAGAATCTTATTCAGAATTTCTTATTAATCTCTTTTACGACTTATCGAATTGACTTATTAATATCTTACTCAATTTGGGGTCAATTTTAAACTTTTTTGAACTTAGTGACTAAACTATAAATTTTATAGATTAAGGGTCCTTAACTAAATTTCAGGTTATCAATATGAAGTTTAACTCTCTAATTATTCGTTTGTGGGATTTCATTACGAACAGAGGTCGTTTACCCATCCGATTAGACCATACAATATTTAGTGACCATCTTGTAAATTATTCAAAATTGTGTCCAAAGTCTTTTAATAGAATTAACTACCTCCGTATCGATACAATCATTATTGTAAAAAAGAAAAACAAAAATTAGCATAAAATTGGCAAAGAAAAAAATGAGGGAATTTATTTAGGGTTTCAGTATTGAGCCTTTAGGTGTGAACAAAGAATTAGTAAAAGGGATTTGAGCTTTAATTTTGGGCTAAAGTGGTCCTAACAGACTAGTACCGGGTATCTGGCACGGGTCCCGATCTAATTGGTTACCCACCGAGTATCGGGTCCAGGAAATCAGGATCCAGTCTCGATCTCAGTCGCAACCAAGACATCAATTTTGGATTTGATCCTTGTCCCACCGAAACTAGTTCCGGGTAAAAATCTACCTGGTCCGACTAGGTTCAAGACCATGACCGAGTAACTAGGCTTTTTGCCAACCCCTAGGGATGGGTACACAAAAACATGTAGAAGAACAAGACATTGATATATATATATATATATGCCAAAGGGTTAAGAATATTTATGAACATATATTACTTAGTAATTCTCAGGGGATATGATTCACAACTCCACATGTTTACAACGCAAAAGGACGCATCACAAAAAAATAAAAAAAATGATCGTTAGACTTACCTAGAATATTTTACGGTCGAACGCGGTAGTGGAATGAACGGTTACCGGTGAAGGGGTGGCCGGAGTTTGATCGTGAAAGGGAAGGGTTTTTGATATGGAGAGAGAGAGAGAGAGAGAGAGAGAGAGAGAGAGAGAGAGAGAGAGAGAGAGATGGGAAGATTCGGCTCCAGTAAAAAAGTGAAACAGTCAAGGGTGTTGAAGAGGGGAAACGAGGATTTAAATATTCTAAAAAGTGGGTAAATTCAAGACATGACCTTGAATCAGGTAGGGTTCACGAAAAGGAAATCAAGTTTTAACCCATTTACAGAATGACCACCGAATTCCATTTTTAACACAACTAAACTACAAAATTTTGTTTAATTCATATTTTAGTTCTTTGATTCAATTAGGGTTTCTGAATCAAAATTTCCAAATTCTATGGTTTCAAATTAAAATCTCCAAATTTAATTAGGATTTTGAATTAAAGATTTTTGGGTGTTACAATTTCTACATGAAACTATCAATAACCAATAATTCTATAAAAAAAACAGCATACCACAATGGCCGGAGGCTTGAAACAAGTAAATGCCAACAAACACACACCAAAATCTCGCAATACTATCATAAAAAACTGATCAAAACGACCGAGTAGCATTCGTGTCCAAAAATTTTAATATGATGATCATAAGAACCCCTAATGAATAGTCTCGTGTCAATTGAATATCAAATGGCGGATGAAATGGCATATTAATGACCTTTACATGTTGTTTATCTACGAAAATGATACGTTTGTGTTTGCCAATTAAACTATCGTATGATTCAGAAGCATCAGATGCAGTGTTGTCGGTGTAAAGGAAATGATCGTCAATAAGGGATTTTAACACGTTGTAGACTCTTATCCAAGACTTGTATCATTTGATGATGCCATATGATTTTCTAGAAACATCTATAGTGCATGGCAAATCCAATAACGAAAGTTTTATAAGAGAACTAGAACATACTACCATAAGACAAAAGTTCTTTCTAACGAGATTCGATTCATAATAGGTACTGGTGTGTTGAACTTTTGGAATTTGCGTTGAAAGCCTCCATTATTGGACAATCAACCCCAGGATTTTGACTGAAAAAATCCGAGTCCAACTATGTCGACCAATCCGTATATTTGTAATTTGTTTGTGACAATCATTTTATATTTAGAAGGTCAAAAGTCCTAAATATGATTACAACATATTTTCTATTTTTATACCATATTTATTAAATATGTTTGTGTTACCACTCTATGTACAAAATTATTTCACTATACCTACATTCAGAAACATCGAATCATTTTTTGGTAATCATTTTATGATTGTATTTGAGGTTTTAGCCCCCTTTTTTAATTAAACAAAAATGTCACGTGAAAAAATTTGACTGGATCACTTAGCGCTTGTAAACGGAGAACGTTCAGGACCAATGGTGGCGATGGAATGAAAGTTGAAGGGCAAAACTGACTGAAAAAAGAGTAAAAGCCAAATTGAGAATTTACCTAGAGTAGAGGGTCTAAATAGGTATTAAGTCAAAGAGAAATGCCAAATTATTATTTTAACCAATGTTATAACAAGAACAAATATACACAAAACGTTTTTCATGTGTTGAATTGTCATTTCACACATTGAAATACTACACAGTTTAATCATTTAAAATCTACCGGAAACAATATTGAATACTTGTGATCCAAGGGATTGCAAGAGAGGCCGAGTTTGAGATACTTTCGGACTGTAGTTTTTAAAGGTAGAAGTTAAATTAAACATGGATTTGTACTTTAATATAATTCCTACTATTCTATAACATATAAATAAAAACCTAATATTTTTTATATTGTTTACTGAAACTAAATTAAATATATATCTTCTAATTATAACCTATTTTCCTCCAATCTTTAGAATCACTTGGTTTCCTGTTCTTCGAGAAATCACTCTTAGTTTCCTGTTCTTTGAAATATCGGCCATGGACGACGAGTCCGCGATGTTTGCAGTTGAAGGTGGTGAAGGATGTGAGAAGATGTTCTGAAGTGGTACTACCATGGAGGTTCGGGTCGACCGAAGAAGAACTCGGGTGAACTTTCTTTGAAAGCTAAAAGATATCTTTTGAGTAAGGGATGGATTTTCCGTCGTGTCCACAAAAATGGGAAAGAAGAGCTGAGATATCAATCTCCCCATGGGGAAGTCTATAGTTCACTGAGAATGGCTTGCAAAAGTTATATGGATGAAGGAATGGGAGAGGCAAGGATCAGTAACGTGGAGACCAAGCAATCTACAAAAAGAAAGTGTTCGAGTCCCGAGAATCAGCCATTACCGAAATATGTTAATTCTGAATCGCTGAAAAGAAGAAAAACCCTGAACAAACAAGAGAATTGGGTGGTAAAATCTATTAAAAGAATGCAGGAGGGTCCGGTTTCTAGTCGTAACCCTCGAACCGTTCTGTCTTGGTTGATAGATAATAATATTGTGTCGATGCTAGAAAACGTGTATTATCGCAGTAAGACTGTGGCTCCGTTGATGAAAGGACAGATCACTCGAGATGGGATTCAATGTCACTGTTGCTCCAAGGTTTTCAGTCTCACTGCCTTTGAAGATCATGCTGGAAGTACCAATCACAGGTCAGCAGCTAACATAATCCTGGACGACGGCACTGGCAGGTCACTTTCCGATTGTCAAAGACAAGTTTGTGATTCTATGAAGGTCACAACGTCTACCTCGAGTACTCATTCTACTGTAAAGAGCCCTAAAACTGTGAGGGCAGCCATTTCGTTTCAACACGAGAATGATGAAGTTTGCTCTGCTTGCTGCGGTGGAGGAGATTTAATTTGCAGTGAATATTGCCCTTCAGCTTTCCATATGAAATGTCTTGGCTTAAAGGAAGTCTCCAATGGCGGCTGGTTTTGCCCGTCTTGCTGCTGTGGGATTTGTGGCATCGGGTATTTAAGGGATAGACGTTTTCTTACTTGTCATCAATGTGAGCTTAAATTCCATGTTGATTGCTTGAATTCGAAGAAACCAAGCGAGATGAAGACTGAGAACAACACCGTATTATTATGTAGTCATAGCTGTGAAAAGATCTTTTATGGCCTGCAAAAACTCACAGGGAAGCCAATTGTAGTGGGTGAAAATCTGACCTGGACATTACTTAAATCCAATCCTCGAGCTCATTGGCATGGCATGGAGTCATCTGCTGAGAAGGAGAATCAGAGTAAGTTGAGAGCCGCACTTGAAGTGATGCATGAGTGTTTCGAGCCAAGCCAAGCTGTGGAGACGGGGAGAGATTTAGTTGAAGATGTGATTTTCAGCCGAGTCTCTAAGCTGAAACGATTGAACTTCAGAGGATTCTTTACAGTGATTCTGGAGGGAAACGATAATCTGGTTTCGGTGGCCACTCTGAGGGCGTACGATAACAGGGTGGCTGAAATCCCCCTTGTTGCAACAAAGCACGGGCACCGCCGCTGAGGAATGTGTCGAGTTTTGGTGGATGAGCTTGAAAAGAATCTGGTGAAATTAGGGGTGAAGAAGCTGGTTTTGCCTTCACTGCCTACCACGGTCGAGACATGGACTAATAACTTCGGGTTTTCCCGCATGCCAGATGATGAAAGAACAAAGCTTCTGCAGTATACATTACTAGACTTCCGTGGGACCATAATTTGCCAAAAACTCTTAAGATAGAATAGAAGCATTACTTATTCGGATTTTCCTGTCTTTGAACAAATGTATTTTGTTTCAAAAGTTGTCCGCCACTCATTCGAATAGGATGATATTTCAAATCTAAAGAAAATTTCTTTTTCGGATGTATTGATGTAAGATGATTACATGTTCTTGATATTCACTCAAGTCTGAGTAATATTATATTTTTGTATCTGTTTTTCTCATTAACGCACCTATACAAATATTTCTACTTTTTGCTCAATCATGAAACTTTAAACATAGTTTCAAGCATTAATGCATAAGGTATCTCAATATTAGATAATTGCATATGTATGTGTATGATAAGGTTAACCTCTATCTATGTATCTCAATATTAGTGATGGAAGCTAACATCATGTAAAGAAGCTAACAGTATTTACCCGAATCTGCTGCCGGCATGACCAGTAAGTTTGGAAAGTGTAAACATCATGAGATCTTCATCTTCTGGAGCTGGAATCGGTGTAAAATGTGACCGGTAACTCAATCGCATTTGCAGTACCATCCAATTGAAATAGATAATGTACCTCTTTAAGGCCAATATTAATTAACTAAGTTATTTATTTAATTTTAAGTTGTAGTGAATATTAAATGTACCTCTTTAAGCCTAATGTTGAGATAACATCCCATTGTAAGTAAGTGGAACACCATCCAAATTTGAGCCCAAAAGTTTCCACTTAATACACATTAAATTGCTACAATGATCTTCCTAATTAATTAATTAAATCTTAATTAAGAACCTAAGACTAAGGCTCAAAACAATTATCTGAGTGTATTATGATATAGCAAATACACTATATGCTTAATTTAAAAC
Organism: Hibiscus mutabilis; assembly: GCA_019671005.1. Lineage (NCBI taxonomy): Eukaryota > Viridiplantae > Streptophyta > Magnoliopsida > Malvales > Malvaceae > Hibiscus > Hibiscus mutabilis. The sequence goes on along the minus strand of CM033721.1, from coordinate 23,115,161 downwards.
ATGCATTCAATCATATAAATTAATACAGTTAAATTAAATTAAGCAATTAATTGAAACTTGTAAAGGACTAAATTAAAAGAAATTAAACTCGAAATCAAAGAAGTAGGGACCAAATTGAATTTTATTAAAACTAAAGTGCAGGATTACAAAAATGAAGGAAAAAACGGTGCGAGCCGCTTCAGGGATTCGCGGGCCTCTAAGCATGTATCTTATGTCTATTTAAAGACATTTTCAGACCATTCCTTTTCTTTTGTTTCATTTTTTGGTTTTGCATTCTCTCTCCAACTTCACTCTCTCCCAAATGCTCTTCTCTCTCTTCACTAACACCAAACTACCCAGAATTTCCCACAAATTCAGATTGAAAATCCATGTTTTGCTTGAGCATTCATCCATTTTCATATAAAATCGGATGAGCACCATAACTCCGGCCATGAACCACCTTGCCCACCACCACTCAATCCAACTCTGCCACCATCCGACCAATCTCTTTCGTTCGCCGGCCACCACCGTACTCCACTGACTACTACTTCTTTCTAACCGGCCGTCGCGAGGCGACTTTCGGCAGCCGGCTGGAACCCTAAAAAATCCATAATTTCCCTCTTTCGAACCTAAACCCTAAATTTAACCCCGATGCATTTAGATCACCCATCTCCGACCACTTAAATCTATCTGCCCGTACCATCTCTCATTTTCAACTCCGTCAACCCCCTAAAATCTACTCCGACCACCGTAGATAAGCCACCTCACCACTGTTTTCTCTTTCGATTTATTTTCCTTTCGGTTTTACATGAAAACTAACATATTTACTTCTTTTTTTGTAAGAAAACAGATCGGAAAAGGAATGAACCTGTTTGACGACCGACGACGATCCCGCTCCCACTACGAATGTTCGTTTCTTGGCGGCGATTTGAGCCCCCGACAGCTCAATATCCGATGACCGATCAGATTCTTAGGGTAATACTCTCTCTCTCACCTCTTTATCATTATTTTATTATTTATGGTATGTAATTAATTAGTGGTTAATGATCTGACAAGTCTCTCTTGGGTATTTATAGGTCTGACTTTTGTGACGTCACCCATGATGTCACATAGCTGATGTCATCATGCTAGTTGGATCCAAATAAGAAAAGGAAAGCACAATCCTTGTGAAACCGGTTTGGCCAAATGAGAAGATGCCACACGACGTTCTTTGGGTAGAAAAAACTGATGTTTGGACTCAATTATGTTTGTTTGGGTTGGTTTTATCTAAAAATAGGTTGAAAATGAATTGTTAACAGCTATAAAGAAGATATGATATTTGTAATTTGGGCTTGGGAATTGAATTTTGGGCTTTGGGTATTTTATATGTAAATGGACCCCTTTTTTATATGTAATGGACTTATTTATTCATTTATGGACTATTACTATTATTATTGAGTTTTATTGTATTTATTTATTTTATTTACTAAGAGAATATAATATATATATCCATACTTGGGTAAAATTCGGGTATTACAGCTGCCCCTCTTTACTCGTTGCTATGGAATGGTAATCAGACGAAGACTGAAAATACACGAATTTGGCCCAAACCATCTGACTGTTGAACTTTCACTCTTCTTCATCTCTAGAAAGCTTGAACAAGTTCTTCTCATTAAGAACTTTCCAATCCTTCTGTCAAGGGTAACCACAAAGTCCGAACTAGTTATTCTCATTTGGAACCCATTCATTCCTCTTTGTCATTCTGATCTACCTATCTACAAAGGTATCGAACAAGCGAGCTCTTCTTATTAGGAACTCATTGTTTTTCTTGAAAACGTTGACATGCCTCTCTGTAAAGGCGTTAAATAAGCAAGTATTCTCACTAGGAGCTTCTCATTCTTCAAAAGACGAACTCTTCTCATTATGAGTTCTTAATTATTCTTGCAAATATTAATCCACCTCTTTGTAAAGGTGTCGAACAAGAGAGCTCTTCTCATTAGGAACTCTTCGTTCTTCTATTGGAAATGTTGATTCACCTCTATGTAAAGGTGTCAAACAAACAAGCTCTTCTCATTAGGAACTCTTCGTTCTTCTTGAAAATGTTGATATGTCTTCATATATGACCTGCGAAATTTGGAACAATCATTAATCTTTCAGTATTAATCATAAGGGAAATATACAAATAAAACTTTAAATGCTCCTCCAACAAGTGACGTTGAAACTTTCGCCTCCTTAGAAATCTCGAACAAGTTCTTATTATGAACTTATCAATATTTCTACACAGGCTAACCGCAAAAGTCTGAACTAGTTCTTCTTATTATGAACTCATTCATTCTTCTTGGAAATGTTGGGTCACCTCTATGCAAAGGCATCAAATAATAAAGTTCTTCTCATTAGGAACTCCTTATTCTTCCTTGAAAACGTTAATCCACCTCTCTGTAAAGGTATCGAACAAGTAAGTTCTTCTCATTAGGAACTTCTCGTTCTTCGAAGGGTGAACTCTTCTCATTAGGATTTCTTCATTATTTGCTGGACGAACTCTTCTCATTAGGAACTCTAGGTGAGTTCTTCTCATTAGGAACTTTGTATTCTTTGCTGGGCGAGTTCTTCTCATTAGAAACTCTGTATTCTTCAAAAAGGCAAATTTTCCTCATTAGGAGCTATTCATTCTTTGTTGGGCGAGTTCTTCTCATTAGGAACTCTGTATTCTTTGCTGGGTGATTTCTTCTCATTAGGAACTCTGTAATCTTTGCTTAGCGAACTCTTTTCATTAGGAGCTCTGTAATCTTTTCTTGGCGAACTCTTCTCATTAGGAGCTTTGTAATCTTTGCTTGGTGAACACTTCTCATTAGGAGCTCACCATTCTTTGCTAGGAATGTTGATTCGCCTCATTCTCTTGAAAAAAAACTAAACCTGCAAAAAGAAATATCATCAATTAATAAGGATTCAAATTGAAGTGATATGAAATCTCCTTAATTTCAGCTCGGAGCCCTGAGATCTTTAGTCACTGCTTTTCTGTCTATGACGTCTCGATCTTTCAGTCTAAAGCTCTCATAAGATCTCTTGTTTCTCTTTCTTTATTGATTTGACCGGGTCTACTCCTCTAATCCTGAAACTGTAGGTTGAAATATTTCATTGTTTCTTACTGATTTTGGTAAATTCCTGCCAAAATATGCAAAAATGCTTTGAATGTGTGAGTTAGCATGCTCTTATCTTATGGATGTTTAACTATATATGGTGCATGAATTGATGTCAGTTGAGGACCACTTGGGCGAGCTTTCATCTTCAGGGAAGCTCAAAATTTCCTTACTTCATTTTTCAAAAACTCTTTTTGCTGCCAAAGTAACCCATCTCACACTCAGGTTCAATTTTTAGGATCTCTGCATTTGCTCTAAAGTTCCTTTCCAGGTTTTCACTTTAGATTGCTTTTCTCAAATCACCCTCTTAGGTTTTCACTTTGGTTTTTTTCTTTGTTTAAGGTGCCCTTTTAGGTTTTCACCTCGTTTTCCCCCTTTTTTTCCTTCTTTTGTTAAGACGCCCTTTTATATTTTCACCTCGATTTTTTCTTTTTCTTTTTCCTTTTTTTCTTTGTTCTTTTTCCCTGTTTTTGCAATGATGTTTTTCTTTTGTTCCAAACAAGGCTATTTTCAATTCTGATGGAATTCATACTTGCCTTTTCATAGATTCACCACATAAACCCTTCTTTTGCCGTATCTCACCATGCATTTCTCAAAACTCGAGTTTTGGTGATAACTCCTTTCTTAGAAAGCCACTCTTGCTACGCCTCTATTCAGATTCTTTGGCAACATTCTTCTTATGGTTCCAAAAGGGACCATCATTTATGTTGTTCCGGCTTGCGGGCTCTATTCATCGAAAAAACATATTCTTTTGTGGTGCTCTTTGCAGGATTGCCCCACTCTTGAATTCAACTGTCATCTTTGCTTACCATTCACATTCACAAGGTTTTCTTATCTTGCAATGCCTCAGAAGTAATTGTCTTTGCTTTTGAATAAGATGAATCTTTAATGGATCGATCTTGCTGCAGCTTTTGCCCCAAAAAATGGCTCATATTCTTTCTTTGCCCCAGGGTTGTCCGTGTCGCTTTCTTGCAGCTTTTGTTTAAATGTTTCCGACACTCAGAGTTGTTTCCTTTCCTCGACATACTTTTCATCATTAAACAAGTAACCAGAGCACCTCCTCTTCTACCTGCACTTAAAGGATTAGTACATCATAATAATACCCACGAAACCCTTTGCTTTCTTATATCTAATCGATTTATATGCAAGATGCTTGTTGAAATGATAAGTGAAAGGCTCAAAATATTATTTACTAAATTTGAGAAAAATGGAATAATTTGATAAGTCATGGAAAACATGATAAATTCAATGCAATGCCCCAGGTATCAACAGTATAAAGGACGCGAGAGCCCATCACCCGAAATAGAGCTTCCAATCCTAAAATTCCTCAAAACTGCAGATTCCAAGAAGGTTTCTTGCCTGATGACTAATCTCAAAAATGCTTTTGAACTGCCCTTTCAGGTTTTCAGCTCAAATCCTCCTTTAGTATCTGCGAATTTTCATTTTGAACCCCCATTTTCTCTATTTTTTTCTCTTTTATTTTTTTGATTTTTTATATCTAAGGCACCCTTTTGGGATTTTCACCTTGATATTTTCATTTTGCGAAGCGCTCTTTTTGGGTTTTCACTCTACTTTCTTTTTCTTTTTTTTCCAATCTTTTTAATTCTTTGAGCGTAACACTACTTGATCGAGTCTGAGTCCATTAGATTGCTTAACTCATCTATGATCATCACCGATAAAATCAACACTTCTCCGAAAAGAGGTCTCCTTGATGATGTATAGCCCTTTCCAATTATGCATCCATTTCCTACGTAAATCTTTATGTACCGACAAGATCTTTTTAAACACTAGGTCCCCTTCTTGGAATTCTTTTGGACGAACTTTCATTGTTGTGTGCTCATTTGATTCTTTCTTGTTACATCTAACCATGGGAAATTACTTATAATCTCATCTCTTCAATGAGATTCAACTGACCTTATCGAGCTTATACTCATTCTGCGTCGTCCAATCTTACATTTGTCAATACTAGTGACGAAATCTGAACCTCATTGATAATACTGCTTCCATCCAATAGACCAAGGAATATAGTGTTTCCCCTGTTGAAGTGCACACCAAAGATCGATATGCATACAAGGCCAATGGTAGTTTCTCATGTCAGTTTTTGCAAGTCTTTGAAATAAACTTTTATTGTTCATGTTTGTGGATTCTGTTACCTCATTCATCTCTGAGCGATAAATTACAAAATCATGGTGTTTTTTTCTAAACTACTCACGAATTCTGATATCATCTTGTTGTTCAAATTAAAGGAATTATCAATGACGATTATCTATGGCAAACCATATCGACAAATAATCTCTCTTCAGGAGCTTGCAAACTATTCTTCTTATAATATTGGCATAGGAAGCAGCTTTTGTGCACTTGGTAAAGCGATCAATCACGACCAGGATAACATGGTGTCTATTGGAGGTTTTTGGATAAATTTTCCTTATACAACAAAACTCACTCAAACATAAGGTTCTAGGGGTTTGTTTCCCTTTACCTTCTATTATGCACATCAAATCCTTATTTGGGAGATTAAAGTTCAAGGATTCATGGTCATCTAAAGCACGTCTCGCCAAGAAACCTTCCATTCTAGCTATATCAAACTCTAATGATGACATTTGCCAACGAGCCATTCTCTAGTCAACAATAGTATTTCCATCAAGAATTTCAAATGATCCATTCTTGAGATCGGATAAACGGAATGATATGACATATATTGTCTGAGCCTTCAAGCTACCCGAACCAAAGAACAACAAAGCTTTTGAATTGGTTGGTACCACAATTTGTAATTGGTGAATCTTTGCTCTGATGGCTCTTTCCTCTTTCTCGTTTCTTCATGTTGGCCTAGTATATGCCATTGAGTTTTCATAGACCGTTATAGAATCAAGGACCAATCCGAAACCGGTGCTATTACAATTGCACTTGATAAATGTTTCTTTATCTTTCTAGGATTTCTTGGCATTCTTCATCTCATACTCTTGGATCAATCTTTGTTAGCAACTTGAATGCTAGACCACATTTTTTTGTCCATCACAATGAATAATTCAATCTCTTCTTTTTTTTTGTTTTTTCATTTTGCTTTTTTTGTTTTGTTTTCTTTGCTTTCTTTTTTTGCTTGTTTTTTCTTTCTTTTTTTTGCCCGAAAGGAGAAAATTCTGAATAGCTTCCACTTTGACAGGGTTAATTTTAGTTCCACTTTTGCTGATCCATGAGTTTCCCAAATGTGGCTTCCAAAAGTATGCTTTGATGGATTACACCTCAATTGATACTTCCTCAATCCTTGGAGAATCACTCTGGAAGTTTGTATCCATCTTTATTTCGGTTACCATGGCCCTCTGAACTATTGCCTAGTGCTTTTAATCCAAATGACATTAGCTTGTAATGAGTCTCACATGGTTGTAAATATTGCCTTCTCTACCTCGTTCGGAACAAAATAAGATTGTCTTCCGGGTCCACTTTATTAATGCCTCAACCATTTTGAGGAATTCATCATCAAATTGCCTTTGCAACATTTCTGGTCCCATTCTTCTAAGCTTCCGCTGAATAGTCTTGCATTCAGGCCTCATGAGTAACTTGTGCATAACATTGTCGAGATCTAACTCCTGGTATATCCTGGTATGACCATGCAAAGATGTCTTTGAATTCTTGCTATAATTCAATCAAATCATACTTGATTTTTGTTGAGGAAGTTGAACGGATCTTTTATTTCTCATTTTTCATCTTGATTCCCCAAATTTAGAATCTAAATTTATTATTGGTGAAGCAGAATTTGTTTTCCTCATTTCTGATCAGCCTTGACAATTTCTCAGGGGCATCAATTTCCTCTTCATCATCGCATTCGTTTACCTCTATCAATCATATGAATAGCTCTATTTCAGGATTTGAGTCTGATTTATTCATACAGTTTATAGTAGGGGGCCTACAAAGAAAATGGGAATATGTACATATATTTTAAAAGAATGAATATTTTAGGGATGCATGTTTGCCGTTTGAGCAAAAATTATGTAAGAAACAAGCATTAAATATAAATAAACTGAATTAACCTCCTTTATAAAGGGCCCGCAATGCTCGCAGGTAAAAACGATTGGGATGGTTTAGAGTATTATTTTGCAACGGTCCTAAAATAGCAAACAGATCTCATGTGGTCCAACTGTCAATCTTTATTCAAGGAAAACTTTAGTGAATTTCAGCTTCAACAATTCTATCAACAATTCTTCATTTTTCTTTTACCAGCACAAAGACATGCCCTATCTTGTTTATGTTCTGATGTTCTCACTGAACCTTGAATTAAGATTATCTTGCCTATGAGTTTTCTTGTTTCTTCATTCAATTGCTTGCTCTTTTCCGTAGAATGTTTAATCATTTACATGTGAAAATTAACATCTTTTGGCTGGCGTTTAGATGAACTTTGTTTCACAATATGTTGGTTGGATGTGTTGAAGGCTTTAACGAGTATTTCCATTCGAGGTTTCTTCGTTATCAGCTGCTGGTTCTCAATTAGTTCCACCATGCTCTCCCTTCTCTTTTTTTCTTGATGTCTTTCATCACTTGACTTCTAAGCAATTCAATTGAATCAGCTCCGATCAGGTGACCATCTCTTGAGTTACAGATCTTAATGGACTGACCTTCTGTGTCGACTTCCAAAATCCCTTAATTCAAAAGGTTTTGAACTTGTTTCTTGAAAGTGTAATAGTCTTCAATGTCATGATCATGAACTTCATTATGATATTCACAATGATTCTTATTGTTAGAACAACTTGGATGATGGGGCTTTGAAGGTTTCAACTGACGCAGTGAGCCTTCAAGTAATAACCGCAAGAATTTTTGATGCCATAAAAAGACTTGTAAAACTTCGGTGGAACCATCATCAACAAGTGATTTTTCACAAGGTAGGAAAACAAATTTAAATATGAAATTGGAATAGGGATAATCGTCTCCCTTTTCTTACTAAACCATTCAACCTCTTTGTCTCTTGTTTCTGTGCTCGCTGCTCGTCTTGTAGTCAATTCCTTTGTGAGGAAATTTTGATCTTCAATTGAATCCTTGACTTTCTTCACTTCAAAGAAAGTTTCTACAGTCCCTCAACTTTGCTAGAATTTTTATGTCCTCAAATTGTCACAGAACTATTGATCAACAAAATTTTGGCAGAAACACCAGAATTTGGCTTTATTCAGTCATCCCATGTCTGTCTACTGGACTACCTTCATCTCAGCATCTTCAAAATTCACCAGTGCATTGAAGTCAAGCACTTCATTATTTCCTTCAAATCTACTGAATTTCTCGCAGATGCCCTAGCTATATTGATGTGATCTTGCTCTTCTTTTTTCCTTCTCTTATTTCTTTTTTTTGACTCTTTTTTGTTTTTCTTTTTGACTTTTTTGTCTTTTGTCTTTTTCTTTTTTTTGTAGGGAAAATCAATTCAGGTTGAACCCTTATGTGAGATGCAATACCTCATTGCTCATCAAAATTGGTACTTTCATCTGAAACATTTTTTTCTGACTTCCTTAATTCCAAACAAAGTGGTATCTCAAATTAATTCTAGGATTGATCAATCCTTTGCTCCATGCTACCCAAGCAGTCCTCAATAACCTTATGAGATTGCTCAATCTTAATGGGCCTAATGCTCATGTTTCTCAAAATATTGATTTTTAGCTTTCAATGCTATTTTGAAAACAATGCAATGTTTTATTTTGAAAGAATACAATTTTATTTGAAAAAAATGAAATGTTATTATAAAAAATGCAATGTTATTTTTAAGAAAAAATAATGTTATTTTTAAAAACAATGTCATTTGAAAAAAATGATATGTTTACATGATGCAATGCATGAATACAAAAATGCAACACAAAAGAAAATAAAAGAAATGTGTTAGTATTTATGAAATAATATCGAAGGCAAAAAAATTAAATTAAATTAATACAATAAAACAGGTTATATTGAGTAGAGAGAATAACAAGAAAAGCGTATTTAAATCAACAACACTCTGTCCTAGGTCCCTGTCTGGCTCTAGTGTGGTGGGCTCCTAGATTACAACATGTAGTTTTTTGTTCTAGACTCTGGGTACTCGAACTGTCGTTACTTTCGACTGCGAAAAGCAAGACATTGATTCAGGAGTATACGACCCCTTATAGTGGAGGCGTAACCTCACGGTGTATAAGGTTAGTATATAGGAAGAAAGACAAAATTTCTATCACAAAGATGGATAACTCACGTAGGATCATGTCTCGCTCCCACCTATTGGTGAAAACCCGAGTAGAAGGCTATGAATGAATGACAATTTATATCACAAAAGAAAAAGGTACCTATATTCTTTCTAAAAATCTATCAAATAATTATTGGAAAAATTAAATTCAAATTATCACTTTTAAATGCCAAAATATCACGTAAAATTAATTAATTAGACTTGACTCTCGAAAGTCGCCAAGCTGTCAAGACCATTTTTTAACCGAGTGTAAAATAGCTCAACGATCGATCTTTGAAAATTAGGGTTTTGCCTTTTATTTATTTAATCTTGAAAAAATTAGGTTTTTTATGTTAAATTTGATTTTTCCTTTATTTAATTTTGAAAACATTTTGGAGTCGCCACCGGTCACTTTGGTAGACCGAACATCATAAAAAAACAACCAAATATTCATTTTCTTAAAATTTGGGTTCGGGAGTCGGTTACGTGTGGGGAAGGATTAGCACCCCACAAACACCCGTTATCGGTACCTTTTAATTTTACGTGACATTTTGAGAATAATAATTTTAATTTAATTTAACCCTTAATTATTGGATGGATTTAAATTCTAAATAGAGGCATCCTTTTATAAGGAAATATATTTTTAACCTAATATGAGATTAAAAGCGCACTGTTATGAAACACCCCTATTCATATTCAAAAAATATATATTTCCAACATAAACGGTTTTAATGCATGATTCATTATTGTCTTGTTTATTTTAAGTTATAACTTATCTAATTAATTAAGTTATTTTAGGCTATGAATATTATTAAGTTTAAAGATTTCCATGAGATAGTACCAATTGCTTTAATATCATTCATATTAAAACCCCTAAATTTAAATAATATTCATTAATTAAACTGATCATTCTAATTAATTAAAAGCAATAATCCTAATTGAAGCTGTATTAATTAACTAAGTTATTTATTTAATTCTAAGTTGTAATGAATATTAAATGTACCTCTTTAAGGCCAATGTTGATATAACATCCTATTGCAAGCAAGTGAAACACCATCCAAATTTGAGCTCCAAAGTTTCCACTTAATATACATTAAATTGCTACAATGATCTTCCTAATTAATTAATTAAATCTAATTAAGAACCTAAAACTAAGGATCTAAACAATTATCTAAGTGTATTATGATATAGCAAATATATTATATGCTTAATTTAAAACATGCATTCAATCATATAAATTAATGTAATTATATTAAATTAAGCAATTAATTGAAAATTGTAAAGGACTAAATTAAAAAAAATTAAACTCAAAAATCAAAGAAGCAGGGACCAAATTGAATTTTATTAAAACTAAAGTGTCAGATTACAAAAATGAAAGAAAAAGGGTGCGAGCCGCTTCGGGGATTCGTAAGCCTCTAAGCCCGTATCTCATGTCTATTTAAAGACATTTTCAGACCACTCCTTTTCTTTTATTTCTTTTTTTTTGGGTTTTGCATTCTCTCTCCAACTTCACTCTCTCCCAAATGCTCTTCCCTCTCTCTTCACTAACACCAAACTACCCAGAGTTTCCCACAAATTCGGATTGAAAATCCATGTTTTGCTTGAACATTTATCCATGTTCATATAAAATCGGATGAACACCATAAATCCGGCCATGAACCACCTTGCCCACCACCGCTCGATCCAACTCTGCCACCATCTGACCACTCTCATTCGTTCGTCGGCCGCCATCGTACTCCTCTGACCACTGCTTCTTTTCGACTGGCCACCGGCTGAAACCCTAAAAAATCTATAATTTCCCTCTTTCAAACCTAAACCCTAAATCTAAATTCAATCCGTTTAGATCACCCATCTTGAACCACCTAAATCTATCTACCCGTACCATCTCTCATTTTCAACTCTGGCAACCCCCTAAAATCTACTCCAACCACCGTTGATAATCCACCTCACCATTATTTTCTCTTTCGATTTATTTTCCTTTCGATTTTACATGCAAAACTAACATATTTACTTCTTTTTTACAGAAAAACAAATCGAAAAAGGAATGTACCTTTCAGACGACTGACGACGATCCCGTTCCCACTGCGACGGTTCATTTCCCAGCGGCTCAATATTTGATGACATATCAATTTCGAGGGTAATACACTCTCTCACCCCTTTATTATTATTTTATTATTTATTTATGGTATGTAATTAATTAGTGGTTAATGATCTCACAAGTCTCTCTCTTGGGTATTTATAGGTCTGACTTTTGTGATGTCACTCATGGCATCACATAGCTGATGTCATCGTGCTAGCTAGATCCGAATAAGAAAGAGAAAGCACAATCCTTGGGAAACTGGTCTGGCCAAATGGGAAGATGCCACACGACATTCTTTGGGCAAAAAAATTGATGTTTAGACTCAATTGTGTTTGTTTGGATTGTTTTTACCCAAAAATAGGCTGGAAATGAATTGTTAACAGCTGTAAAAAGGATCTGATATTTGTAATTTGGGCTTGGGAATTGAATTTTAGGCTTTGGGTTTTTTATATGTAAATGGACCCCTTTTTTATATGTAATGGACTTATTTATTCATTTATGGACTATTACTATTATTATTGGGTTTTATTATATTTATTTATTTTATTTACTAAGAAAATATAATATATATATATACATACCCATACCTGGGTAAAATTTGGGTATTACACTAAGGTCGAACATGCACCGAAAATAATGTATCTATTTCGTGTGATTGCATTCCCGACGAATGCATGCAGTTTGTGGATTAGGCTCTCAAGTTGTTGTGAGAAGAGAGTGTTAATACTATAGGTATAGCTCATTCGATTCCACCCTAATACTACTAGTGCACTACTAGTTGTGTGTTGCATCCAAAAGGGTTCCACAAACAATGGATCTTCATTGCATATATATGAGAAACAAATATGAACCCTAAATTATAAGATTAAACTTGACAGAAGGCATAAAGAGTTTGTGATCATATCATGTGTTGCAGGGCGGTACCCGACTATAGGCATTCGTTGTGCGGTGAGGTATAAAGTGGGAGCATTCAGGGCCTATATGGCATGTATTGCATTCACAAACGTGTTCATTTCCATCGCCGACGAAGCCATCCAAGTAAGCTCTTCCATGGCCAGAACAACCTATTTCTGCCATTGCTTCAGCTTCAGCTGCTGCTCTAGAGCTCCAACCCCGACTCAGGGTCTATTGATATGCAACAGACAGATTGATAATTATAGAAGAAACCAAATTTATTAAAATAAAACTTTTTTATATTTTGGATAGAGAAAAAGAAAGTTAAGAACTGATTTAAATTGCACTCTTTGTTCCCTTATTTGATATTTTTTAGTAAAATAAGATATCTTTATTGCATTAGACATGCCTTAGAAAGCTAGTACCATTAGAATCGTCTCCCATTCATAATATATCAATGTTTCTGCTTATTTACAAGCCTCGTAATAATTAATTTATAAAATAGAAGTGAAAAGTTAAATAATTTGCATAGTTATTTTAGCACAGTCGGGATTTGGTTCTATTGGAGGCGTCATTCGTGGTTCTTTCGGGGAATGGATCATTGGCTACCACAAGTTTGTTGGTTTGTTTCACCGTTACAGGTCGAGCTTTGGAGTTTACTCATTGGCCTGCAGATTGCTTGGTTGTAGGGCGTTGAGCGCTTACAAGTGCAGATCGATTGTGCTCAAGCCACCCGTCTATTGCTTGATGCTTCAACTGCTGATCAGCCTTTGAATCTTGTCCTAGCTATTAATTCGCTTTGAGATCGTGGATGGTATACCAAATTTCAATGGATCCCGCGCGAATGTAACATGGTGGCCGATGGAATGTCCAAATTGCTCTCCTAGCAGAGGTTCCAACTTTCGACAGTCGATACTATTGGTTATATGTATCCCACATTGGGAGGGCACATCCCTTGGGAAGGGTATATAAAGAGTCTTCCTTACCATCCATTGTAGAATGTGGTTAAACAACTCACACACACGCACGCTCCACTGCCGCCGGCCGGCTCGTGGTCATGGCTTTCTCTTAAGTAACATGTCGTACAAACTGTTAGGCGTGTTCTTTATAGAGAAAAATGCAAATGCTGGTTTTCGACATCCTGGCCGAGGGCATGAAGATGTGCGAAGTCTTGCAAGCTAATGTCCTCATTGAGGATGTTCAAAAAAATGTCCTCACTGAGAAGCTGCCCAAGTCTTGGTTCGATTACCGCAACTCTCTAAATAAAAAAAAGAAGGAGTTTACAATTGAGGAGCTAGTGAGCCACATAAAGATAGAAAAAGCCAATCGACTTTCTAGTAATCCTTGTTTTAAGACTAATCTGGTTGAATCTGGATTTGCCTCAGGGTCCAAACCTAATAAGACCATAAGAAGATGTGGCTAGAAGCAGAAGGTCAAAGCCCATAAGGCTGTTAACTTCAAGAAGACTATAAAGGATAAGGCTCCACAAAAGCCTCTCAATTGCTATGTGTGCGGACGAGCCGGACACAAAGCTTACCAACGCCAATAGTGATTAGACCGCTAGACCATGAACAAAACGCACCTGAATGTTGTTGAAAATACTGATGACATCATAACAATGATGGTTTCCAAAGTCAATCTGGTGAAGAAAAATGCTGAGTGGGTTGTAAACATTGGCACTTTTAGACATTTCTGTACTAAACGGGAGCTGGAACTCTAGCAGCTCTGAAGTACTAGGTAAAGGAAAAGTTTTGCTCAAGTTAAGATCGGGTAAAACTTTAGCGTTGCATAATGCTCTGTATGTACCTGCCCTGTGTAGAAATTTGATTAGTGGTGGATTGCTCAACAAGGCATGCATTAAATTGGTGTTCGAAATAGATAAACTTGTACTTTCTAAAATGAGGTTTTTGTTGGAAAGGGTATTTCAACGGAGGTTTATTTTTAATCAAAACCTAGTTTAATGAAAGTAATAAAACCACCACTTCTATTTATATTGTTGAATCTTTAGATATATGGTATGCTAGATTAGGACATGTGAACTTTCATTCACTAAAGAAACTCATTAAAATGAATCTTTTTCATAATCTAGACGAGAAAAGCTTTAACAAATATGAGATTTGTGTAGAAACCAAGCATGCTAAACCTTCCTTTAAGATAATTTCTAAGAGAAAAATAGAATTGTTAGAACTTATACACTCTGATCTAGCAGACTTTAGAAACTCTGAAAGTAAGGGAGGTAAACACTACTACATAACCTTTATAGATGATTTTTCAAGATACACAAAGGTATATCTCCTAAGATCTAAAGATGAAGCTGAAAACTTCTTTCTTATTTATAAGGCAGAAGTTGAAAATCAATTAGATAGGAGAATAAAATGGCTTATATTCGATAGAGGTGGTGAATACAGATCTAATTTTCTTAAAGAGGTGTGTGAAAAGAAAAACATAATTCACGAAACCTCATCCCCCTATTTTCCTCAACAAAATGGCATGGTCGAGAGGAAAAATAAAACTTTAAAAGAGATGATGAACTCATTATTGATAAGTTCTGGATTGTCTGATAATATGTAGGGGGAGCCATTCTATCAACCAATCATATTTTGAACTGAGTACCTCATAAGAAATTAGATTATACTCCATAAGAGATGTGGAAAGGTTATGCACCCAATTTACAATACCTGAAAGTGTGGGTGTGTTTGGCAAAGGTTGGTTTGCCTGACTTTAAAAAGTCCACCATCGGTCCCAAAATCGTTGATGGAGTGTTTATCGGGAATGCTTCAAACAGTGTTGCATACAGATTCATGTATCTGCATAACTTCTCTATTTGTGAAACTAAGGATGCTGTGTTCTTTGCGAATATCTTTCCTTTAAAGAAACCTAGTTTAAGTGTTGAAGCACAAGTAGAAAGTTGTGCCTTAACTTCTTTTGATCCTACAAAGGATTCTCTAGAGATAGAATTAGAGCTAGAAGAAGTAAGCGACAAAGGGTAGCCTCTACCTTTGGTACTGATTTCCTAACTTCCTTTATCTCTGAACTAAGAGATGTAGACTCAATCTTTGTTCCTATAGCTCAAACTTTATAACACCAAAAAATTAGCCTAGAAATGTTACCACAATATAAACTATAGGCTAATTGAGTTCATAAGCTAATCAAATTAAAAGAAGAATGAACATTGGCCATCCTTAAAATCAAAAAAGTGAAATTGAACCAAATTGAATTGAAATTAAAACTAGAAAGCATAAATGAAAGGATGGGATGTGAACATGCAAAATTCTATAGATTGCATGTAAGATTAAATTTAATGGAGGCCTTGACACATGTTCTCATTGGAAGAGAACATGTGCCAGTTTGGATGATGACTCATACTAGGGAGGAAAAATAACAAAAAATACTGTCATCTTTCTCCCCTAATTCATCCTTTTGGCCGAAACATAGAGAGAGAAATGGGAGAGAAAATTTTCATGCAAACACCTTCAATTCAAGCTTCTTGATTCATCCATTGATCAAAATTAGCTTGGAGAAGGTATAATACTTGATTCTAACTTGTTGTAGATTGTTGAACCTTGAATAGATGTTGTTCTTGTTGCGTTGATGAAATTGGATGAATGCTATGCATGTTAGGGTCATGCTAGATTCAATTAGAGCTTGTAAATTGAATGCTAGAAACTAAATTGCTAATGAGATATATGTATAGTTGCTGAAAAATTGAGAAATATGTGCTTGATTCAAAACAATCTTGATTAGGGACTGTTTTGATGGAGAAATTGTGTAAATATGCCAAATGAACATAGAACCCTGTTTTGATCATGTTGCTAGGTAAAATGAAGATTGAATTGAATAAGTAACTTACTAGAAAATGACTGCACCTAATTGAACTAGTAAAATTAGGTAAAGGACTGCCTAGTTGATGAATTGGATGTGTCAATGTGATCAAATAGATCAAATTAGGTTCAACATGATAATGCCCTATTTTAATAACTTTTATAGGTGAATTATGATGACCTAGACATGTATGAACATGAAAATGAATGGAATTTCCATGTTAGGAGCTTGCTAAAATGAGTTAAGAAGCTAGAAACTCAACCTAGTGTAATCTGCCCAGAATGCTCTGTTCTAGGCAGTAACTTTGAAAAAACACTATAAATTGTGTATAATGAATTTAAGGCTGAAATTTTATGGACAACACCTTGATATGTCTAAATTAATTAGGAGAAAACAGAACCGAACTCTGGGTTGTATACTGAAATATAGAGAAGAAACACTAGGGACAGTGCAAACTGTACAGTATAGCAAAATGCCCTGTCTTTAAGTTAAAAACTGTATTAATTAGAAAAGAAATAAAATGCAAGCCTTATATGGTCATAAATAAAATTTTGTTTACTTTCCAACGGTGTAAACCAATTGAAATTCTGACGTACGAAATGAAAGTTATGCATGATTTAGTGACTAGAGTGCAAGTTGCCTCGCAGCAGCTGCATAGGCAAATGCACACTATTTTGTGGCAATTTGCAAACTGTCTTGTAAACAGTTTTAGGCCTTTGAGTATGCCTTGTTTTACATGAACTATAATGTAGAAAAGTGTAGTTAAGTGTAATGGAAAATGTATATGAGCATGCTGCCAAATTTGTGAATGTTGTATACTTGAAATCTTATCTTGAATTGAATGACTTTGTGATATTGTCTTAACATATTTGCACTTGTAATGTGATAGAACTAGGATTAAACTTGGTGGTAGTGGATAGAGTGGATCATCCTAAACCCAAGAACAAAGGAGTGTGGATCCAAGACTAGCTAGCTTGGACTATTGTGAGTGTAGTTATCTCTAGGGTTAGGATTAGGTCCTAACTAATACATACTTGTTTACCTTCATGAAATGCTTAAATGAACCTAATCATGAACTTGACCTAATAAGGGAAGGATGACTAAAGTAATACACGAAACTTGTCATAGCCTTGTTTACATGATCAATTCGAGTTCTAAGCATGTTTATATGGTATATTGGTGCTTGTATATGGCATGATATTTGTGATTGAATGCTAAAGAACATGCTTGAGATATCATCTCATCTTGATGAAATGAAACATGAAATTACTTGATATGTGAGCTATGGCTCAATGGCCTAAGGGCCTAATATGAAATGAACTTGCTTGACATGATCTTAGTCTTGAAATTCTTGAATAAATGGTAAATCGAACAACCTTGGTAGCTAGTTGGACTAGGTAGAAGGGCATGCCTTAGAGTTTAGAGCTCATTGTGTAAGGGTGGACTACGGTCTAAGGCTAATGACCCTATTTGGCGACAGATAGAAGGTGCGTATGTGGTCTTTGGCGACAGTAGAAGGGTTGACCAGCACTACGGTGCATCTTGTGGCGACAGTTGGTAGGAGACTTGATTACCTATACTAACTAAGTACCAAAGGGGTTGTTTAATGAAAAACAAATGTAATAACAATCCAATAACACATGATACTTGTCTTGAATGCCATGAATTGTATGTTACTTGACTTGAAAGCATGACTCCTTGATTTCTTGTTTTGCAAGCATGTTGTGCTTGATTCATGAAGTATGATTCTTGTTTCTTTCCCCTTGATAGACGAATGCATGATATCCTTAGCTAGGATAATCTTGATGCTTGAAAGCCTAGCTAAGATCAATCTAATGCTTGAAAGCCTAGCTAAGATCACTCTAATGCTTGAAAGCCTTAGCTAAGTCTATACTTGATTTAATGACACATGAAACTTGACCTAACAATTTGTTAGACTTAGTACTACAACACTAAGTTCATTCTTGTACTTATCACTCTCGTTTTCATTCTTCCCAACTACAGGATAAAGGATATGAGTTTGCTTGATCTTGAAGCCTGTTACTTTGAGCAAGAAGCAACTCACACAAGTTTGCCTAAGTATGATTTCATACTTGTTTTGTATATCTCCTAGAATGGTGGCACTAGATTGTATATAGTTAGCTTGATCATGCATTTTAAAGCTTGTATATAATGTCTTGATGGGCCTACCTATGTTATGAACTTAGTAACAAGTATGTAATGAACTTAAGTTTCATGTAATTGAATGGTGATTGTTGTGCATATGATGATTGAATGAATGATCTAATGTTTTATTTAAAGTACCTTGATCCATTCGAAAGTCTTGCTTAATGTACATGTCTTGCTTGAAATGAACATTGTGTGAGATGAACCATGTTGCTTGCCTTTCATTCGAATGCATTGAGATTATATGGTCACTTTGTGTGTGTTTATACCATGATGTATGTGTTTGGTATTTGTATAGGTGATTGCCGATTGTATAGGCATAATGTATGACTTGAATAGAACTAGTTTCATGTAAGTTGAATGATCAAAGAATTATGTTAGTAATTTAGGTATAAGATAATACATGTTTACATCAATGAACATTGAAATGAAGAAAACATGTTTGAACTTTAGGTTATTCGAATGGGATAGGATTTCAAAGGTTGAATAAGTAATATGAATCATGTAAGTAGTAACCTATAATGTATGTATAAAAGAAAACAATTTAGTGACCTATTCGAATGTCTTAATTGAAGTAAGAATCGAAATGTAAGTTACTTGCATGATAAGTAATGTATGATTGGTTGCCTTGGTTTTGCTCGAATTATTTGGATGACTTGAAATCAAATATGAGTTGCTTGTATGCTAAATAAGTAGGAAGACTTGATTGCTTGTTCTTGATTGTATTGTATTGTTCTTGTATTGCTTGCCATGTCCTTGCTTGCTTGTTAAGTAACGCTCCCGAGCTGGGTTGCTACTAGTCCGGGTACGGGTTGTTACATTTTAATTGGTTTCAGAGCTTTAGGTTTAGTCGATTTTAGGACTAAACCGGGCTATCGTGCATCATATAGGATAATTGTGCCACCTAGGAGACTTGTATTGAATATCTTGTGTCTTGCTTATTAAACTGAACCCCTAATTGTTCTATTTGAACGTAGAATGTCTGAAACAAGACTTGGCCGGGATAATGAAAGTCCTGAAGGCTCCTTGAATGAAGGAGACAATGTGAGGATGGAGCAGAATCCTCCACAACAACAAACTCAAACCCAAGCCCAAGCTGCTTCTCAACAGGAAGCTCCTGCTATAAATCTTGTGCAGCAGGAATGTCTCCTGAGCATGAAGAAGATGTTCAATCATCTAGTATCTGCTTTGAAACAAGATTATCCTATTGTTCCTCCTGTTGCTGTGCCAACCAGAGCCCCGATTAATTAGCCGGATCAACATCGGACCTATACTTTCACTGGCACTGATGAAGCTAATCCTGGAGTAGCTGATTACTGGTTAGAGGCCACTACTCAAATCTTTACTAAGCAATTACCTTTTCCTAATGAGCACAAGCTCGAATGTACCATATCCTTGTTGGCAGATGAAGCTCTAAGCTGGTGGGAAACCACTACCCTGACTGCTCTTGCTGAAACCGTAACTTGGAAATTCTTCCTTGAGGAATTCAGGAAGAAATACATCAATGAACAGTACCTAGCAGAGCGCTGGAAGCGTTTCTTGTATCTTAAGCAAGATGGCCGACCCATTAAACAATACATGAGTGACTTCTGCAAGTATTGTAAGTACGGGTCAGAATATATCAAAATCGAAGCTGATAAATGTCGGATGTTCATCGATGGACTGAATGACGAACTAAGTCCTATTTTCACTGCCCTGGGTATCACTAACTTCCAGAATTTAGTGAACCAGGTTATTGCAATCGAGGCAAAGGTGAAGACCTCTGAAAAACGTAAAAGTGGTAACTCCTGGAATGATAAACGATCCAGAAATGATGACAAGCCTCATTAGCAGTCAAAGAAAGCTAAACACTCTAAATATCACTCTTCGAATTAAACCCTTGTTTAGAAAAGCAAATACATACTGAGACCTCAATCAGTAATCAAGTATTCAGCCCCGATCATCTCTGTTGATAGTACGAGGAATTCTGGTAAAGCTGTTCACTATCCTACTTGCAAGTTCTGCCAGAAGCACCACACCGGGCAATGAAGAACTCAACAGAATTTGTGTTTCTTATGTGGAGCCTCCGATCATTATATTTGGGATTGTCCTCAGAATCCTAACAAGGTTCCAACTTGAACTCTTACAAATGCTAGTTCAGCTCAATCTAATCGAAGCAAGGGCCTGAGACAAGCTCAATCCTGGAATCAAAGCAAAGGTAGAGGCCAACATTCGACACCTACACACCAAGAATCCTGAGCCCCTGCTCGAATCTACCACATTTGTGGGAAAGAGGAAGAATAAGCACCTGATGTTATCGCATGTACTGTTGAATTAAATTCAAGTCCTGCATATGCTTTGATTGATTCGGGATCTACCCACTCCTTTATATGTTGTTCCTTGATTGCTAAGTTAAACTTAAAACCCGAACTTGTTCAGACTAGCCTTGTAGTTTCGAACGCTATATGAGGAAATATGCCTAATAACTTCCTTTGCAAGCAATGTACTATAAGTATTTGAAATGTACCTTTTCCTATGGATCTTTATGTCTTGCCTTCTTGTGAGTTTGATCTAGTGTTAGGACTAGATTGGTTAAGCAAACATGAAGCCTGGATAGATTGCCAAAATAGGAGATTGTATCTCTGAGTTTAGGGAAAGAATCAATCATTCTAATTGATAGAAAACTCAATCATTCTAATTGATAGAAAACTGACCTCAATCCTTGCTTCCATGACTATGCAAGATGAATTTGAATTCAGCTTACCTAGTATGCCAATTGTGTCTGAATTCATTGATGTTTTTCCTGAGGAACTCCCTGGACTCCCTCCAACCAGAGAAGTAGAGTTCGGGATTGAAGTTCAACCTGGAAAAACTCCGGTATCCATCACACCTTATCGAATGGCACATGTTGAATTGAAAAAACTTAAGAAGTAACTCCAAGAGCTGCAAGATAAAGGCTTTATTCAGCCTAGCTCCTCTCCATGGGGTACTCCAGTCTTGTTCGTGAAAAAGAAAGATTGGGGCTATGAGACTCTGTATTGATTACAGACAATTAAACAAGCTCACTATCAAGAATCGGTATCTTCTCCCAAGGATAGAAGATATCTTCGGTCAACTCAAGGATGCTTTGGTATTCTCAAAGATCGATCTTCGACCGGATATTATCAAATGAGGGTAAAAGAAGAAGATGTACCCAAGACAACCTTTCATACTCGATATGGCCACCTCAAATTCCTTGTAATGCCATTCGGGTTAACGAATGCTCTGGCTGCTTTCATGGACCTCATGAACTGAGTATTCAAGCCCTTATCTTTACAATTTCATGGTCATCTTCATCGATGACATCTTGGTCTATTCTCAAAATAAGGAAGAACACTCCAAACAACTTTGAATTATATTACAAACTCTCCGAGAACGTCAATTGTTTGAAAAGTTCTCTAAGTGTGAATTATGGTTATCGGAAGTCTCGTTCCTTTGCCATGTCATCTCGGAAAAAGAAATTAAAGTAGACATGAGCAAAATTCGATCCATCATGGATTGGAGACCTCCAATGAATGTTGGTGAGGTTAAAAGCTTTCTCGGTTTAGCTGGGTATTATCAAAAATTTGTCAAGGGATTCTCATCCATTGCCGCAAGCTTGACTAAGTTAACTCGCAAAGATACACCCTTTGTTTGGTCGGAGAACCAACAACGAAGCTTCGATTAACTTAAACAAGCTTTGACTCATGCACTGGTTCTTATCCAACCAGAATTGGGTAAGGAATTCACTGTCCATAGTGATGCATCTCATTTAGGACTAGGATGTGTCCTAATTCAAGATGGAAAAGTGGTAGCTTACGCTTCAAGGCAACTGAAACCACACGAGTCAAACTACCCTACACACGATCTAGAATTGCCAGCTATCATGTTTGCTCTCAAAATATAGAGACATTACTTGTACGGGGAGAAATGTAACTTGTTCACCGACCACAAGAGTCTCAAATATCTCCCGACTCAGAAAGATTTGAATCTGAGACAAAGAAGTTGGCTAGAATTGCTTAAAGATTACGATTTGGTTATCGACTACCATCCGGGGATAGAAAACGTGGTTGCTAATTCCCTTAGTCACAGACCATACTCGGGTAAACCCCTAAATCTAAATTTAGAATATTTCAAATCAAATTTAATCTTACTTAGATCACAAGTAAGCCATCCGAATACCTTACTTATCTTGCAAGTAACTACTCAAAAATTTTACCTTAATGATCTTGTTCTTTCATTTGTAGCTTCCTTGGCTATCAATGCTCATTTTCTTTTATTCAAAAGAAATAAATTCTTGTCTGAACTTCAAGTTCAATCTAGCTTGATCTCGAGAATAAAGAACTCCGGCAAACTGATCCAGATCTTCAGAATATCGTATCCAAGCTAGACTTTGAGTTTGATTCTGACTTCTCCCTCAAGTCAATGGACTCCTCTATTTCAAGGATAGAGTATGTGTTCCTAACAATGAGGAACTAAGACAAGAAATGTTACAAGAAGCTCACCAAAGCTCATTTTCAATTCACTCGGGATCGGTTAAGATGTACAAGGATCTTAAGCCACTATACTGGTGGTCGGGCATGAAATTAGCTATCATAGACTTCGTATCGAAGTGTCTAACTTGTCAAAGGGTTAAAGCCGAGCATCAAGTCCCTACTGGATTGCTCCAACCTATCGAATTCCCTCAGTGGAAATGGGAGCGGATTACAATAGATTTCGTTATTGGTCTTCCTTCCACTCCAAGAAAGAGTGATGATGTATGGGTGATTGTTGATAGATTCACAAAGTTTACTCATTTCATCCCTGTTCGAATGAACATGAGCTTGGAAACCTTAGTCGAGCTATACATTCGTGAAGTGATTCGATTACACGGTGTACCTACAGCTATAATCTCTGATCGTGATCCTAGATTTGCTTCTCGATTCTGGAATTCCTTGCAGAAGGCTCTAGGAGCTAAAATGCATCTTAGTACAACCTTTCATCCTTAATCAGATGGACAAGCTGAAAGAATCATTCAATTACTCAAAGATATGCTACGTGCTTGTGTTATAGACTTCGGAAAGAATTGGGAGAAATCTCTACCCCTAGTAGAGTTTGCCTACAACAATAGCTATCAGGCATCTATTCAGATGGCTCCTTTCGAAGCTCTATACGAAGAAGATGTAGAACCCTCTGTGCTGGTTTGAATTGGGAGAAAGCAAGGTTTTAGGACCTCAATTGCTCAGAGAAACCAAAGAACAAGTAAAGATCATTCATGATCGATTGAAGGCAGCTTTCGATAGGCAAAAAGCTTATGCTAACTTGAAAATGAGAGACATCCAATACAATGTTGGAGACAAGGTCTTCCTCAAAGTATCTCCTTGGAAGAAAGTCTTCAGATTTGGAAGAAAAGGAAAGCTCAGCCCTCGGTTTATCGGACCATTTGAAATCACTGAAAGGATTGGTCCAGTGGTATATCGATTGGCACTTCCTAGTGGATTCGATAAGATCCACAATGTCTTCCATGTTTCCATGCTCCGAAGATATAGGTTTGATCCATCTCATGTTCTTGAACCCCAAAGAGGTGCAATTGAATCCTGATCTATCGTATGGAGAAGAACCTATTCAGATACTTGACAAGGAAGTCAGAAGACCTCGAAACAAGAATGTTCCTCTTGTCAAAGTCTTGTGGAGAAATCATAAGGTTGAAGAGGCAACTTGGGAATCTGAAGAGGTCACGAAGAAGCAATATCCTTACCTATTCGATTCATGTAAATTCGAGGACGAATTTATTTTAAGGGGAGGAGAATTGTAACACCCTAAAAATTAGCGTAGAAATGTTACTAAAATATAAACTATAGGCTAATTGAATTCATAAGCTAATCAAATCAAAAGAAGAATGAACATTGTCGATCCTTAAAATCAAATAAGTGAAATTGAACCAAATTGAATTGAAATTAAAACTAGAAAGCATAAATGAAATGATGGGAATGTGAACATGCAAAATTCTATAGATTGCATGTAAGATTAAATTTAATGGAGGCCTTGACACATGTTCTCATTGGAAGAGAACATGTGCCAATTTGGATGATGACTCATGCCAGGGAGGAAAAATAACCAAAAATATTGTCATCTTCCTCCCCTAATTCATCCTTCTGGCCGAAACATAGAGAGAGAAAGGGGAGAGAAAATTTGCATGCAAACACCTTCAATCCAAGCTTCTTGATTCATCCATTGATCAAAATTAGCTTGGATAAGGTATATTACTTGATTCTAACTTCTTGTAGATTGTTGAACCATGAATTGATAATGTTCTTGTTGCCTTGATGAAATTGGATGAATGTTATGCATGTTAGGGTCATGCTAGCTTCAATTAGAGCTTGGAAATTGAATTCTAGAAACTAAATTGCTAATGAGATATATGTATAGTTGCTGGAAAATTGAGAAATATGTGCTTGATTCAAAACAGTCTTGATTAGGGACTGTTTTGATGGAGAAATTGTGTAAACATGCCAAATGAACATAGAACCATGTTTTGATCATGTTTCTAGGTAAAATGAAGATTGAATTGAATAAGTAACTTACTGGAAAATGACTACACCTAATTGAACTAGTTAAATTAGGTAATGGACTGCCTAGTTGATGAATTGGATGTGTAAATGTGATCAAATTAGGTCCAACATGATAATGCCCTGTTTCAAGAACATTTCTAGGTGAATTATGATGACCTAGACATGTATGAACATGAACATGAATGGAATTTCCATGTTAGGAGCTTGCTAAAATGAGTTAAGAAGCTAGAAATTCAACCTAGTGTAATCTACCCAGAATGCTCTATTCTGGGCAGTAACTTTGAAAAATCACTATAAATTGTGTATAATGAATTTAAGGCTGAAATTTTTATGGAAAACACCTTGATATGTCTAAATTTATTAGGAGAAAACATAACCGAACTCTGGGTTGTATACTGGAATTTAGAGAAGAAACACTAGGGACAGTGTAAACTGTCTAGTATAGCAAAATGCCCTGTCTTTAAGTTAAAAACTGTATTAATTGGAAAAGAAATAAAATGCAAGAATTATATGTTCATAAATAAAATTTTGTTATCTTTCCAACGGTGTAAACCAATTGAAATTCCGACGTACGAAATGAAAGTTATGCATGATTTAGTGACTAGAGTGCAAGCCTCCTAGCAGCAGCTGTATAAGCAAATGCACACTGTTTTGTGGCAATTTGCAAACTGCCTTGTAAACAGTTTTAGGCCTTTGATTATGCCTTGTTTTACATGAACTAGAATGTAGAAAAGTGTAGTTAAGTGTAATGGAAAAAATATATGAGCATGCTGCCAAATTTGTGAATGTTGTATACTTGAAAAATTGTCTTGAATTGAATGACTTTGTGATCTTGTCTTGACATATTTGCACTTGTAATGTGATAGAACCAGGAGTAAACTTGGTGGAAGAGGATAGAGTGGATCATCCTAAAGCCAAGAACAAAGGAGTGTGGATCCAAGACTAGCTAGCTTGGATCATCCTAAAGCCTTGTTTTACATACTTGTTTACCAGCATGAAATGCTTAAATGTACCTAATCATGAACTTGACCTAATAAGGGAAGGATGACTAAAGTAATACATGAAACTTGATCCTAGCCTTGTTTACATGATCAATTCGAATGCTAAGCATGTTTGTATGGTATATTGGTGCTTGTATGTGGCATGATACTTGTGATTGAATGCTAAAGAACATGCTTGAGATATCATCTCATCTTGATGAAATGAAACATGAAATTACTTGATATGCGAGCTATGGCTCAATGGCATAAGGGCTTAATATGAAATGAACTTGCTTGACATGATCTTGATCTTGAAATTCTTGAATAAATGGTAAATCGAACAACCTTGGTAGCTAGTTGGACTAGGTAGAAGGGCATGCCTTAGAGTCTAGAGCTCATTGTGTAAGGGTGGACTACGGTCCGGCACTACAGTGCATCTTGTGGCGACAGTTGGTTGGAGACTCGATTACCTATACAAACTAAGTACCAAGGGGGTTGATTAATGAATAACAAATGTAATAACAATCCAATAACACATGATACTTGTCTTGAATGCCATGAATTGTATGTTACTTGACTTGAAAGAATGACTCCTTGATTTCTTGTTTTGCAAGCATGTTGTGCTTGATTCATGAAGTTTGATTCTTGTTTCTTGCCCCTTGATAGCCGAATGCAGGATATCCTTAGCTAGGATAATCTTGATGCTTGAAAGCCTATCTAAGATCACTCTAATGCTTGAAAGCCTAGCTAAGATCACTCTAATGCTTGAAAGCCTTAGCTAAATCTATACTTGATTTAATGACACATGAAACTTGACCTAACAATTTGTTAGACTTAGTACTACCTCACTAAGTACATTCTTGTACTTATCACTCTCGTTTTCATTCTTCCCAACTATAGGATAAAGGATACGAGTTTTCTTGATCTTGAAATTAGCCTAAGTATGATTTCATACTTGTTTTGTATATCTCCTAGAATGGTGGCACTAGATTGTATACAGTTAGCTTGATCATGCATTTTGAAGCTTGTATATAATGTCTTGATGGGCCTACCTATTTTATGAACTTAGTAACAAGTATGTAATGAACTTAAGTTTCATGTAATTGAATGGTGATTGCTGAGCATATGATGATGGAATAAATAATCTAATTTTTTATTTAAAGTACCTTGATCCATTTGAAAGTCTTTCTTAGTGCACATGTCTTGCTTGAAATGAACATTGTGTGAGATAAACCATGTTGCTTGCCTTTCATTCGAATGCATTAGAGACTATATAGTCACTTTGTGTGTGTTTATACCATGATATATGTGTTTGCTATTTGTATAGGTGATTGCCGATTGTATAGGCATAATGTATGACTTGAATAGAACTAGTTTCATATAAGTTGAATGATCAAAGAATTATGTTAGTAATTTAGGTATAAGATAATACATGTTTACATCAATTAACAATGAAATGAAGAAAACATGTTTGAACTTTAAGTTATTCGAATGGGATAGTATTTTAAAGGTTGAATAAGTAATATGAATCATGTAAGTAGTAACCTATAATGTATGTATAAAAGAAAACAATTTAGTGACCTATTTGAATGTCTTAGATTGAAGTAATAATCAAAATGTAAGTTACTTGCATGATAAGTAATGTATGATTGGTTGCCTTGGTTTTGCTCGGATGCTTTGGATGACTTGAAATTAAATATGAGTTGCTTGTATGCTAAATAAGTATGAAGACTTGATTGCTTGTTCTTGATTGTATTGTATTGTTCTTGTATTGCTTGACATGTCCTTGCTTGCTTGTTAAGTAACGCTCCTGAGCCGGGTTGCTACGAGCCCAGGTAAGGGGTGTTACAAACTTTCTTTTTAAATGAGGATCCAAAGTCATATGATGAAGCTATAAGTTCAATTGACACTAGTTTTTGGAGAGCTGCAATAAATGATGAAGTAGAGTCAATAATGTCTAATCACAAAAGGGAGTTGGTTGATTTTTCTAGAGGATTTAGACCTATCAATTCTAAGTGGGCTTTTAGAAAGAAACATAGACCCGATGGGTCAATCCAGAAATATAAGGCAAGACTAGTAGTCAAAGGGTTCACTTAGAAGTTTGGTATAGACTTCTTTGACACCTACTCTCATTTCACAAAAATCTCAACGATTCGTGCCTTGTTTGCGATAGCATCCATTCATAAGTTGCACGTACATCAAATAGATGTAAAGACTGTATTTTTGAATAGAGATCTAGACGAGGATATCTATATTGAGCAACCACCACCATGGAAGACAAAGTTTTAAAAAGTCTCTTTAGATCAAACAAGCTCCAAAATAGTGTATGAGAAATTTCACCAAAGTGTTTTGGACTTAAAAATGTCTGCTTTATGATCAAAAGTTTTGGAACAAGCTCCAAAATAGACATGTTGATGAGAAACATTGAATCCATTAACAAAAAAAATTTTCTTGTCCATTTTGAGATTTTTAGGTTTTATTTAGTTAAATGGAAAAACTAAAAAGGATTTTCTTTAAATCAACACATGTTGATTTAAAAGTGTTTGGAACCGAATATGTCATCATAAGTCTGTATGTTGATGACATGTTGATATTCAGCACCAACATTGAATCCATTAACAAAAATAAAATTTTCTTGTCCACTAAATTTGAGATGACAGATTTAGGAGAGTTAAAATTATACTAAAAGGATTTTCTTTAAATCAGTTAAAATTACCAAAACTAAAAAGGGATTTTCTTTAAATCAACACACTATATTGAGAAGGTGTTAAAGAAATTTGACCCGCTAGCTAAGATAACTTCTTAGGTTAGGGTACTATTGGCTGGCTTATTATGGAGAAGGGGAGAATGACAACATAGAGTTTGTGCGTAACTGTAAGGAGTGTCAGACTCATGGGGATTTCATCCATGCCCCTTCAACGTCTTTTTTTCACACCCGGTTTCGACCGTCCAATTCTTCCTCTAGTCTTGGTCACCGTTTTGTTATCACCGCTACAGACTACTTCACCAAGTAGGTTGAAGCAATACCAAAGGCCTTAACCGATTAGAAAGGCGTGGCATGCTTAATCTACACTCATCTTCTTTATTGAATAGGTCTTCCTAAGTCTATATATAGTCTTAAAAGACTTGTATTGACATTATTTGGGCCTCCGGGTCGAATGTGGGTTTAGGGTATTTATTTTTGGGTCAGGTTAACCTTGATTCGCACCAATGAAACCCCATTAAATAAAAGAAAAACCCACTGAAGTTTTTGGTTGAATACCTATTCTTAATAAAAGAAGAGATGAATTTACTAAATTTTTGTTGAATACCTATTGGTTCCCTAACCCTAAATCCTAAATCGTGATATGACTAGGTGAACTTACCGTGAGAAAGGATGAGTTTTCTTAAAACTCTTAATGAATTCAAACCAAGGGTTTGAGTGTTCTTAGAGAAAATGACGTATTGAATTCACCGATTAATGAGTTTGAATATTTGTTCTTAATGATTTCTTATCTCAGAGTTTGGGTGGTTCATTTAAAGTGAACTTGAAGAAAACCACCTTACCTATTGTGAGGTTGAGCTGTTACAAAAAGCTCTTAATTATTTCATAGCCCTTGATTTGGGTGGTCCTTGATAGATGGACTTGATGAAATAACCTACGTAAGTGAGAAGGATTAGCCACCTTCTATGAAAAATGTTGGGCCGTTTTTCTAGTATACTTACTAGAATCTTGAGGAAAGAGGGCTACACATATGTATATACTCTTTGTAGACACATCGAGGACTTCAGTGGGTGAAGATGTTAGTTGTGTCTTATGAGTTCACCCTAATCTTAGAAAGTTCAAGACTTGTCCACTTATCTAAGAGAAGAATTACTCATCATCACTAAGTACTAGCTTAAGATACGTTCACTAGTGCTTAAGCATCTAATCTCGCAATTACTCTTCTCTCGATTTTAATAAAATTTTCCTGTTAAAGAACTTCTTCCGAATTTATGGGGGAATGTTGGCTATATGTATCCCACATTGGGAGGGTCCATCCCTTGAGAAGGGTATATAAAGTGTCTTCCTTACCCTCTATTGTTGAATGTGGTTAAACAACTCTCTCGCACGTGATTGTCACCGCCGATCGGCTCGGCTCGTGGACGTGGTCATGGTAACACGTGTCTTTGACACGTCCGCACGCGTTATATCTTTTTGGAGAAAATTCAGAATAATTTCTTTATACCTTTTTTCTGAACCTAATTTATGGGATGTTTATTGAAACTGAAACGTTTTAATTAGCCGTAAATTAGTCCATTAATTAGAATAAAATCAGAAATAATCTACTGTTTAATTCTTGATTCTTATCCCTTAATTAAACGAGTGGCTTAAATTTAGCAGTTGACCAGGCTTGAAATACGGAAATCACTGTTTAAGATTGATTCTATTTGTCATATTTAGCCTGCATATACAACCTATAAATAGTGAAGGTTTTTTCAGAATTCTAGGTATCTTGAACTCTGCTTTCAAACTTTGATTTTATTCTTTCTGCTGAGAAGAGAAATTCCACCATAGTCCACTCCAATCTTTGGGTGTACGATTATCAGAGCTACCGTGTTAACCTCGGGGGACGACCGCCTGCTGCAGTGATTACACACATCGAGGCAAAATCATTTCTAAGATAGTGAATTATACCACGACATAGTTTCTTTATCAACCTTTAATTTTTGTTTATTATTATCCAGTCAATGCTAATAGTTTGTTTTTGTAGTAATATTACCAACATATATAGCCCTGGTGATTGTTAAACCCCTTCTGGATCGCGAAGTTTCTGATCGTCCAAACGTAAGACATACTCATATTTAGCTTTTAATTTTGAGCTATCTTTCGATTAAAAAAATCCAAGTGATGTACAAACCAATAGGAAATTTGATAAACTTCTTATCCCTATCTTTCTTCTCAGAATTATGTAAAGAAAAATATTAAATAGATACAGCCCATATGTTTGTTAAACCCCTTACGGCACGTTGTTCACCTACCTCTGCGGTAGATCTACGATTGTATGGAGATTCTCACGTCGCTTGTTTTTAATTTACGATAGTCAGTGTTCTTTCAAGGTTAGATCCCCTTTCGTGGTTGTTTTCCGATGTATTCAGATCTGTTTTTGCGAAGCAACTTGTAAGTTTGTTTTGGTTTCTTGCCACTCCTTCATCATCTCAAAAGCGTCTAAATGAATAGAGACAAATGAGTAATATTGACAGTTACTAGTTACTATAGATATGGACTTCAGATTCAAAAGAAGGCTTCGACTGTTGTTGCGACTTTGGGTTTTTTTGTTGTTTTTCTTTGTTTGAGTTTTTAGTGGACATAGTCCCCAAATTCCCATCTTTGAGTGGTTGCATTGTCACAATTGTACCTTCTTTTGTTTCAATAAAATTCAGTATTGTTCCAAGATTCAAAAAAATTATACATCACCAATGAATCATGTAATAACATTTCACAAAGAATAAATTTAAATGAGTTTAGTTTTAAAATTTGGCGATGACATGTCACAATTTATTTTTATAATCAATGGTATTCGATTTATTGGTTAACTAATTTAGATTGGGTTTTGTAGAGGGCTATCATAGGATGACCCCCAACCCAAGTTTTTACATTCAAAATGTCAGAATTTGAACCTCTGACCTTACTTAAGGGACCTAACGCTCATCCCGGTAAATTAACTGTTTTTGATACATGTCACAATCTAATTTATTAACAGGTGTATACACCGTATGCATTAAATATTAGTTCATATTTTACTTGGTCAAAGAATATATGAATGAGAAACATATAGATATATATTAATCATTAGTTTTCGTTCCATTGAGCGATAATTTGAATTAGGTATTATAGAGGTTCATTATAAGATAATCCTCTAAATTTATAAAAATTTCTCTAAATAACATAAATTTACTTGGGTTCTAGTCTTAGTAGAAGCAATCCCCTATTCCCCTTCCCCTAAGTACAAATTGTTCAAAAAATTTGGCGATGACATGTCACATTTTTTTGTATAATCATTGATATCTGATTTATTGGTTGACTAATTTGGATTGAGTTTTGTAGAGGGCTATTATAGGGTGACCCTCCAACCCAATTTTTGCATTCAGAAAGTCAGGATTTCAACCCATGACCTTGTTTAAGGGACCTAACGATCATCCCACTAAATCAACTGTTATTGGTACATGTCACAATCTAATTTCTTAACAGGTGTATACACCATCAGCATCAAATATTAATTCATATTTTACTTGGCCAAAGAATATACAAATGAGAAACGTATAGATATATATTAATCAATAGTTTTTGTTCCATTGATCGATAATTTGAATTAGGTACTATAAAGATTCATTATAACATAATTCTCTGAATCTATTTTACATTGATAAAAATATATATCGTATAATAAAATAAGGAACATTTTAGTCATTATATAATACCTAAAAGTTCATTTAATTTCTATATTATACCTAAAATTTCATTTTAGTCTTTTTTATGAAATGAAACATTTTAGCCCTTGTATCATACATAAAAGTTTATTTTAGGCTCTTTACTATAAAAAGAAATATTTTAGTCCAAAGATATTAGAAAAGTTAACATTTTGGTCCAAAGCGTTAAAGTTATTATTAGTTGACTTAAATAATTTGGTTTAGAAACTTTTAGGCTACTCTCAGTTGTGAATTCTGGAAAATTGATCTATAGGCCACTCTCAGTTGTGAATTCTGGAAAATTGATCTATATCTCAAAACATTTTTTTGTAAATTTTACATAAAATTTTTATACATGTATGAAATCTAAATGCAAAATTAATTCATATTCTAACTCCAGACTTTGTTTGTTGTCTTCACTAACAATAGTATTACAATTACAATAATTTTGAAAATTTATGTTTTCTATCAATTTTTTTGTATTTAAAAAATAATTCAATAAATTTAACCCTTCATATTAAAAAATTTCGACATTTATCTTGAGAATGTAAATTTATCTCTACTTAATAAAAATAAAAAGATGTTTTTCACTCATTCAAATTTAGTTTCCGATCTTTTTTAAGACAACTATTTTATGTACCCAATGCATCAATGGGAGGGTTCTATATACTCGTTTCATTTAATCGAACAAAAGGTGTTGTTCTATTTGAGTCGGGTCCAAAAATCTATTTTATAAAGAATTTTACTCAGTGGAAAAAACCCTAAGGGGGCACTTCAAGAATCAAACTTGAAACCTCTTACCTAAAGCGAGAATCATACCACTAGACAAGCACCCATTGGCTTGATTGATGAAAATTAAATATTTAATTCATAGTGTTATAGAATAGTTACTGGTTAATACACGGATTTTAATGTCAAGGACGAAATTAATAATTTACCCAAATATAAAAACTTATATTGATTTTTTTATTATTTTTTTTACTTTGATTCATTTTTATTTAAAATTTATTATTGATAAAAATATGAATAAAGATATTTTAAAAACCTCTAATAAAGTAAATTTTAAATATATATTTTATAAAATTTAATTATCTAATATAATTATAGTTAAAATTTAAAAATTTTAGCTTTTTAAAAGGTCAATAAAAATAATTTTTGTGGACGGAAGGAAGATTGTTATATTATTATAACGGCTACGAATAGTTTTTTTTATTGGGGGTTAATATTTTGTTTAAACATTTAATTAATGGTACAGCGGTGAAATTTGAAATTGGAACTCAAGCTTATTAGTTATTACTATGTCAAAGGTATTGTTTTATGAAGAAAAAAAGCTTATTACCAAGTGAATGGTGAAGTTATTTTATTAAAATGAACTGTTCCCTGAATTCTATAAGGAACAACAATATTTTGTACTGAACAGGGATGAAATCACACGGCTGGAGGGCCGGTTGCTCTCATAAAAATTTAAAATTTCTATATGATGTAGAAATTTTTAAATTTTTTTATGTATTTTCTGTTCAAAATTAATTTTCGCCCCCTAAATTTTTATAAGTTCGTCCTCTAAAAATTTATAGTTCGCCCTCTAACCTAAAGTCCTGCATCTGTTCCTGGTACTGTATACGTATTAGTTCATGAATTTGTAACAAAAGAGAGTACTGGCGGATGTATTCAACAGATTTGTTCTTGAAATCAACCACAAAACAGGATAAAAACAAGAGCAAATGACAGATTATGCTTTAAAATATTTCACATTAAACCCCACCTAGGCCTTATAGCATCGATTTTTGTCCAAAACTAGACAGACTCCTATTGATTCCATGTTCTTTGTAATGCATCAGAAAATTTCATATTTGCAGGAATATATTGGACATGGCTAAAGTACATTGCGTACAATGCCTTACAATACTAGAATTATTCAAAACCATCACAAAAACAACAACAAAAAATGAAAATTAATAAGAATCAAAAGCAACCCTACTTTTCGTGACAGCGTAGGTTTTGCTTTTCTTAAACAAAGGATCTTGTTTCTTATCATCATGATGAACTTCCTTATTTTCTTCGAATTCGACAGACCTGTCTTCGTCGATTCTCCCCATGCCGACACTGGAACTCTTGGGCAACCCTTTCGCTGCTTTCATCTGCTTCAGTTGTTCCTGCAAGAACATCTCCACTTCGTTCCTATGACCCAAGCTCCTCACCGATGCCGCCCTGATGAGATCCCTAAGATCTTCGTTATCAAGGCCAGATGATGCGGAGCTCGCACTGACGCTCCGCGGCAATCCCGGGTATTGCCCCGCGTAGTCGCCACAGCCTTGCCCGAGGCTGACACCTGCAGCGCAACTCGTCAGGCTTTTAACATACAGATCTCTTGCTTTTCCCAAGGCTCTAAAGGGAATCCTGATGAACCGCACGAACTTGTTCTGGCTATGTTCTTTCCTGCTCATTCTTGAAAAGTCGAGGAAACTGATTATGGAGATTCAATGATTGGGAAATGATGGGTTTAGGTTAAAAACAATGAAAAAGCTTGAAAAACAAGGAATTATGGAGATTCAAGGTAATTGGTGGTGTAGTTGGAGGCCATTTATAAAGTGGTTGAGTGAAACTGCAATTAAAGGAAGCAGTCCGATGCTTTGTTGGATTTTTTGACTATTTCCCAAGAACGCAGATTAGACAAACCAGGTCAAGGCCGAGTATGTGTGGAGTGTGTCATTCAAAATTCAAGTTTTTTTTTTATATATTTTACAACATATTCAATAGGATAATGATTTAGGTCTATGAAATACAGAATTTGACTTTCTGTTTGGTAGTACGTTAAACTTAGTCTGACGGGTAATATACTAATATTGTTGAATTATTGAATTGAAAAATCTTAATTTCAGTAATTTATATATATATATATATGATGAGACAAATTATTTATTTAATAATTTGTCCTAATTTAAAATGTTTAAATTATACATTTTTTGCTTTATGTGTGATTTTTTTTTGTCAAAATAGGTTACATGGTTATTATTTTAGGTACTTAATGTTTTATCTCATTAACATTTAAAGGTCGATCTATTAAGAAAACCCAACACAGAATCATTATTTGACATGTGACATTAATTTTAATTTTACTTTTATTTTTAATCTAATTTACAAAATTCCTAACTTTTCAAAAATTTCACAAGATAACCCCAAAATTTCAAAACCCTAACACCGAAAACCTAGATTCCAAGCTCATCCACCGCCCACCACTCCCGTCAAAAGACCTACACAACTTTTTACCCCATCCTTTAGTCTTCAGAAATCGACGAACAACGTCCCAATCAAAGGCCAAATGTAAAAATTTCATTCGAACGACGAACGGCAACCGATGGTCGAAGAGACCAAGAACGACATGTGGTCTATGTAGCAAGAGTGGACTTCATTCTGACGACGGTGATGTGACGACAGCATCAACAATGGTTGATTTGGGATTTGGGATTTGAGTTAATTTTTGTGTGAAATTTTGTAAAGTTTAAGTTTTTAAAAAATATTTTTAATAAAAAACAATTAAAAGAAATTAAAAATTGAAACATGCAATGTGTCACATTTCAATTGGCTAACAGTTTTTTAATGACAATCAATGACTAAGCACCTAAAATTAATGAAAAAAAAACAACTAAGGTAAAAAAATATATAGTTTAGGTACTTATTTTTAAAATTAAGTCAAATAATTTAAGAAAAATAATTTGATGCACTGGGGATGGAAAAACAAAGTTTTCCACAAGCTGTGCTTTTTTAGAGTTTAGGGTTAGAATTTAAGGTTAAAATTTTAAAGTTTAGGGTTAGCTTTTTAAGGTTTAACGTTAGGGCTTAGGTTTTAGGATTTTGGTTTTAGTGCGTAAGGTTTAGTACCCCTAAACTAACACATGACATCATTTGAAGCCCTCTTGTGAAAAGAAAAAACTTCACTGACGGTACATCAAATATTAACCCATAATTTATACGTAACTAATTAGTAAAAATCAGATGAATAAATAAATAGTTAACTGTTTATTATTTAATTTTATTGACAAATCAAGAAAAAAGATGAACAGTTTGTCCAATCAACCAAATGTGCTTGCTCAATTAACTGTTTATTATTGTTTATGCTTGTTGGGCAAACATTAACTAACAATACTTCAAATGAGATTAGAAATGTTTCTTATTGTTTGACCGTCATAATAGTAAACCCTAAAAAGAGGGTAATTGAAACTCTCCAAATGTATAATAAATATGAATAGAGCTTCAATTTCAACGTTGTTCCTTTACCTTTTCATTTTTTCTGTTAAACTCTTATCTCATCAAACAAAGAATACAAGAAGTTTGAATAAATTTGTTTGACTTGAAAAACAAACGTATATAAGTAAGTAATTAATCTACTAAAAACATGTATGTATGTATGTATGTATGTGGAAAATCAAGCCAACCAATGTCTACTTTTCAATACCATGAAAAAGCAAAGGAAAGTCCAAGCTTACTTATCATATTTGTATGGCTCAATTTTAAAACATTGTTTGACTAATACTAGTAATAACATAGGGGATTTGAACTGTCAAATACAAGCATTATCCCTCTACTTGAATTTGAACTCAATTTCTTTTTGTATTTATAATTGTAATATGTTATTCAGATTTAAATGAGTGTCGAACATAAATACGTAAATATATATTGCCTCACTTGATTTTGATATTTTATTGCTATATATATATACTTTGAGATATCTGCTTGGGATTTTGACCTCAAGGCGGACATATGAAAAACACGTATATCCAGGTATTTTGTGATCTGGGGTAGAAGTGGGGGCTTGCTGACTGAACTTGCTTCCTAGGCTGACAAATTGTAATTTCCCATTGTAACAGGGAAATGTATGATTATTAATTAAAGGGTAAATTACGTAAATCACCACTTAACTTTACTCTTAAACCTATTTTGGTTACTGAAGTTTTAAAACGTTCAATTTACTCATTGAAGTTTAGACATTGGAATTTTTGTCACTAAGTTTAGACATTGAACATTTTTTGTCACTCTTAAATCTCAAACGATCGTAGATGGTGGTCATGCGATTCCAAATTTCATCAGTCACTTCTCTCGACCCTTTAAGTCTGAATTTAACCTCCATTTTGTCGAAAAGTACTCAGAAGCTCACGAATCGGCCAAAAATCTTTTAATTTTTCTCTCGTTGATCTCCCTCCTCCGCCGTCGAATGGAGCCCGTTTCTCAATATGTTGCTTCCCTTGTTCTGGTGAAGTTTTTCACCGTTTGAATCTGGGAGAAGTTCCTTCATTTGACGGTAAATAAACGTCATCAAAAAGTTAAAGGAAGGGTGACAAAAAATATTCAATGTCTAAACTTCAGTGAGTAAATTGAACATTTTGAAACTTCAGTGACCGAAATAGATTTGAGAGTAAAGTTCAATATTGATTTACGTCATTTACCCTTAATTAAAAATGTAAAGTTCACAAATGGTCATATGGTAAAATGTTCATTTGTTAACTTAATTTTTAAATTATAAAATTATTATTAAACTTTGATTTTTATTACAAATTTGTCTCTAAGCTGTTAACTACCATTAATGGATGATATGACAGTTAAGAAATTTTGTATAATAGTATATTTCATCATCCATATTTACATATCCAATCAAATTAGTCTTAGTTCATTATTTAAAAAAAAAAACTTAGCCCTTATTATTTATACATTCTATCAATTTGGTCTCATTTTTAATTCAAAATAATTTGATAAATTTTCCTCTAGTAAATAATAATAAATAATATATTTAAATATATTTTGAATTATTATATTTTAAATAATATTTATTGTAGATAAAATTATTAAATTAATTTTAATAAAAAAATGGGACCAAATTGATATAATGCTTAAACAATGAGCGTAAAATTTTATAATGAGTCACACACATCACTAAACACCATTATTTTTTAATTTCTTTTAAATAAATATTAAAATTATCAAGGGCTCAACGGGAAATTAAACCATAATTTTAATATTATTTAAAAGACATTAAAAAAAAATAAGAGGAAACTACACCAAGGTCACTAAAGTACTATTAGCTTGATTTTATTTTGACCATTAAACTATAAATTTTATTAATTAGACCGTTAAACTATTAAAATTCTTTCAATTTAGCCATTGTCGTTAATTTTTAACGAGTTGATGAAGTGGCAATAAAACAAATTTATATAATTATACATGTAGTCCTTATTACTTACACATTTTATCATTTTAATCCTAATTTAATTTAGTACAATTAATTTAATCTTCTAATCACATGATGTCATGTATCAGCATATAATTGAAGAAGCTTGGTTATAGTTTTAATTTATTTAGCTTAACCATCCAATCAAATGATGACATGCGGCACCATACAATTGGAGAAAATTTATTGAAACAAAAACTGCATTATCAGGGATCAAACTTGGGTCAAGTGAGAAAGCAAGCACCTGCCCAACCATTCAACGAATAGAAATCCTCTATTTTTTTAGTATTCATATTTATGCCCCACATTAAAAATTAAGTTTAGGGGTGTTTGAACATAGAAATAGCTACTAGAAAAGGTGAAAGGACTTTTGTCCGCCACTCAACGGACAAAAATCATATGCCTCTTTCTATGCCTAAATACTAAAAGTTTAAATTTAAGCCATAACCCTAAATTATAAATCCTAAACCCTACATTCTATACCCTAAAAATACAATTACCCTAAATTTTAACTCTAACCTTAACCCTTAAAGCCCAAATCTTAAACCTAATTTTTAGTGTGAGGCATAAATAGGGGCACAAAAAAGTAGAGGATTTTTATTGCCACTCAACCAACATTATAAATTAGTCTATATTCGACAACAGTTTTTTTATATCTTAAACTACAAGTTCTATTCTATTCTTAACATATAAAACTAATTTAGAAACTGGCGAATCTCATTGAAATTCAATGGTGTAGATTATTAACGTGTAATTTTTTTTAAAAAAAATCAAACAATATGATTTTATTAAGAGTTATATTTTGATACACAAGTTGTGTAAAATAAATTTATATAACCCTTCATATTTAAACTATAAAATTTAAAACCTAAATTCCTAACCTTAACACCCAAAAACCTAAACCCTAAACCTAAATTCTAAATTTTAATAATAAATCTTAAATTCTACACCTGTAACCTAAACTCCTAACCTAAAACCCTAAAATTGAAGGGTAACTTGTGTATTAAAATATTTTTCTTTTATTAATGCGGATCATACCATATAAGACAAAGACACGGGCCTCGTTAAAAACCCTCCCTAAATCCTAAATAGAGAAAAAAGAGTGCACCATATCAATTCATACATCAAAGCAATGTTCGATCCAAAACGAAATGGAAACAACCAAAACCCCGACCGCGGTACCAGCTGCACTAAGGAGACTAAGCCACAACATTCCCCTACAGACTTATCTCCAGATGATACATTCAAAACACAATGAAAGATAAGCGACTAAAGACATATGCTACATCAACAACCCCACGTTACAGGCAGCAATCTCATGGACGAAAAGATTTGCGAATCGCGCTATCTCAACCTCTTAACAGAAAGTATGCTCAAGACAAAACTCACAAGAACAGGACTCACAAACCAACTCCATACATTTAGCTTCAGCCGTGAACTACCACTGCTTGAGTAGTCAAACAAGAAACATTCTCGAGTTATGAACAATCATCAGTCCAGTTTAAACTCAACCAAATCGATGACTCTAGAGATACCTTTTTTGGCGATATTGTCAGCTAGTATATTCTGTTCTCTTGAGACTAGAGAAACCGTCCATTCAAAATTTTCAACAATGCCCAGAATATTCTGAATGATACCTTTATAAGCCACTGGGGACAGATGTTCATTTTTAATCCAATGGACAGCGTTGCTACTATCGCATTCGATTATAAGGCGATGAGATTGAGATCAAATGGAGTGTTTAAAGAGATTCCCAGCTTCTTTAATCGCTAGAAGTTATGCCGTTGGAGCATCAACTACTCCCACATTTTTAGAGAAGGTACAAAGCAATTTACCTGCATGATTCCGCAGCACATCCCCAATGCCTGCGGGACCAAAACTTCCAGTCACGGCGCCATCAATATTGAATTTGAGGGCCTCTAACTCAGAAGGCGTCCACATACTGGAAGGGAGATGCAACGGAGTAAAAGTCACTGACTTTAAAGCTTCATAGCTCCCCATGATGCTGGAAATCGAAGGAAAGGATGAAGTCCACTTGGCAATGCCCCACCTACACACCCTCATCAATGAAAGCTGGAACATCTGATCTATATCAATGGACACGTTGCCAAAGATAACTTCGTTCCTAAATAACCACAATGTCCATACCATGCTGAAGAAGATCATCATCCACAGGGCATGTTCTTTAAAACCGAAGGAAACTTGATCCCACAAGAGCAGTAAGCTTTTTGGGTTATTGGGGATAATAAAGTTCAGCCCCCACAAATTACACTATTTCAATCATAATCCTCTCGATTGAGCCTCGCTCTGATACCAATTGAAGAACCCGATATCCCTCAACCGATTTACTTGCCAAGTGGTGGAGAAGTGTAATTTTGGGTGATGGTAGTGGAAGCAAAAGAAAGAAAAATATATTAGAGTGGTTCGACTTTTTAATCAAAGCATACATCCACTACCTTAGTTTCCCTACTAAAGATTTCAACAATTCACTAAGAATTCTTCCCCTTTTCAAGGCTAAGGAAGCAACCCTTTACAACCTAGACTCACTCACCAAGCCCAGCATTCAAAGCTCTGAGAAACCTCTCTAACAAGAGAATTAATAGCAAACTGAAATCCCTCTTTTAGATAAAAGTTTGAACTCTAAAGCACTCACCCAAACCCTAATATAGTTGAGCATACATTGACAATTGAGCTCAATAAGCATAGTCTATACAAGAATATGAATTTAAGCACTAAGACACATTTTCAATCATTTTGATGTTGACAATTTGATCATTAGCTTCTTCAGATACTTCTTTAGACCTTAAATACTCCTAATTGAGTTTCTAGATGTTGAGATTAAATTGGAGCCGTTGGTAACTTTATTTCCCACAATAAATGTAATTCTGGAGCAGTCGATATCGGTACGCGGGTAGCCGTATCGGTACTGGTTCTTTAGAAACTAGCCGTTGAGCTTGGCGCAGCCTTCTCGTATCGACACGTTGTACGGAACTAGATGTTGAGGTTTTTGAAAATAGTCGTTGGGGATTTGAAAAGTAGGGATCGGTATGCCTTTACGCGTATCGATACAACCCTTCTCCGTATCGATACGACTAAGCTTGTACAGGTACAGATTTTTGCTACTGGAAAAATATTGTAGCTAAATCCCCTAAAGGTATCGGTATGGTGTATATTGTATCGGTACGGTCGTGTTGGAAATATGAGTTTGGCTACTTTTAAACATTTTAAACACCTCCAAAACCTAATGAAAACATCTCAAACTTACTTTCAAGTTGTTTGGACTTAGAATCATTTTCACTCTTTTTAATTTAGCCCAAAACTATTTTTCAATTATTATATCAAAACAAATATTCTAACAATCTCCCTCTTTTTGATATAATAAAACCAGACTTGAAAAAGTATTTTTGAGATTCTCCTCCTTTGTAAAAATAAATTTTGAATAAGAGTTTAAAATTTAAAGATAGTTAAAACTCTTCCTTATTCACTTGAAAATTCAATTTTTAAACCATTCTCCCCCTTTTTGTTATATCAAAAATGGTTCAAACCCAAGTTTGAAAACTTTTAAGTCCAAAACAATGGAGATCTTTTTGGAATCCATTTTACAATTTCAATTTCATCATTTTTATGTGAAGTAGTTAGTCCTTTTGGGATCCAAATACTTCTAAAACACTTTCCATTGAAAAATCTAGGGTCACTAGATTGTCTTTTTCTAAACTTTGAAGCAAATTTTGTAAATTTAAGACTTTAAGTTCAAAATCCTTAAATTTTGCTTCAAACTCTAAATTGGTTTTCAAAATCAAATCATTTTCGGTTTTAAATTTTGAAATCAACTTTTTGTTTTTCGAAAATGAAACCTTGAATTCAAAAACTAATTCATCATAGGTTTCTTGTAACTCATCAAATGAATAAGAATTTGAACTAGTTGAGTTAGAAGTTACCTCACCCTCATGGAGGGCCATAAAGCATAGATGGGCTACTTCATCTTCATCAGTGGAGTCTTCATCACTCCATGTTGCCACATATGATTCCTTTTAAAATGATCATTTTTTGTTGAATCGAGGGCAATCGTATTTGGTGTGCCTCGTCTTCTTGCATTCATGGCTTTTTCGGGAATCTTTCATCTTCTTCTTGGATTCATGTTTGGATTCTTTCATTTTCCTCTTCATGAATCGGACAAACTCCTTGATGACTTTTGGAGGATTGAAGAGTAATGATGTTTACATCTACTCCTTGATCTTTGATCTTCTTCTCTTCCCCCCCTTTTTAAGGGTTTAGACATCAACCCATGGGTAAGAAGAGACTCAATTAGCTCATCAAGCTTGAGCACCTTTAAGTTCTTGGCTTCAATTATAGCCATCTTCTTGCTCTCCCATGATTTGGGAAATGAATAAATCAACTTTCGAATGAATTTGTCTTCCAAAATCTCCTCTCCAAGACCTTTGAGTTGGTTGACGATTCTAGAGAAATATTCGAACATACTCTTGATGTCTTCATCTGGGTCTGTCTTGAAGTTTTCATATTCAAGAGTGAGTAGACCAATCTTTGTCTCCTTAATCTCGTTCGTTCTTTCGTATGTGACTTCAAGCTTTTCTCATACTTCCTTGACACTCTCAA
Organism: Hibiscus mutabilis; assembly: GCA_019671005.1. Taxonomy (NCBI): domain Eukaryota; kingdom Viridiplantae; phylum Streptophyta; class Magnoliopsida; order Malvales; family Malvaceae; genus Hibiscus; species Hibiscus mutabilis. Next base: position 23,072,150 of record CM033721.1, on the reverse strand, counting down.
AAGAAGACACCTTTGCATATTCTTTTGGGCCTAAAGCACACAAGAGAATGTGCGAGGCCTTGCAATTTAGCTCCATCTTCTTGCGATCATCTTTGGTTTGCACAACCTAAAAATTATTCTGAGGATCTACAAGAAGATAAAAAAAATAAGAGACTGTATCAAGAATTCGCACGAACGGTCCATCGAGAACTATATCCCAAAGATGATAGTCCATTGCCCTAATGAAGAACATCATCCTATTATTCTAATAGGCATAATGTTGACCGTTGAAGAATGGTGTCTTGTCAATGGATTGTGCCATGGAAACCAGTTGATAGAATGGTTGATCGAGCTTGCTGGGATCGCCTCAACATGATGTTAATCCTCTCGATTGAGCCTCGCCTGATACCAATTGAAGAACCCGATATCCCTCAACTAATTTACTTACCAAGTGGTAGAGAAGTGTAATTTTGGGTGATGGTAGTAGAAGCAAAAGAAAGAAAAATATACATAATGATTTAGAGTGGTTCGACTTTCTAATCAAATCCTACATCCACTACCTTAGCTTCCTCACTAAAGATTTCAACAATTCACTAAGAATTCTTCTCCTTTTCAAGGCTAAGGAGGCAACCCTTTACAACCTAGACTCACTCACCAAGCCTAGCATCCAAAGCTTACAAACCAAGCTTTGGGAAACCTCTCTAACAAGAACATTAATAGCAAACTGAAAATTTTCTTTTAGGAAAATGTTTGCACTCTAAAGCACTCACCCAAACCCTAATACAGTTGAGCATACATTGACAATTGAGCTCAACAAGTGTAGTCTATACAAGAATATGAATTTAAGCACTAAGACACATTTTCAATCATTTGATGTTGGCAATTTGATCATTAGCTTCTTCAGATACTTCTTGAGACCTTAAATACTCTCAATTGAGTTTCTAGCCGTTGGTGACCATTGAGATTAAATTGAAGCCGTTGGTAGCTTTATTTCTCGCAATAAATGCAGGTATAGAGCCGTCGATATCGGTACGCGGGTAGCCGTATCGGTATCGGTTCTTTAGAAACTAGTCGTTGAGCTTGGTGCAGCCTTCTCGTATCAATGTGCCTTGGCGCGTATCGGTACCAGGGATCGGTACGAGGTATCAGTACACTGTAGGGAACTAGCTGTTGGGGTTTTTGAAAATAGAGGTTGGGGATTTAAAAAGTAGGGATTGGTACGCCTTTACGCATATCGATATAACCCTTCTTTGTATCCGTATGGCTAAGCCTGTATCGATACGGGTTTTCGCTACTAGAAAAATACTGTAGCTAAAACCCTAAAAGGTATCGATACGGTATATCGTATCTGTACGGTCGTGTTGAAAATATGAGTTTGGTTACTTTTAAAAATTTTAAACACTTCCAAAACCTTATGAAAAACATCTCAAACTTATTTTCAAGTTTTATGGACTTAAAATCATTTTTGCACTTTTTTCAATTTAGTCCAAAACTATTTTTCAATTATTATATTAAAGCAAATATCCTAACATAACTCCTCTTTAAATGAGCTCCACCTTTGTAGGAACACGCCCATGCATCAGCTTCCAAACGAAAGCCTCTACTTTTAGAGGAGCCAAATTGGATCACACGAGCTTCCAAACCGAGTCTGTGGACACAATAGAGGAAGTCAGCATCTTGCAAAAGATAGATGGTTTATAGATACCATTTGAGTTAGCGACCCATCTAATTGAGTCCCATTCGAAGGATCTAGGCCTGAAATTCTCTAGCAAAACATTAAAGGTATTCCAAACATCGAGTTCCCAGTTAAAAAGTCGACTCCTCAAGATAATGGACCATTTCCAAACACTATTCTTTAGCATGCCAAACTCTGAAATACTCCCCCGCTTGTGGACGGCCAAAGTATAAATCCGAGGGAAAGCCACTCTCAAGGACAAAGGACCAGTCCTGTCATCGTTCCAAAAATCGATCACCTTACCATTCCCCCCTACGAATCTGATGTGTTGAGTAAACATGTCCCCACGAGACAACAAGGGCTTGGAAATACCCCACCAAATCCAAGATTTGTTTGTCTGATTAATATTACTTGGAAGAATTCTTGTCAAGCTTCGTTCATACTTTGAATTGATCACCTTTCGCCAAAGCCTGTTATACTCGTACCATACCTCCACAGCCATTTGTTCAAGAGAGCTCTGTTTTTAATGCCCATATGGCACAACCCCAATCCGCCGCTATGCTTCAATTTGCATAGAGTTTTCCAGTTGAGCCAATAGATTGCCTTATGGTCCAGGGCGCCCCATACGAATTTTGCAATTAACCTGTTTAAATGAGAGCTCATAGAAACAAGCATATGAAATAAAATACATAAAAAAATTGGAAGGTTTGCCAGACCGATTTTACCAGAGTGATTCTACCACCAAGAGAGAGGAGTTTCGACTTCCAACCCACAAATCTTTTCTCAAACTGCTCAATAGCTGGAGCCCACAACGCTGCTGAGTTCTTGGGGCTACCGAGAGGCAAACCTAAATACTTGTAGGGGAAAGATTCACTACGGCATTAAATGTAATCTGCCCAGTTTGCAACGACCGATTGGTCCACATTTACTCCAAGGATAGTAGACTTTTTTAGATTTAACTTGAGGCCAGATGCAATCTCGAAACCACGAAGGAAACGAATGATATTTTTTTATTTCAGCCTCACTTGCTCCACAAAAGACGATTAGGTCATCGACAAACTGACGCTCCACAAAAGACGAATGATATAGATAAGCATGCTTTCCAATTGACGCTCCACTGTAAAAACACCATCGCTACAGCCTTCTTCAGGATAGAACAAAGAGCCTCTTCGACTATGTTAAACAAAAGGGGTGATAAAGGGCACCCTTTCTGCAACCCTCTACTAATCTTGAAAGATCTTGTTGGTGACCCATTGATTAGGACTGATATCGAAGCAGATGAGATACACCTACGAATCCAATTTCGCCAAATGTTGCCAAAATCCATTTTATCCAGAATCATGAAGAGGAAATCTCAGTCAACCGAGTCGTAGGCTTTGCTAAAGTCGACCTTAAAGACTGCTCCTGACATACCTTTTTTCTTGAAATAATCAAGTACCTCATTGGAAATTAGAGAGCAATCGAGCAATTGTTTTCCTGGGCAGAATGCGAACTGAGTTTCGCCAATAATATCACCGAGACAACCAGTCAATCTTCTGGATAACACCTTTGCGAGGAGCTTATAAACACTTCCCACTAAACTAATGGGTCTGTAGTCCTCAACGAATGCAGGAGACTAATTTTTTGGGATGAGAACAATGAACGAGTGGTTTATATAAACCAATGTTAATTTAACTTTATTTTTATATAAACCAGAATTCATAGTTGAATTAATATTGGTTTAAAAAAAATTTGCTTAATTTTGTCCAAACATCTATAACAACTAAAAAATTGTTTTAAAACTGAAAAAAAAAAGAAGAAAAAGGAAGAAAACAACTCTAGTAAATATAATTGGCCAACCATTGGACTGGCTCCATACATATGTCGGAAAAACGTGATAAAATGGTAACTTTGAGACATATTTCGAATGAGTAAAAGTGGACATTCGAATGAGGATTCGATTATTTCTTATTCCACTCCGTGAGACCTTTACAACGGTATCTCATATGCTCAAAATGTTTGAGTAATGAATGAGAAATTGATGCTCAAAGTAAGGAAGTTGCAAATTGAGTAAAGGTAATGAAACTCCCATATCCCACATGGATGGGATAAATGGAATAGGAAGTGTTTATATACACTTACCCTCTTTGTTGTCATTGAATGACTTGAATGGAAATTGCATTTTGCACGCATGGTGTGTGAATCCAATCCCATTTGGGTTGGGGTGGACATGCAGACATTTTACCACTTCTAATTATTTTTCCTTTTGAGATAGCATATTATCCCGAAATGAAAGGGATATTTTCGAATTCAAATTCAAATTTTGCTTGCAGCCCACTTATATATCTGATCAAGGGCAAAATTAGAATATTTGTGATTCACGTTTGACCTAATTCTCCCCTATAAATACATGATCTTTTTCAGTTGTTTAACACACAATTAAAAACAACTAAAAACGTTTTCCTTCTCCCAAATTGCATTGGTTTTTCTGGTGATAGTCGAAGGCTCGAGTTCGTTTGTGATTACTCAGTCGTGCTGCTGAAGATAATCATCCGCTGTTGTATCCTGGGAGACCGATGACCGAAGATCTCTAGCACCGAAAAGTGGTGGAATCTATCTTAAGGAAACTGCGTTAGCAGGCCTCAACAACCGTGTCTGGTTATATCGAATCTGTTTTTCGTTTACTTCTTTTTTATTATTGTAATTTCATTACTTTAATCTATTTCACTGATTATTTCGAATTTAACCTTGTTTTAGTCCAACAATCTTAAGACAGATTATTTATCCAAGGCGATTCGAAATAAGTACAATTGTGAGAAAGCAAACAAATTTGTTTCAGGAATTATCCTACCCTTTTAACGGGTTTTCTTAGATCACAAAAATAAACAGGACAAATATGTTTTACAGAAATTGTCGTTGGGAATAACTGAGGTTACAGATTTTGTGAAAAATCAAAATCAAAATAAACAAAATAATTTTTCGGTTTATTGGAATTATTATAGATTCCGTGTTTGTTTCTTTCTTGTTCTAGAGCAAAGAAAAGAAAGGGCTTTGTTGCCAAGAAAAATGATCCTCATTTGGGAGATGGATCACAAAAAGGAATATTGTATTCTTGTGAAATAATAATAATTATTAAAATTATTATTATTTGTGTGTTTGGAAATACTTTGGATTATTATTCCAACCAAAAATTTCCATGAAAAAATGTAGGATAAACATGAGAAATTTCGTGGTTTGTTTTGGAAACAAAGATCTTGTAAATAATTTGTTTTGGGAATTAATTTCTGCCGTTTTAACGGGTTTACTTGATCTTCCAAACAAGAAGCAATGGAATTAAAATCAAAGGATTAATTCCTTTTGATTTATGTTGGTTAAACATAATTAAGTTAGATTAATATCTCTGTTGTTTAACAAAAGATATAATGTAGATAAATTACTAAATTTATTTCTTCATTAAAATCTTGCGTTGATTTCTGAATGTAGACATGCAAAGAAAGCCAATGAGGCTAATATTGTGAAAGAAGAAGATCTATATGCCTAACAAAAGAGGATGGTTGTGGGTTGGGGATATATTCTAATCTTTGTAAAAACCCAAAATTATTAATAAGAATATTGTTTCTTTCGGTTACATAATTTTTGTATGGATATGTTAATTATGATTCTTTGCGTAGACTAATAAACATGGAACACATTATTTTCGTTTCAAATGTGAAACATATGAAGAAGTACAGAAACGCTTGATCTGAATCATAGCGATGTTTATTCGAACGATAGAACAAACTAATTTTGCTTAAAAGCAAAGATGGAAAAGAGAAATTGTTCTCTATAAGTAAGATGTTGACACCCAAACTTAATAAGTCGGTTAATTTGGATAAACTCTAAGTGAGTAACGTTGTAACATCAAAGGGTACAATGACTTTGAAGATAAGAATTGAAACTTCAAAATGTGCCTAACATGTGGGGGAGTTGTTCTATCAACTATTTACATATTCTCAATGAGACAAGACACCATATGAGTTATGAAAGGAAATAAAACCTTCCTACAACTACATAAAAATGTGAGGGTGTCTTGAAAAGGTAATATTCCATTACCAAAGTAAAGGAAAAATTGTCCATACGTTCAACAAAATATTAAAACGAAAACATTGCCATAATGACAAAATTTAGAGTGTGACAAATGTGTGCATTAGGATATATGATCATATGTTGATAACAATGAAATGGCAAACGTACCAATGACATGTTAAATTCAAATTTGACATGAGAGATATGAGATTAAACGATATGAGTTTGGGCATCCAAATCAAATGGTCACCTAAAGGTCTCATATTGACTCAGTCACACTATGTGGACAAAATCCTTGAGAAGTTTGGCAAGGATGATTTTGGTACGGCCAAAACTCCAATAAACACATGCCAACAGTTGTCCAAGAACAAAGGCCAAGGTGTTGACCAAGTGGAATATGCAAGGGTCATAGGCAGTCTTATGTACCTTATGAGATGTACTAGACCAGACATTGCTTTTACTGTGAGCAGTTTAAACAGATTTACAAGCAATCCAAGTGAAAACCACTCGAAAAGCAATTGTGAGGATACTAAGATATCTCATATATACTCGAGACTACGGATTGCATTATTCTAGAGATCTTGTTGTGTTGGAAGGGCACTCTTATGCCAGTTGGATATCTGATATTCAAGATACCAAGGACACAAGTGGATATGTCTTCACCTTGGGAGGAAGAGCCATGTCGTGGAAATCCTCAAGACAAATAATCATAACCAGATCCACGATGGAATCTGAGTTTGTTGCCCTGGATAAATCCAGAGAAGAAGCTGAATGACTTAGGAAATTTCTTGAGGATATTCCTGAATGGTCAAAACCTGTGCCCACAGTATGTATATACTACGATAACCAAGCAACAATTGCTAGGGCATAGAATTGTATGTACAACGGTAAGTCGAGACATTTGCGCTGCTGACATAATACCATTAGACAATTGATCTCAAATGGAGTTATCTCTATTGATTATGTAAAATCAAAGGATAATGTTGCGGATCCGCTAACCAACGGGTTAAATCGAGATCAAGTTGAGAAAACATCGAAAGGAATAGGACTAAAGCCCAGAAAAAAATTCAAGGCACTATGTGAAGGAAAACCCTACCTAGTTGACTGGAGATCCCAAGATCTAGGTTCAAAGGGACAACCTAATTGCATAGACCTTGTGCGGTCACTGTGGTGGGTTACTCTCCCATGTCCATTCCTATGATGTAAACAGTGACAAAAAGTGGAACAGGTTAAGCAATGCTTTTAATGACCATTGTGTGCATTGGTGAAGCCGAGCAACATAAGTCACCTATCTGAGAGTGAAGTGGGGTCGCTTCAAGGAGACTATTGGGGCATAGTTCTCTCAAACTCTCACAGAACCAGGCGATGTCCATGGCCATATGGACATAACCATGAGAACGAAACTCGTGTCAGTGAGGTAGTTGTGTGAGGTATATCATTGTTTACACAAATGACTGAATAGTTCAAGGACATCACGTCTACTAGATAGCCAGTAAAGTAAATATACTCTCACAAGGGAAGGTTCAAATGAGGAAACCTACCTATCCTATGCAACTATCAATCGTAGAAACTATCACCACATCGAGTCAAAATGTTTTGATAAAATGCATCAATTTCATTCATGTGGGGGATTGTTGGAAAAACGTGATAAAATGGTAATTTTTGAGTCATATTTCAAATGGGTAAAGGTGGAGATTCGAATAAGGATTCGATTGGATCTTATTCCACTTCGTGAGATCTTTTCAACGATATCTCATATGCTCAAAATGGTTGAGTAATGAATAAGAAATTGATGCTCAAAGTAAGGAGGCTGCAAATAAAGTAAAGGAAATGAAACCCCCATATCCCATATGGATGGGATAAATGGAATGTGAAGTGTTTATATACACTTACCCTCTTTGCGGTCATTGAATGACTTGAATGGAAACTATGCCTCGCGCGCAGGGGGTGCGAATCCAATCCCATTCGGGTTGGGGCGCACTTGCACGACGTGGGTGACGCGAATGTCCGGACCGGTCGGGCCCTACGTGGACCTGCTAACATTTTACCACTTCGAATTATTTTTTCTTTTGATATTTTCAGTTGTTTAACACACAATTTAAAACAACTAAAATTGTTTTCCTTCTCCCAAATTGCATTGGTTTTTCTGGTGATAGTCGAAGGTTCGAGTTCGTTTGTGATTACTCACTCGTACTGCTGAAGATAATCATCCGCTGTTGTATCCTGGGAGACTGACGACCGAAGAGCTCTAGCACCGAAGAGCGGTCGAATCTATCTTAAGAAAACTGCGTTAGCAGTCCTCAACAACCGTGTCTGGTTATATCGAATTTGTATTTCGTTTACTTCTTTTTGATTACTTTTATATCATTACTTTAATTTATTTCACTGATTATTGCGAATTTAACCTTGTTTTTTTCCAACAACATAGACTTGGTTAAGTTGACTATCTTGTCTTATGTATGTTATTTTTTCTCCATTTGTCAAATGTTAAGCAAGTGAAGCTCGATTTTTGTAGGAAATATTCAATAAATACCCGAGTAACCGGGTATTATTAATATTATTGAACTTCCTATTGGTTGAGTGGTATTATATTCTTAAGATAAATGTCGGAATTCAAAACCACACAAATGAAATAACATAATGGTTTAGTGTTATATATAGATTGAATGTAGATAATTTCAGGTTTAATACTTTCTTAACATAATTGTGAGGAGAAAGATAGGCCTAGGAAGTTTGTCAAATATCCTCTTGGTTTGTAAATCACTTGGATTGTTATTTATCTATTAGTATCTATGCAAATTATTTAACTTATCATTTCTGTTTTTAGAAATTAATTATTCTCAGACTTGTAAGTAAGCATATACAGAGCTACTTTATGAGTTGGAGATGATGAATCAAAATGGAGATGATTCTAATGGTACTAGCTTTCCAAGGCCTGTCTAATGCAATAAAGATATCTTATTTTACTAAAAAATATCAAATAAGGGAACAAAGAATACAATTTGAATCAATTCTTGAAATTCTTTTCCTCTATCCAAAATAAAAATTATTATTTTAATAAATCTTGTTTTCTCAGCCGTAGTCAATTCATAGTCTAATTACCTTGACAAGAAAAAGGAAACAAACAATGGTTAGGAGTGTGTTGAGGTCCAAGTATGTAGCATGTCTGGTTGCTTCTATTGTTCTCAATCTGTTGCTTATAAATGGACCCTGAGTTGGGGTTGGAGCTCTAGAGCAGCAGTGGAAGCCAATGCAGTGGCAGAAATTGTCTGTTCAAGCCATGGAATAGCTTACTTGGATGGCTTCGTCGACGATGGAAATGAACCGGTTTGTGAATGCAACACATGCCATACAGGCCCTGAATGCTCCCACTTCATACCTCACTGCACGGCGAATGCCGATGGGTACCACCCTGCAACACTTGATATGATCAATAACTCTTTATGCCTTCTGTCAAGTTTAATCTTTTAATTAGGGTTCATATTTGATTCTTGGATGACAAGTTTTAGTTGTTGCTCTGTTTTGATTTGGCAAATTCTCATGTATATGCAGTGGAGATCCATTGTTTGTGGAACCCTTTTGATGCAGCACACAACTAGTAGTGCACTAGTAGTATCAGGTGTAATCGAATGAGCTATACCTATAGTGATTACACTTTCTTCTGTCAACAACTCAAAAGCCTAATCCACAGACTACACACATTCGTCGGGAATGCAATCACACAAAACAGATACATTGTTTTCTGCGTTAAATACACAGGTGGGCAGTGATAAAAGACGAAACTGTGTTTCAAAAGATGCTCAGTTAAGAGCATTTAAGCTTATCATGTTATGGCAGCTTATGCATGGTTAAAATGTGAGAGAAGAAGATAAAGACTGTTATATATGCAGTCCTCAAGGCTGCTAATATCATTGATCGTCAAGGAAATGTGTCTGGCTCGGAAGATCTCTGTGTTCGACTCAGCCTGGCCAAGACGATTCAATATATTGATAGAACGTTTACAGATATTAGTCTCAGAGGAAGACGGATCCAGAACCATTTGAAGAATCAGATCAACATTTGTTGATCAAAAGCTTCAATCACTTCCATATATAATTGCTTTTTTTACAGAACCATGGACAGAGGTTATGCAGGTCATTAACCTTATCATACATACATATGCAATTATCTAATATTCTGATATAGAAACCAACTAAAGCTAGCCATGGTGATACCTTATTGATTAAAGCTTGAAACTATGTTTACAGTTTCGTGAATGAGCAAAAAGTAGTAATATTTGTAAAGTTACGTTAATGAGAAAAACAAATACAAACATAGAATATTACTCAGACTTGAGCGAATATAAAAACCATGCAATTTTCTTACATCAATACTTCCGAAAAAAGAAATTTTCTTTACATTTGAAATATCATCCTATTCGAATGTGTGGTGGACAACTTTTGAAACAAAATACATTTGTTCAAACAATAGGAGGAAAATCCTGGATTTTACATTCGTCTTAGTAAAAAATAAGTAATGCTTCTATTCTATCTTAAGAGTTTTTGGCAAATTAAGGTCCCCTGGAAGTCTAGTAATGTATACTGCAGAAGCTTTGCTCTTTCATCATCTGGCATGCAGGAAAACCCCAAGGCAAAACCAGCTTGTCCACCCCTAATTTCACCAGATTCTTTTCAAGTTCATCCACCAAAACTCGACACATTCCACGGCGGCGGTGCCCGTGCTTTGTTGCAACAAGGGGCATTTCAGCCACCCTGCTATTGTACGCCCTCAGAGTGGCCACCGAAACCAGATTATCATTTTCCTCAAGAATCACTGTAAAGAATCCTCTGAAGTTCAATCGTTTCAGCTTAGAGACTCGGCTGAAGATTACATCTTCAACTAAATCTCTCCCCGTCTCCACAGCTTGGCTTGGCTCGAAACACTCATGCATCACTTCAAGTGCGGCTCTCAACTTATTCTGATTCTGTTTCTCTGCAGATGACTCCATGCCATGCCAATGAGCTCGAGGATTGGATTTAAGTAATGTCCAAGTCAGATTTTTACCCACTACAATTGGCTTCCCTGTGAGTTTTTGCAGGCCATAGTAGATCTTTTCACAGCTTTGACTACATAACAAAACCGTGTTGTCCTTGGTCTTCATCTCGCTTGGTTTCTTCGAATTCAAGCAATCAACATGGAATTTAAGCTCATATGGAAAGCTGTAGGGCAATATTCACAGCAAATTAAATCTCCTCCACCGCAGCAAGTAGAGCAAACTTCATCATTCTCGTGTTGAAACAAATTGGTTATCTTCACAGTTGTAGGGCTCTTTACAGTAGAATGAGTACTCGAGGTCGACGTGGTGACCTTCATAGAATCACGAACTTGTCTTTGACAATCGGAAAGTGACCTGCCAGTGCCGTCATCCAGGATTATGTTAGCTGCTGGCCTGTGATTGGTACTTCCAGCTTGATCTTCAAAAGCAGTGAGAGTGAAAACCTTGGAGCAACAGTGACATTGAATCCCATCTCGAGTGATATTTCCTTTCATCAACGGAGCCCCTGTCTTACTGCGATAATACACATTTTCCATAATCGAAACAACATTATTATCTGTCAACCAAGACAGAACAGTTCAAGGGTTACGACTAGAAACCGGACCCTCATGCATTCTTTTATTAGATTTTACCACCCGACTATCTTGCTTGTTCAGGGTTTTTCTTCTTTTTAACGATTCAGATTGAACAGATTTCGGTAATGGCTGATTCTCCGGACTCGAACACTTTCTTTTTCTCGGTTGCTTGGGCTCCACGTCACGTTGATGATCCTTGTCTCTCCCAATCCTTGATCGATATAACTTTTGCAAGCCATTCTAAGTGAACTATAGACTTCCCCATGGGGAGATTGATATCTCAGCTCTTCTTTCCCATTTTTGTGGACATGATGAAAAATCCATCCCTTGCTCAAAAGATATCTTTTAGCTTTCAATGAAAGTTCACCCGAGTTCTTCTCCGGCCGATCCGAACCTCCATGGTAGTACCATTTCAGAACATCTTTACATCCTTCACATCCTTCAACTGCAAACATGGCGGATTCGTCGCCCATGGCCGATTTTTCAAAGAACAAGAAACTAAGAGTGATTTTTGAAGAATAGGAAACTGAGGGAATCTAAAGATTGGAGGAAATTAGGTTATTATTAGAATATATATATATATGATTAAATTTTAGTAAACAATATAAAAGTTATTGGGTTTTTATATATATATGTTACAGAATAGTAGGAATTATAGTATAGTGCAAATCCATGTTTAATTTAACTTGTACCTTTAAAAACTACAATCCGAAAGTATCTCAAACTCGACCTCTCTTGCAATCCCTTGGATCACAAGTATTCAATATTGTTTACGGTAGATTTTAAATAATTAAACTGTGTAGTATTTCAATATAGAAATGACAATTCAACACATGAAAAACGTTTTGTATATTTGTTCTTGTTATAACATTGGTTAAAATAATAATTTGTCATTTTTCTTTGACTTAATACCTATCTAGACCCTCTACTCTAGGTAAATTCTCAATTTGGCTTTTACTCTCTCTTTTTTTCAAGTCAGTTTAGCCCTTTAACTTTCATTCCGTCGACACCATTAGTCTTGTACGTTCTCCATTTATAAGCGCCAGGTGATCCAATCAATTTTTTTCATGTGACATTTTTGTTTAATTTACAAAAGTCTAAAAAAATCCAAATACAATAATAAAAATGTAACAAAAATCTAGAAAGATTACCAAAAAATGATTCTATGTTTTTGAGTATATGTATATTCGAATAATTTTGTACATAGAATGGAAACACAAACATATTTAATATATATATAAGTAGAAAATTGTTGACTGATAAAGTTAACAAGAGTCGTGGACCGTGGTCCGGTAGTGGTTCTGATGAAGGTTCGGGTTTTGGTAGGGTATAGTCTCTATCATTCGTTTGGTCTTGGTTCATTTTGGTCTTAAGTTCTTCCGTGGTTTCAATTGTATGCGTGCTTTATACCATCTGGACAGGTGTCGTGACGGGGGAATTGTGGCGTTATGATGGGATTAGCTATGATTCGATGTCGTAGGTTTGTTTAGTCATCGATAGCGATCGCATGTGCTGACACATGGTCATCCAGCATTGTTCGCTTAGATAACTTCGTAGTTCACATGTTGCTCCTGCTTGTTCGCCTTCGCGGAGGTTCGCAGGGGTGATATGTCGTTTCCAGGCTACGTGGTCTCAACACATGGTGGTGGATATTTGTAGGTACTAGCAATTTCCCCCAGGTGAGGTAATGTTATAAAGTGAATTTGGCGAACCTGGTACTCAAGTAGTGGTCTTTTCCCAAGCGACTCGTTTTTGGCGTACGAAACATCATATTTATTTTTATTGTTGTTTTCCATAATAAAACGTATCAAGGAAGTTTCAGTTCATGAGTATAAATAAACCTTTTTGTTTTTTTGGGTTTTATTTTGTGTATTTCATTGCTTACTTTTGAGTTTACGAGAAGAGGGAAAGAAAGGGTTTTTTTTTGAAGAAGGAAACATGTTTGTTTTTACTCTGATGGCTAGCTCGTCTATTGTGCTGGAGTTCTGGGGTTTTCGTGCTGTTAACAATTTTCGTTAGCGGTTCAGTTTGCCGAATGGGTTATTTCGTCTGAGTGCATGTTCCGATGAGGGGAAATCATGGTGTTTGATTCCTCATTTTGCTTTTGAAGCCGAGTTCCATTTACCGCTGCATTCTTTTTTTTGTAAATTGGTTTGATGTAGGACCGGGTCAATTGAGTGGGACTAGTTGGTGGACTTTAGTGACCTATTTTTTGAATTGTAAAATTAATGGGGATGAACCCTCCATCGATGTGTTTCGTTACTTTTATAATGTAATGACCGGTCATGAAACGAATGTGAAGGGTTTCATAATCATTGGCCATCGCAAAGGGAGAATGACGATAATGAGCAATTATATTGTGAATCTTTGCCTGGATAGGATAAAATTTATCAAGGTGGAATTTAATTTTGGTATTTTTTTATTTCCCGTTGTCTAGCGTTAGCCGTTGAAGGATAGGGTGGTGTTGCCTGATTTGGGGAAAATGTCGCATGCTGAGTTGAGGCTTCTTAGAAGGCTAGAAGGTGATCTGCCCTCGCATTTTGAAGAAATATGCACTCTTAGAAATGTTTGGGTATATTTTCTAGGGGAAAAGCCCCAACGGTTGGGATACAAAGGATTTAAATGTTTTTCCCGAAGGTTCTTTGGTAGATGTACCGATTCGTGCGAAGGCTTGGCCCTTCGGCAGGGAGGGAAATGAACAAGTGGCGGGTATTCTTCTGGGTAATGAAGATAAACCAAAGAATTTCTTTTCTGAGTATACTGGAGTTCGCCCTTAGAAGTATCGTGAAGAAGATGCCCCTCTAGGTGGGGTAACTGGGAAGCTGCCCATGTTACTCTGAGGGGTTGTGCTAATGTCAGCCCCATTTGGCTTTGGTTTTGGTAGAAAAAGGAAAAACGGGTAGTCTCAGGTTCGCTCGTCGTGTTTGGCTCAGAAGATAAGGGTAGCTGCTTGCGTTTGGAACCTAGGACGAAGAGGCGAATGGATATAGGTATTAGTTTTTCTCTAGTTTTTTGAAAAGAACAAACTTTCTTTGTTTACATATATGTTTTTGTTTTGTGTTTTCATGATGTGGTCTGTAGTATGATTTTTTTGACATTCATTTCTCTTTTTACTTGTAGGGGTAGTGATTTCTCCTCCGCAGGCTGTATGTGACGTATTGAGGGATTTGGCTGGGGTGTCAGATATATCACTTTCTACGTCTATTGATGAACAATTAGATTAACAAGGTTTGGTGGAAGTGGCATCTTCAGAGGCTTTTAATAGTGAAGAAATAAGTTCACGTTATGTGTTAGCTTTAACCACTATAACAATGTCTTCGATGGATGCAATTCCCGTTGTTTCCTATTTGGAGACTTCCCCTGGTATTCCAAATGTCTCCGTAGGGGCCTCAGTAGATGTTATAGAAGTGGTGTGAGAGAGTGTAGCGAGGCAAATGGGGACTTATAGCTCTAGGATACATTTTTTGGTTGTCGAGGGTAAGATGTTGGGAAAAAGTCTAGCATTTGATGCTTCCTGTTTCATTGAACTATGCAGCTCTTCTTGTTTGGCTACAACTAATGCCATTGGGAGTATTGCTTCAGCTAGCTTGACTACTGCTCTTCCTATTTTTCGTGTGCCTTCAGGTACTTTAATTGGTGTGTTGGTGCATTTGGTTTAGCGATTTTTCTATTTAGCTTGTAATAAGTTTTTGTTTATTGGTATCTTTGTAGGAGTAATTGTTATGAATTTTATTCATGTTCATTGTTTCTTAGAAGATATACCCCATGTGGTTGTACCTATTAAAATCGTGACTTTTTCATAGGCTGTGATGACTTCTTTGATGTCATTGCCTGCTGATGTTTCTCCTAGTGAAGATTGTGAGTCTTTGGCTCCATGGAATGCGTTCTATCCTTGGAGGGGGTTTCAGAAACAAAAAATTGGCTTCATCCTGAATTTGCTTCTATGAGGCTATTTGAGTTATATTCAAATAGTTTTGGTGCCTCTAAACTTTGTACTAGGAGATCTGTTGAGGGAGGTTGGAGTATTATTCAAGAACTGAGTTGTGTTCAGTTTAACATGGAGAGGAATGCAAATGCTCTCCTTTAAGAAAATGAAAGGCTACGTTCAAAGGTGGAAGGTCACATTGCTCATTTAGAGGAACTATAAAATAAAAATGCGGTAGACATCTAGGCGAGTGTAGGAGAGTTGAACAAAAAACATTTGGAAGACATCTCTAAAAAGGAAAATGAGTTCAACCACGCTCTTAGAATTAGAGAAAAGATGCTTGAGTCTGTTGAACAAAGTTTTAGAGGTGAAATTCAAGGTCTGAAGGAAGAACTAGAGCAGACAAAGAATGCAACGAATGAAAGTTTTGCGAACTTCACAAGGAGACTAACTGAGTTGAAGGAATCTCATAAGAATGAGATTATTGTGTTGAAAGTTACTCAAGATGTTGATGTAGCTGAGAAAGCTAAGGCAACTGCGGATGCGACCTCTGCCTTTTTGATAGAAGGAATGGATAAAGCTCGAGATGTTGCCATTCTTAGCTTTCAGTTAGCATGTGGTCCTTTCAATTTTAGTGATGTGTATTTTAATGCTCTTTTTGACATGGTTACGAACTTTGACACGAGGAATCCTTTTGGGCCTTCATGGGAGAACTTTGCTGTGAACTATAGAGACCTTGTGGCTCCTCCTACTTTTGAGCCAAATGCATCATCTTCTCTGAACTATCGCAATGGTGATACGGATGTAATAGATGGTAGAAATGTATGGGGTGATTATAGTAAGAGTATGCAATTGTTAGTGTCGTTTATATACATTTTTGTATAAAGAAGGCTTTCTTTCAATTGTTAAAAAATTATTTTGCTATTTTCTTTTGATGTCATCACGATGTTCTTTCATTTCTTTGACTGTCAAGCCTTTGGAAACCGTATTCCTATCATACGAGCCATTAAGATTTTTGGACAAAATATAATTGATAAGCTTCATACAATTTTTAAACTATCTAATCTCTAATCTGACTTTGCTTTATTTTGTTCAATATTCTTCTGTGAAACATATTTATTGTTGAGATTCGAATCACTAAGACGATTAGAATCATTTGAATAACTTGAAACTGTTTGTGCTTTCAATTTCTTCACAGCTCGCAATGTCTTGTTTTGTGCTTTCTTGGAGTAAGTTATACAGATGCTTCACCCCATGGATTACTATATCTTTTGTTTGTGAAATGAAGGGTTTATTTTATTGTTTTACTACCTGTTTTTATTTCTGCTAAGATTACTTTCTTGGGGCTTGTGTATTTTGGATTTCAAATCTTTTGGGTAACAATTGTAGGTTCCCTCCTAGAGCTTTGATAAGTGTGTCGAGGTGGCTTTATGCTTTTTATATAAATTGAGTCTTGTTGAGTAGATATATTGTGTAGCTCACTTCGTGTTTCTTTTTTCCTTCATTAAATGCTTTCTCTTATCTTTAGCGCATTTTTGGTTACTAACGTCTAACAAGCAACATACCTTGAAAGTGATTTTACTTGTCCCAAGTTTCTTTTCAAGGTGTGATTGATTGTATGAGGTTTGTAATTGCGCTTGGTTTCTTGTCTGATGTGAGGGCTCATTTCCTTTCTATCAGTCTCTTTGTGAGTGTATGTTTTGCGGTTGCTACCCTTGAGTTAGCAGCGATGTAGGAAGATTGTTTTCAGACCTCTTTCTAAACACTTTTTTCTTATTTGATATTCACAATCACACTGTGTTGTGTTGTTTGTTTTCTTGGTAATATTTCTGAAGAGTTACCGCATACTCATGTGGATATGTGGTACCATTAGTTTCCCATGTGTGCAGACATCATAATTTCTAGGAACACCAAGTATCTATAGATCCTTTATGCACCCTTATTTGGGAGTGACAGTTATTTATACGATTTTATAATTTTGTGCTTACTTATATCGTTTGCCCTGGGTAGTATCGCTTGCCTGTGGTAGTATGGGAGTTCATTTTCTTAGAACAGAAATGTTCTTGTAGAGCGGCATCACCAACGTGTTCCTTATTTTAGCTTCTTAACGAAGCTTCTTAATAATGGTTGAAACTTAATATAAATATATACTCGTGATTAAAAACGGCTAGTAAACGTTTATTTTTGTTATTCAGTCGCTTTTACTATGCATATTCGTTTATTTTTACTCGCTTGCTTTGGAAGCGACGATCGTTGAGCTGATTCCCTTATGCATGCTTCTTGAAAGCGACGAACACTTATACGACCCTTTGATTATTTTCGCTCGCTTGCTTTGGAAGCGACGATCATTGAGCTGATTCCTTTATTCACGCTTCTTGAAAGTAGCGGATGCTCATACGACCCTTTGTTTATTTTTGCTCGCTTGCTTTGGAAGCGGCGATTATTGAGCTGATTCCTTTATCTCCCTTGCTTTGGAAGCGGCCATCGTTGAGCTGATTCCTTTATGCACACTTCTTGAAAGCAACAGACGCTCATCCGACCCTTTGTTTATTTTTGCTCACTTTCTTTAGAAGCGGCGATCGTTGAGTTGATTCCTTTATGCACGCTTCTTGAAAGCGACAGATGCTCATATGACCGAATTGTACTTTCGCAAAATAGTTTATCAAATGCATAATATAATTAACATTCTGCAAACATTGTTTACATTGGATAACCAATAGTATTTTTAAACAATTTTTTTTGAGGTGTTTGACTGTAATAACCCTAAAACCGGGCTAGAATAAATGTAACACCCCTCAACCGGTTTAGGAGATAAACCGAGTTAAGGAGCATTATAAACAACCAAGAACATTCAACCAACAAATAAGGATGGACTTACAAACAAAATCAAGAAGGATTAAGGCCATTCATACAATTTCTGGCACAAGGATTGATATGTTTTCAAAGATAACTTTGGCTTAGCTTTTAAACATCTTATTAACTTATTAGCATGTTAAATCTAAGCTAGATTAGGCACATTCCATTCAAAAGTGAGCAAATATGTAACTTAAGTATCAAGTAATTCATTAGACTTTGTCAACATGTTACACACTATTCGATGCATCATCTATAATGGTCTAATTCATTGCTTATCATATTTCAAACTTCATTTAAACAATACAAGAAATTCCAAATACAATAATTAAGCCAAGCTACTAAACCTAGTGACTCTCAAATTAAGCATAATAAGAATTTTCTATGTACATAACATACAAGCGACCACCTCAATATCATAACAAGCATTTAAGAGCACATAATAGTTTCACTCAATCTACATAGTTACCTCATTCATGCATCCATGATCTTAACTCATTGATTAACAAAACATTCAAACCAAGTATCAGCTACTTAAGCATTACCAAGTATTAGATATGCCATTTACAAACATTTACAAGGATTTCAAATTCTCTCAAGCATTACATATTAAAAGACTTATCAAATATTCTCTATGCATTACAAACATGTTGCCACCTAACTAGGAGTTCTAACAAAAGGCTTACAAAACATACTTTGATGTACTTGTGATCCGAGCCAAGCTCCAAGGTAGCTACAACCAAGCTTTACCCTGAAAATGTGATGAAGAGATAGATTAAGTATACACTTAGTGAGGTAGTTTTAACTAACTAAAAGCTTAAATAAAAAAAATCCATATTTTCACCACTACTTGATCAAGTCATGTATAATTTGAAGCTTAAATCAAGAAACTAGTCATTTTGAGCTAAAGCATTCGAACAAGTCATGTAATTTTATCCAAAAGAATACTTAAGAATCATTTTGAAGTAACTTACTTGTTATGCAAGTGTAATCACTAATTTTATCTGGGGTATTAACCCGTTTTATTTTGCAATAAAGGGCTTTGTTCACTATGTCTATATTATTAATACGCTATTTTATTGCTATATATATTAAGTACGTACAATTATCTTTAAAAAAACTAGAAGAAGCAAAAATTACTAGTACTATTATTATCTCTTTATTTACAATTAAGTATTAATGGCTTTTAAAATTTAAAGTTTATTATTACATATTAGTAGTACACATTATATAATACTATGATTGGTCATTGTTATTATTACAATTCTAAAGCATATATTAAAAAACCTAAAATATGTATGAATATAACAATTAATATTAAACATAGCCCTAATTTTAATTTATATATTAATTGTCCATTTAAAGCCTATGTACAAAAAATATATACATGTATATTACATAGGCCCATTTGGCCCAAACCCTAAAGTCTTAATCTGATAAAAAAAACCCTAATGGTTTCTGTTTCTTTGGCGCAACCCAATCTACACCGTTAGATCAAGATTTGATCTAACGGCCATGATGCAACCAATTATGCCCTTGCAGCTTCTCACATGCTTCACACGTGACCTTTCGATCGCCCTACGGACGCGTGGAGGTCACGCGCGCCTCTTCGGACCCCTTGTAACCGTCCAAATTCTCATATCGGCATCTTGATCGTCAGATCCAAAATTGAGCCCGATCGTTCATCCTTGATCAACCAGTAGCCCTCTGGTCCCCTCCTCCTCGCATGCATCCACAAAAGACAATGTCAGATTTGTTACAAACAAATTCAGAGAATTAGCCGGCATAATCAGACATGCGCATGAATCAGGACAAAGGAATGCAACAACCAATAGGGAATTTCACTGTAGTTTTCTTTTTTTTCCCTAAAACATGTAATTTTTGGGGTATATAAACAAAACCCTAAGCTATTGTAACCATTCTGGATTCATTTGAGCAATAGAGAACAGAGAGAAAAAGAAAGCTTTGAGGTATACCTTCTCCTTGCTTTTCATTTTAGTGCATACATACATAGAGATTAGGGTTATTGGGTTTTACCTTTTTCATTTTTTCTTTCTTCGTATCTGTTCATCTTCCCTTACCGGCGACAAGCCTTTCGGCCTTCTCAAGGCTGCGAATAATGAGTCGGAAGAAAGAATAGCCAAAGGGGGGATTGACTTCGGCTGTGTTTTTTAAGAAAAGAGGAAAAGGGGATTTTCTATTTTCAGCAAAAAAATCGGCTTTATATTTGTTTTAAAATGGCAAATGGGGTATTTGCTTCATTAAACCCCTCTGCCCCATTTTAATCACGCCATGGGTCCTTCCGCCTTCTTAAACCTCGTCCCTAGTCCCTAGGATTTCAAAAGACTTCGCGGTTTCACCTCCCTTTTTTATGTTTTACTTGCTTTGGGCCCTGAAGCTTCTCTTCTGTTTAATGTAGTCCTTTTTTCCGGTATGTTTAATTTAAGTCTTCCATCTCTTTTGCCTTTTCTTCTAGTTTAATTTCTTAATGTTAGATTATTTCGTTTGATTCTGATGTGGATTTGTGGTTATGTTCTTAATTTGAGGTTAAGTATGTGTATATTATGTGACATGTGATATAATATATGTATAATCTATATATAATATATGTTTTTTTATAATCTATAGTTTATTTAAATGCATATAACATATGTTTTTATAATACCTTTTTTTATGATACAAAGTTTTTATAACATATAGTATATACTTTATAACCCTTAATTTTATAATGTATATGTACCATAGGATTTTTCATAATATATAGTTTTTATAGTATTTAAAATATGGTCTTCATAATATATAATTTCTATAACATATACCATATAGCTTTTTATAATATAGTATATAGTTTCTTCATATTATAATATATAGTTTTACATAACATATACTATATTTTTCACAATATATATAGAGTATAAAGTTTTTTTATCATATATATAATATAGTTTTTATAATGTATATAATACATAGTTTTTAATATATATAATAGTTTTAAATCTATATATTGTATATGTTTATATAGTTATAATATATATGAATATTTATATATGGTTTTTTTTAATGTAGGCTTAGTTTAGGTGGTTTGGTCCTTCTTTTGTTTTTGAGCTTAGGGTTTGCTTTAGTTTAGGCGGGCTTTGGGTTTGTTAATAATCTTAGGTTAGAATTAAGTAAGTTAATTTAATTAGTTTAAAATCGTGTGCTCGTCTCATAGGAGCACAGTCTTTAAATTAATTAGATTAATTAGAGATAATTTTTAGATCCGTAGTTAGACCTTGGGTTTGAATTAATTTAGTGAATTTAAATTTACCCTTGGCTTATTGGGATGAATGTTAAATTCATTAAACTAATTGGACACTTTTTAATTAATTTTAAGATAAAATTAATATGGAGATTAGAATTACATTTAAATCAAAACCATGATTAATTAACTTGATCTGTTTTAAATAGTATCATTGGCTTATTAGAATACTCGTTTAAAATTGATCGAATTAATTATCATTTTATAAGATAATTCATAATTTGTTAGGGTTTTATAGTTTTTTAGGGCAAATTAATTTAAGATTAATATTAGATTCATTTAGTTAATAATTAGATCATTAATTAAACTTCTATAATTTGGGCCTTTTAGGTTAGGACTTTAGTGTGCCTTTGTGGGTTTAATTTTGAGCTTTTATTTGGCATCCATCTTTAATTGTCATTCATGTGACCCATTTATTTTGATTTAATTAATTTAAATCACAAAAAATGAGACTATAGCATGTTTTCAATGATTATATTCGAAGCAAACATTAATAACACAATAGGAGACTTGACATAATGTTAGCTATAATCTTCTTGCTTACTGATTACCTTAACTAAGGTCTTACTACTTCTCCTTAATGTGTTCCAGGGTGACTTGTACTTTTTGATCAAGCAAAGGAGCTAAGCAAGACCCCCAAGAAGTTTGAAAGTATGTTTTTCTATTTTTCCTTGTGACTCCTAGGATGGTGGCACTCACTTGTTTTGTATATCTATGGCTAGACTACTTGGGCATGTAAATAATTAAGGTTCTATGTTTGATTGTAAATATATATAGTTTTATCCATGGTTTAACTATTCGGTTGGTGGCTCATGCTTGTATATGATATGTTGTTGATGTGGTTGTGTTAATTAAGTGGATTCTAGTAGATCATGCTCATGTTAGGTGATAGATGATCATGTTATGATTGCTTATATGACAGGTTTAGTTGGTTGCTTGGATGTGTAGTTAGGTTATATGAACCTTAAAGTTGTCATGTTTTAAATAGGTCACCAATGGCTAAGTATGTAATGTAATTAAATTGATTCTTGAAGCATAATTTAGAAATGTTCGAACCCATCTAGGTGTAATTGATTGTTTGAAGTATCATGTTTGGTTGATTGGCTAAGTTTCTCCTAATTCATGTAAAACCTAACAATTATGGGGGAGAATGTTCTTGTAACCAAATAAAATATATTAAAAGAATGTTTGATCTTGTGTTCCTTATTGTGATTGTATTCAAATGATATGATCCCTCACAAGTTAGATTTGTTAGTTAGGAAGTATTTTGGATAACTAGTGATAAATTAGAAACTAAATACTTGAACTTTGGTTGCTTAATTTTAGATATTCTCGTGTTCAGTTAAGTGGTGAAATACATGTCTTGATTGAGAAAAATTATCAGTAATGCATGGAAATGAACTTAGTAATGTATGCATCTAGGATCCAATGACAATTGGAATATAGCCAAAATTGTTGTTCTTGTTATCCCTTGCTTGTTTCGAATGGTTAAAGAGTTGATGCATCTAGTTTTGGTTGTTTAGTCTCTAACTTGTGATACAAGTTAGATTGTTTGTTTGTTTGTTCTTGACTCCTTAGACCCGGTTTAATGCTAAGACGGGCTAGGGATTTTACACCACTGATGAAAGCAGAAATAACAAACTCATTGGAGGCTTCCTTGGTTTGCATAGTTGCGACATGAAACCGCTGGACAAAATCTCGAAGAAATTCATCTAGCCTCTAGATGATCGACATGAGATATGCTGATGATCTTTTCAATACTTTATTTGCTAAAAACAACTAATAAACAGATTGGCTAGCTGATCAAGGTTAGAAATTGAATTTATCGGGAGTTGGAGATACCAAGCTTGGACAGAATCTTTCAGAGTCATTGAGAATTTCCGACATTTGACTTGATTGGAGGCACCAAAGAAATCCATAAGGTTCAAAAAGTACGACAAGTGATCTTGAGGGTTGCCCTTTTCCATTGTGAATAAGCTTCAAGACCTTGAAAGATGTAGATACATGATGTTCCAGAATACTTGGAGACAAGGGTTCGTTTTTGTACCTTCAAGGATTCCGAGGAAGATTACCTTGTTGAAAATTCTTCTCTAATTGCTCCACTTTTGCCCTTAGTGCCTGTTGTTCACTGTCCTCGACGGGACTATAGTCTATATCCTCTAAATCTTTATAATCCTCCTCCAGCTCCTGAAGTTGTTGCCCCACGACTTCCTGCTGGGGAAAAATCTACTACTCTAGAACCGCTTTACCTCTGCTTTTTTTTCGGATAATTTCCTGAGAAGTCTTTTGCTTTTCTCCTCTGCGATTCTATGTTGTTTAGCCTGGTTTTCCATGGACTTTTGCTGCAGCTCATATTGCTGATTTGAAAGCAGCAAAGATTCTTCTATGCTCTTCATCGTTTCCTACATTTTCAGACATTGTTGGTTGCTACTCTCTAATGGTGATGCCCCCTCGTCTGTTGTATACCTTGTCCCGCTACAAACCATGGGGGGACTGGTCCCAAAATTGTTGTCGAAAATTATGCTGAAACTGATGTAGCTGCTGCATGGCCACCACTGTCGGCTGGTCCGTCAAGCTATCGTCTTCTACAACTTTTTCACTTGGGTTGCCTTGGTCATCTCCACCCATCTTCAGGAATTTTAGACTTGCTAAAAAATCTGAAGTTCACGTGCTTGCTCCACACTCACCGCATCAATTTTTGATGGATAAAGTTGGCAAGAGTCGTGGACGGTGGTTCGGTAGTGGTTCTGATGAAGGTTCGGGTTCTAGTAGGGTGCAGTCTCTGGCATTCATTTGGTCTTGTTCCTTTTGGTCTTAAGTTTTGTCGTGGTTTGAATTGCATGCATGCTTTATACCATCTGGACAAGTGTCGTGACGGGGAAATTGTGGCGTTATAATGTGATTGGCCATGATTTGACGCCGCGGGTTTGTTTAGTCATTGATAGCAAGTGCATGTGCTTACACGTGGTCATCCAACATTCTTTGCTAAGATAACTTCGCAATTCGTAGGTTGCTCCTGCTTCTTCGCCTTCGCGGAGGTTCGTAGGGGTAATATGTCGTTCGCAGGCTACATGGCCTCGTCACGTGGCGGTGAGTATTTGTAGGTACTAACAAAAATATATTGTAAAAATATTTAGGATTTTTTACCTTCTAACTATAAAATGATTGTCACGAACAAATTACAAATATACGAATTGGTCAACATAATTGGCTTGGATTTTTTCAGTCAAAATCCTGTGGTTGATTGTCCAACAATGGAGGCTTTCCATGCGAAATCCAAAAGTTTAGAACAACAGTTCCTATTATGAATCGAATCTCGTTAGAAAGAGTATCTTTTGTATAATGGTAATTTGCTTTGTTCCTCTCATCAAACTTCCGTTATCTGTTTAACCATACTCTTTAGATGTTTCTAAGAATTCATATGACATCATCAAATAATACAAATATTGGATAAGAATCTATAATGCATTAGAATGCCCTTGATGATGATCTTTACTCTAACTGCACTGCATCTGATTCATAATGTAGGGCCCAGTTCACCATTGTGGCTGAGAAGCACTTTTAAACAAAAAATGCTTTTTATCTAATAAGCAACAAGAGATGAAAGGCTTTTCTACAGCACTAAACAGTGCCAAATGGAAAAGCTTAAAAATGTAGCTTTTGGGGCTTTTGAAATCACGTTTGGGATGAATGACACTTATACCCTTAAAATTTATTAACCCCAACTACAACTGCTCATCATCAATATTTTCTCGGTAAAAAGCAAGAATGAAAATTTTTTCTTCAATATTTCGTATGAATTGAAGAACACAGCAAAGAGAAAAATTGGAGATTTCTATTATTGCTTTCCTTTTTGAATGTATTTTTTATCACTAATTTCTTTATTTTTGAATTTATTTTAAATTTTTAATTCCTATATGTTGAACCACCATCTACATTTTACTGCATTTACAGCAGTGTTCTAAATTCTAGGACATTTTATGTTTACTGAAAATTAAAGGATATAAAATTTATATATACATATTAAATTTTATACGTAAATAATATTAGTTCATTACAATCTATTTATCTTTTAGTAAAAAATATCACATACATCACAATATTATAAAGAGTTATTAAAATATATTTTAAATATTTTTATTATATTCTAAGTTGAAACTTTTCCATATGATCACATTAATGAATTCAAATATAATTCAAATTAATATAGTTTACATTTTACAACATAATGTCTAGAACAAACATTTTATCTTTTCAAAAACACTTTTTGACAGCAATCATAAACACTCAATCTTAAACAACACTTTTCCACCGCACTTCTCCACAGCACTTTTCACAACACTTTTCTACCGCAATTTTTAAAAACAATGCTAAACTAGCCCGTAATTTAATTGGCAAACGCAAGTGTATCGTTTTTGTAGATAAGCAACATGAAAAGGGTCATGAATATGCCATTGCATTCGCCAATTGATATCCAATTGACATGAGACTATTCGTTATGGGTTCTTATGATCATCATATTAATGTTTTTAGACACGAACGCTACTCGAGTGTTTTGATTGCTTTGTTATGATGGTTTTCCCGCATAGCTTGAAAAGTTTTCCTCTTTCTTCATCAGCCGTTCGGTAAAATAAAAATTATTAGCCCACATGTCAAATGTGGTAGGCAGTGCAGGCAAAACCAGCTTCTCAACCCCTAATCTCACTAGATTCTTTTCAAGCTCATCCACTAAAACTCGACACACTCTACGATGACGGTGCCCAAACCGTGTGGCAACAATGGGCATTTCAGCCACCCTGTTATTACACATCCTCAAAGTGGCCACTGAAATCATATCATCATTTTCCTCCAGGACCACAGTATAGAATCTTTTGAAATTCAATTGTTTCAGCTTTGAGACTCGAATGAATATGTTTTCGACTAAATCTCTTCATGTCTCAACATATTTGCTTGACTCAAAACATTCATGCATCACTTAGAGTGCAGCTATCAACTTACTCTCACTCTTTTTCTCTGCAGGTGACTTCATGCCATGCCAATGAGCTCGATCATCAAATTTCAGCAATATCCAAATCAGATTGTTCCCGTCAATCACTTGCTGCTGTTACTCTTCAGTTTTCTGTTGAGGTCTATCTTGTAGAGGTACTCAAATTGGATCAGTGATCAATTTTTAGGTTTCGGCGTAAACCTAATTGGTTACTTCCAATTACGTAAATTAATAGTTCAAACCGCACTCAAAGGTAGGACATTTCCCATTTTTATAGGAACTTTGTACCAGAAACAAAGGTATCTCCAATTATAGCCCCTCTGAGATGTAAAATATATCTCTTCTCACCATCCTCATAGTGTATGAGACAAATGTATGCATTTCGATTAGGGTCGTATTCTATGGTTACGATTCTATGAAACAATGAGTCCTTTTGTGACCTAAATGTTTTTAACACACTTTCCACTAATAAACCTAGGGGAACTAGATTGTCTTTGATAAAAAAAATTTAAAAATGATTTGGAGCAACCTCAACTTCACACGTTTGAAAATTTTTGTTAAACAAATTCTTTTTGAGATCATCAATTTCCCTTTGATGATCTTCTTTAACTTTTAGAAGCAAGTTTTGTAAATCCAATTTTTTTCTCAAAAGCTTCAAACTTTGCTTCAAGTTTGAGATTGGTTTTAGAAAGCAATTCATTCTTGATTTTCAGTTTTGAAAGCAACTTTTTGTTTTTCAAAAATAAAGCCTTAAATTCCAAAACCAAATCGTCATAGGTTTCTTTTAACTCATAAAAAGTATAAGAGTTTAAATTAGATGAGTTAGAAGCTACCCTTAAATCTTCTTCGATGGCCATGAGACAAATGTGGGCTACCTCATTATTGGTAGAGTCCTCTTCATCACTCCATGTAGCCACAAGTGCTTTCTTCTTATGGCTTGATCACTTCTTAAAATGAGGGCAATCATAATTAGTGTGCCCCGACTTCTTGCACTCGAAGCATATGATGGGATCCCATCTCTTCATTCTCAATTCATGCCTTGATTCTTCCATTTTGCACTTCATGAACTGAGTGAACTTCTTAAAGAGCTTGGCTATCTCTTCTTCTTCTTCACTATCCTCTCCACTTGAATCTTCTTGTTGGCTTGTGGAGGATTTAAGAGCAACAACATCAAGTCTTCAATGTCTTGCTCTACTATCTTCTTCTTCCTCTTGGACATCATCATCTCATGGGTGAGCAAAGATCCCATAAGCTCGTCAAGCTTGAGCTCTTTCAAAATCTTTACTTCAATGATGGTGGTCTTCTTGGAATCTCATGAGTCAGGAAATGAGTAAATCAACTTCCTCAGAAGCTTGTTCTCCAAAATCATTGATGCCTAAAATATAGTATGCGCAATTAGAGCAAGTATACTCATCACACAAGTAATAAAGTGATAAGTATCGAGTGTCGAACCCACAGGGATTGGAGTGATAAACTCAAAGCAATCACACTTAACAGTTAGTAAAATGATAATGGTGTGGTGATAGAACTATAAACTAATGTTATGGAAAATAAAAGCAAAGATGAAGCACTGATCAAAGGATAAACATGTGATGTAGCAAAGATTCTGAAAATTATTGATGATGGGTTTATTGCTTAGGAACTATGCTAATTACCATTCGAATGTTATAACAGTTGGCAATACATGTATGCGTAAACAAATTAGATCTCCATCTATCTGATGGGGTTTTCTAATAATTCTTAGACTCTCTCGATACCTAGAAGTAACAACAAGAAGCTATGGTAATACATGTCTGCGTGAACACTAACAACTTATTGTTTATTCAAGTTCCCCTTATTAGTCGTTGAAATCCTAAACTTATGTCTAAGCTAGATTAGGACCAAGTTAATAACTTAGCCCCATTGTTTCTCTCGATATTAAGCCACATATCAATAATTAAAAGGCCTCTCTCGATAGCTCTTACAATAATTATGCATGAAGAACAATGAATAGGATAGATAAAGGAAAAATCTATAACATTGAACAAGTAATTAAAACATTGAATCCTAAAAAATAAAACCCAAAAAAAAGTATTTAACTCATGTCTGAGCCAATAACAACCATAATAAAAATAATTAAAAACATGGCAGTTGATAAAGCAAGAGAGAAAGAGAATCAAAGTGACCTAAGATTTCTTCTTCGTGCCCTCGAACTGTTGCTACACTGCTCCAAACTCCTAAAGCCTCTCTCGATAGCTCTTCTCTCTTCGAGACTCCTTTTAACCTTCAAAAATGGTGGTTCTCCAATGAAGAAAGCAAAGGGTTGTTCTTCCTTGAATAAAAGCTTATATGCGTATTTGTGCGTTAAGTGCAACCTCCTTTTAATCGGTGCCCTTAATGTCTTTATATAGATGTGACTCTCCTAGGGTTTTAAAAACCCTAAAGTGCAAGTAATTTTTAATGAGGATCTTGCTTTTCTACATTATTAATTGCTCAATAAAAGAATATCTTGTCGCATACTTTTAATAAAGTGTCATGTGATCCAACAAAGAGAATCTTTGCTTTCCATGTCATTAGTTACTCAATAAGGGATAAGGGACCACGTATTAAATCGCATTAAATGATCCAAGATTTGTCTCCAGCGTCACAACAAATGCTATAGCATCCAGTCCAACACAAGAGAATTCTGCTCCAATGTTCCAATGCTCCACTACTATATTACCTTATGCGTAAGCAACACTAAAAACCATCATCTTTCCCATTAATAGCATCAATATAGATAAACATTAAGCTCAAACACCATAACTCGATAATTGTATACAAACTACTTATAAATGCAACTAAATGAGCCTAAACACATGTAAAAGTTAAGCTAAATGGGTATGCAAAATAGGTTATCTACACACTCATCAAATACCCTCAAACTTGAACGGTTGCTTGTCCTCAAGCAATGCAAACTAACCTAAAGACAATAACATGAAAACAAAACATAAACAACCCATTGTTTCTAAGGTTCCAACTAAGTTATGATGAAAAGAATTCCAAGACATGTTGCAGTAGCAATTTATTCCTCAGCTATTTTAAAGAAATGCAATGCATCAGAGCTTATAGTTTTGTTCCAAGGATCAATCCTACTGTAGGTACAGTAGGTGTTGTATCGCATGCATTCATCACTTAATAGCCTTAGAAAAATTTAAGGATTGCTCTCTCTTATTGCCTCAGCATTTTCTTTTTCCTTTAAGCACAATGTTGTACTCCCTTCATTTTTTAAGTTTAAAAATTGTATCACTAGGGCTTCAGCTTATCACGACTAATCTTTAGACCTAAAGATGGAATAAAGCAAACAACCCATCCTCGAGCCCTACGAGCAGATTCATCCTTTGAAGACTTTCACTCACTCTTATGTCAGTTCTACCATTCCTGCCAGGTAAAGTTAAATGGAGCAAATACAACTCACCTAGTGTACTAAGGTAGCAAGATGTATAGAAGAGCGTCCCTCAATAGTTTTGTTTATGTTATCGAGTTTTCAATTAATTTTCATTTTTTCTTGATTTTTCTGGGAGTTTTTAAGCCTTTAATTGCTACATTGAGCATTAACTTCATTTACATTAATTCATGCTTTGGCATCAGAGAGTCGACCTAGAATTTTCCTAAGGTTTCTTAAGCTTTTAGAAGTCATGCAACATGTATTTAAGGGCTACAATAGATTCAATAATGAGTTCAAAACACGAAAGCTCTTAAAACATTGCAAAACATTAAGCATAGATTAATCATAAGAAATCATGATCAATGCAATAGCAATTTCAGAATTAGTGGAATCATAGCAAAGGGAACCATCAAAAACAAATTAGGCTATTTACATGGATGATTTTTTTTAAAATTTTTACCTAAATCTAACCTAATGTATACATGGCACATACTCCCCCAAACTTGGAAGAAGCATTGTGATTAAAGTAAGATTTATAGAGAAGTGGTAAAGTGGGGAAAGGAAATACTGAAATGTGAAAGAGAGGTTGTAGGGTTTTAATGATGAGGGAAGAAAAAAATATCTTTCATTAAATACAACATATTCTTTTCCCTTTTTTATTTTAGCCGCTCAAATACCCTAAAATATTTAGAAACCCATACTGTCAAAAATCAACTTTTCTCCAAATCCAAAAAATTCAATCCTCTTTCTTGCTTTATGGCTGCAAAATAAGCAATAGAAAAAAATAATCAACTCAATAAAAAATGCAAATAAAAATTTTTAAATTAAAGTTCAAAAAAATAAAGCAAATAAAAAATGCAGAAAAATAAAAGAGGGGGTGACGCGGAAGCATCCTGATGTGTTGGGATAATGGTCGTTTATGATACTTCTTATAGTCCATCTGCACCCTCCATCGAGTGACAACTCTTTCAAAAAAAGTTGAGTCATAGTGCTTGAAACTACTCCCCCTTGTGGAACCTTGGTGGAGATATCTTTCTTTCTTGTTCCTTTGTAGTCCATGCATACCCTCCACCTTGTTATTGTTCTCGAAGGCATCAATTCTTTGATGGAAAAGATTATATCAACACTCAACTATTTGATTACTTTATTCTCATCGACTTCTTCTATCGTCGGGAGTAGCCTTCATTGTCATGGCAATTACTGTTCTAGCCAATTACTATGGCATTTCGCTGTTAGGATCTTGTGTAAGTCAAGTGAAGGATCAATTCTTTCAAATTTTTCAAGTTTCCAACCACCACTTTAATCTCTAATGTTTTCAAATATCTCCATTAGTAGAGATTTTGGTGCATCACCAAGATCAGAGCGAATCACCATGGAGAAAGTGTCATCTCCCAATTGTGCATACCCTAGCTTTGATGGTATCAAATCTTGCATGTGGTCTTGACATTATGGATAAGAGCAGTTTACATATTTTTGCTCCAGCATCAAAGTTGGTGCAGCAGGCTCGGCATCAGATTCCTCAAACGTTGTTGTAATATTACTCTTTTCAGCCCCATCAAGTGTTGTTACATCATTGCTCAGTTTAGGCTCCTCAAGCTTTGCTGTAGCAACTCGTTGTTTAGACTCATCCATTGCTGGGCATTCTTTCTCATGCTCTCGACTCGGAGGCTCTAATTGTTCCCTACACATTGGAGAGATCTCTTCGCACTACCCCTCGTTTTCTTGACTTAGGATTTTAGTATCCCCTTGAATTGTTTGTTGTGACATGCTATTCAAGACACTCAAAATCTATACTGTGTGATTTTCAATGTTTCAGCAAAATTTTGAAGCTCATCATCCATCCAAGCTTTCATAGCCTCCATGGAATTTAATTGCTCTTGATGATTATTGTGCAATTGCGGCAAGTGATTGAACTCTGATGTGTAGCGACCTTTTCTGGAATCTTTTAAAATATATTTAATTTATAAGGTTCGGTGCTACGGGGTATCCCCGTATCGTTTTCTGAAATTTTGGTTCTTAGGGAGATTTCTTTTGAATTATTCGTATTTTTGAAAACAATGAAGACTTGGAGTCGCCACTGGCCACTTGGATAAGGTAGGTCGGACACCACAAAAACCAGAGATTCGTTCTGAAAGGGTTCGGGAGTTGGTTACGTGCGGGGAAGGATTAGCACCCCATCACGCCCGAAAATCAGTACCAAAATATTTGTTGCTTTTAATCAAAGGAAATTTTCAAAATTTGATTTGAATTTAATTTGGTGACCTTATTTGAAAATTGACTTTAATTGAATGGACTTTATCAAATTGGTGGGTCCAAATTAATTGGACATTTAATTAATAAGGCTGACATACATGGGACCATTGATTAAACTGACATCATATAAGCCTGACTATCGTGTTAATTTATGGTTCGAATCTCGTACGTCACCTTTTATGCATGGTGCAAACAGTTAAGATATGATGTGATGATCTTGTCAACTTTTAATTTTACCTTAGGACGGTAAGGATTAATCCAAATATTTGGTCAACATCCTTTAAGCTCGGACTGTTGCGACACAAATGTCGGAATTAATAAGTACCTCCTTTTTGTGATTTAAATTAATTAAAAATAAATGGGTCATATGAATGACAATTAATATGGATGCCAAATAAGTGCTTAAAATAAACACACAAAAGGCCCACTAAAACCCTAACCTAAAAGGCCCAAATTATGAGAATTCAATTAGTGATCTAATTATTAACTAAATGAGTCTAATGTTAACCCTAAAATAATTAATCCCTGAAAAACTAGAAAACCCTAATAATTATGGATTATCTTGCACTATGATAATTAATTTGGTCAATTTTAAACTAGCATCCCAATGAGCCAAGGGTACTATTTAAAATGAACCAAATTAGTTAATCATGATTTTAATTAAACATCCATCTAAACCCAAAATTAATTTCATCTCAAAGATAATTAAGATGTGTTCAACTAGTTTAATGAATTTAACATTTATCCCAATAAGTCAAGGGTAAATTTAAATTCACTAAACTAATTCGAACCTTAGATCTAACTACGGCTCTAAAAAAACTAACCCTAAAATTAACTTAATTAATTTAAAAATTATGTCCATATAAGACGATCACACACTTTAAATTAATTAAATTAATTTACCCTAAACTAACCTAAAAACCTAATCTAACAAACACCCAAAAGGGGAAAAAAAACAAACATTAAAAAATGTTAAGAAAACTGTATATTATAGATATTCATTAAAAACATATTTTACATATATTAAAAAACTAATATATGTTATACTTTATAAAAAAAAACAATATATTATATATTTTATAAAACTATATATTATATACTTTATAAAACTATATATTATACTTTATAAAACATATAATATGTAAAAACTATATAGTATATACTTTAGAAAAACCATATATTATATACTTTATAAAAACTATATATTATATGATATATAAACCATATGTCACATAACAACCAAACAATATAATCTAACATATGAATTAAAACTGGAATTTAGCGAAAATAAAGATGCAAGATTTTAAATTAAAAATGCATGAAAAAAAAAAAAAAAAAGATTTTAACATTGAAAAGGGTTAAATTAAACAAAACAGAAGCTATGGGGCATTAAAAAAACAGATTTGATTAAAATAGGGCGAGATTGAAAACACTTGAAAACCTTTAAGGACTCGGGTGTAATTTGAATAAGCGGAATGACTATTTGTGTAATAAAAAGAGGCGAGGGGGATTAAAAGGGTTATTACAAAAGGAGAAAGCCCTTATGGTGAGATTTCAAAAACACAAAGGGGCTTAAAATGGAATTAAACCATTTTGCGTTTTAAAATCGATATATAACACAAACAATAGCCAAAGATTTGACTCTTTACCACCTTTGATTCTGATATCCCCAAAAGAGAAACCCATTTTCTCTAAAACGGGGATGAATGTCGCCGTGTGTTCATTCCCAAACCCAGAAAGCCACCCATATTTTTAGAAATCGGTGATTTCTCCGTCGTATGCCACCGTGAACCCAAAAATTGTAGAAAACTAAACACTTTTCGTGATTCAAACCCAAATCCACCTCTAACTTTTTCAAAAACTCGGTATCTCTTTTTAGAACCCAAAAAATGATTTGAAGCCCCTCTTCTTTCAAAAACCAGAGCCAAAACCAAACCACCTTTTTGGTCACCTTTCCTTCTAACTTACCATTCACAGCCTTGGGAAGACTGGAAAGCTTATCTCCGGTGAAGGAAGATGAACAGACGCAAAGAGAAAACAAATTCTAAAGGTAAAAAAATAAAACCCTAGCTTTTCTTTTTCCTTTATAAAATTGTATGCTTCGAAATATAAAGAGAATGAAGAAATTGATAGCTCTGAAGGCCTTTGATTTGTATTGATTTCTCTTAAAATTTCCTCCGTTTTAACTTCGGGGTTTATAATGCTTTTTGGATCGGTTTTATAACCGAAATTACATGATTAAGAAAAACAAAAAAAGCAAGATTATAATCCTATTGGTTGCCTATTTTCTCTTGCCTTTATTCATATATGCAGCTCTGAAATGTTGGCTTGTACCCTAAAATTGTCGGTTTTGATATTGTGTTTTTTTGTTGTATATACTTGGTCGTTCGAGAGGGGACCAGAGGAGATAACGCAGCTTGGAAGCTAAGGAGCAGGGGCAGCCTAGGATCTGAGGAGTCGCGCGTGCGACACGTGGGGGAAACAGAGTGCCGCGCGTGTGGGAGTTGAACGGTTGGCTCTCAGTTGCATCTAGACCATCGATTGCTTCCCAATTTGATGGCTCAAGTTTGGCTGGTGAAGAAAGCAAGGGAGGATTAGGGTTTTTAGATTAGGGCTAATCTAGTTGGGCCCTATTAGGCCGGATAATGTATTTAATTGAATTTTTTTATTTTTGGGATTATGTAAATATGTAAATGGACTGTTTATAAATAAACTTGGGCTTTTATTCTAAATTGATTAGTCTATATATATATAATGTATTTTCCTGTTTAATTATAATAATAATATAATATAATAACTGTAATGAGAAATATGATAATAATAATAATAATAAGATAGGATAAAGGAAATAATATAATATACTAATAATATTTAGGGGTTTTTCAATTGGATAATTAGCATAATAAATTATAACAATAATATAATAGCAACAAATAGATATATATCACTTAATATTTTTTGGGGTTTTAATAAAAATCACATACATATAGTATAAACTACTTAAAGTTAAACAAAGCCCATAACACACATTTTTTAGATAGTAGTACCATATATATAAAAAGCCCATTACTATAAAAACAAAAATAAAAATAGGTCCACCCCGGAAAAAGTTAGTGATTGCATGATGATGCAGCAAAGCTATTATCGTCATTAAAATTTTCAACTCCCTGACCATACCATGAGAAAAAATTTTGTTGGCTACACCATTGGGTGTATGCTTCGATATGGTTTCTAACACTCATTTTACGGTCCTCGTTGTATCAATACGCATCAGGGTTGTATGGGTCATTTTCCCACAAATGTTGTCCCCTATAATAGTTACAAGAATTTGCAAAATCATGAATTCTTTGGGTTGCTCCAGCCATTTGCATTGATGTGATCGTGTTGCTCAATGTTGTAGCTTTTGTTGAGAGACATGGAAAAGTATCATCTCCATAAAAATTATCCATTCTTCTCTATCAAAAAGTTGTAGTGGTTGGTAGGTCGTCAATGGTGGATGTAAAATACTCTCGAATAGATCGACCTTTACTTCTCGTCAAGTTGATGTTCCTTGTAACACACCTAAAATATTAAAAAATTTAAAAAAAAGTTATAATTAAACTTTAAAAAAATAAGCGCAATTACTAAGATATTATCAATCGCCAATCCCCAGCAACGAAACCAAAAACTTGATGCGTAAAATATAGTATGCGCAATTAGAGCAAGTATGCCCGTCGCACAAGTAATATATTGATAAGTATCGAGTGTCGAACCCACAGGGATTGGAGTTATAAACTTAAAGCAATCACACTTAAGATTTAGTAAAATAATAATGGTGTGGTGATAGAACTATAAACTAATGTTATGGCAAATAAAAGTAAATATGAAGCAATGATCAAAGGATAAACAGATGTTGTAGCAAAGATTCTAATAATTATGGATGCTAGGTTTATTGCTTAGGAACTATGCTAATTACCATTCGAATGTTATAACAGTTGGCAATACATGTATGAGTAAACCAATTAGATCTCCAGCTATCTGACAGGCTTTTCAAAAACTCATAGACTCTCTTGATACCTAGAAGAAACAACAATAAGCTATGGTAATACATGTTTGTGTGAACCCTAACAAATTATTGTTTATTCAAGTTCCCCTTATTAGTCGTTGAAATCCTAATCTTATGTCTAAGCTGGATAGGACCAAGTTAACAGCTTAACCTCACTATTCACGTATTAAGCCATAGATCAATAATTAAAATGCCTCTCTCGATAGCTCTTACTATAATTATGCATGAAGAACAATGAATAAGATAGATAAAGGAAAAAACTATAACATTGAATTCCTTGTTAAGTGTTCAAAAGTACTATTTTTATAACATTTTTTACTCATATTATTGTTAGAATTAGCATCATTTTAGTTGCATTATTAGGCATTCATGCATGTTTTCATGATTTCCTTCACTGTCATGCTTGATTTCATAATTTAGTTGATTTTGTGGAAAAAGGTACTTCTGGTGTGTGTTTTTGTGTGTGCAAAATCTAATTACCCAAGCAACTAGGAGATTTCCGTGGCAACTAGGGAAGGACTCTGAAGGATCTGCCAAGGCAGTCGAAGCTGTCTTCTAAATTCCATGCTGAGCAAATTGTTGAGACATATCGGGACAAATCCACCTCATTAGGGATAAGCACGAAAAGCAAGATATAAATCCCAAAGATTTGGATTTCCATACAGCATTTATGAAGATTTAAATTCAGATTTATGAGGAGTTCTTGGAGATCAATGGGAGATTAAATTCTAAGAGTTTTAGGAGAAGTTTTTAGGGGAATTAATATATAATAAAAGAGATCTATTTCTTTTATTCTATTTAATTCCAACTTAACTTCCTCCTCAAGAAAGAATTTGACCTAGCCATCTCCTATAAATAAGAAGACTAGCCGCCTACTTCAAGGGGAGTTCGATTGGAGGGAATTGAGAGAGAGAACGCAAGGAGCTGTTTGAAGTCTTCTTCTTCTTCTTCTTCTTTGTTTTGGTTAGATTCATGTTTGGGGATTATTCTTTGTATATCTTTTAAACCCAGCCATGAACTAACTTGATTAGCTTGGGTTTTTGTGATTTTGTGGTTGTGAAAATAATTGGATTTGTTTAGGTATTTGAGTTTGCAATTTTACTTCAAAGTTTGTTCATTCATGGTTCTTAATTTTGAAAGGTGAATTGAGAGAGGATCTCGTGAATACATCCATTTATCTAATATCGAGAGATTTAGATTCAAGAAACGAATGGGCATGGTCTTTATTCAATCAATCGATGGTGAAGACTAATTCGACTTAGGGATAAGTTACGAATTTCAATAGCTAAAAGGATCGCAAGATAGGTTGTTGTCCACCCTTGGTTCGCAGGGATGTATTATCAAGGCATGCACAATTATAGTGTTTCAAGTTAGGGATAATGAGAAACCATTGAAGAACGCTTCGCCGAACTTTGAAAGTTGTCGCCCAATTGCCCAGGCAATCGCTCCATTCCCAATTGCCCAGGCAGTCGCAGACTTACCCAGGCAATCGCAGATTTGCCAAGGCATTCCGACTGGATTCAATTGTTGAGCAATTGAGCTACTCTAGCACTCAAATACCACGGCAGTCCATTATCACACCATAACTCACGATAACCTGGCCTACTCTCTCTTATTCGATTACTCTATCTTTTATTGCTCTTTATTTTACTTGTTAATTAGAACTCCTACAATCACCTACTTGTGTTTTTCTTTTCTAACGCAGTAACTTAAGCAAAGTGGCCCAAACCAATCCCTGAGGAAACGATACTCGATACCTATCACTTTATTACTTGCGACGTGCACACATGCACTATTTGCGTAGCACTTAATATGCGCAACAAGTTTTTGGCGCCGTTGTCGGGGATTGGCAATTAGTGTTAGTTGTTTTTGTTATTGCATTTTTTATTATTTTTACTAACTTTTCTTTTTGTTTGTTTTATCAAAAAAAAAAATAGGTGCACTACAAGTTAAGGGACATCAACATGTTGGGAAATAAAAGCCAATCTATTCGAGAGTTGATGATGGAGATAGGAATCAATCAAATCAAGAGTTTCTTACACTCACCGATGATTACCTATACCAACCAAGAAAAGCTTATACCGTGGAAAAATTGTGCGTTTGTTGTGGAGAACATCATGTGTTTGAAGATTGCCCTCACAATCCTGGTGCATATGGCTACATGGAGGACCATAGATGGAACCAACAACAAAATCCTTCATGGTATGATCAAAAAGCTCAATTTTTTTTACCATGATAATTTTGCTGTAGCAACAGATATGCCATGGCAATATAGTCCTTTCCAAGAGCATTCCAATTCCTTGGAGGAAACGTTGCTAGCTTCTTTGGCTAGACTTGACGGATCAATTGAAGAGATTCAAGAGCTATCAAAGTCCATGGATACGAGGATAGCTTAGTGGGATACACCCTTGAGGGATTCAGAAGATCCATTGAGGAGATTCACATATGCCATGGATAACATCCCCCAACATTCAATTGCTAGGGATAATGAAATCCTAAGGGAAGATGAGAATGAGAAATACAAGGAGAGATCCCCGATGTGTGAGGATCAACTAAAACCTCCAAGTCAAGAGCCTGCCATTGAGAAAGACTGCCCGACACTTGATGAGCCTATGCAACGAATTGCCACGACAATGATTGAGGAGCCTAAACAGAGCAACGTCCCGAAAACATTCCGAGAGGCACAACAGAGTAATGCCACAACAAATTCTGAGGAATCCGATGCCTAGAATATTGCAACGTTGATGCTAAAATAGGAATCTGGAGATTGCCTGCATCCACCTTTGCCACGGCAATTTCACGACCACATGCAAGATCAAGGAGATGACAGTACTTTGTTAATAGAATATGAGCATGTGATGGTTGAACCTTTTGAATTCTTTAAAAACTCACCTCATCCGTTGCAGGTATTTCTTGAGGAACTGACGCTGGTAGATTTGAAGCCATCAAAATCTCTACTGATGGAGATGTTTGAGAAGGCTAAAGAAAACGGTGTTTGGATTCATTAAGCTTTTCAGAAACTTGGTTCTTCCCTTAACAATCATATAATTTTAGCAGATGATTGCCACACTAATTGGCTTGAGCAGTAATTGCCACACCAACGAAGGCTACATCCAACCATTAAGGAGGTCGACGAGAATGAGGTAATTAAATGGTTGTGTCTTGATATAACTTTTCCTATTAATATATCCATTCCTTCAGGAACAGTAGCAAGGTGGAGGGTATACATGGACTACAAGAAAGGCACATCCACCATGGTAACACGAAAGAGAGCAGCTGCAAGAACATTGACCCAACTCTTTTTGGGCAATATTGTCACCCGATGGAGGGTACGGATGGACTATAAGAAATATTAGAAATGACCCTTCTCAAGCTTTCTTTTTATCTATATTTCTATTCTCATTTTTTTTCTTTATTTTAATAATTATCCTTTTATGTTTATTTTTATTTTTTTAGGATAAGAGTTTCAAGGGATAAGGAGTTTCTTAGCTTCCTTCTTCCTTTGAACTCTTAAGTTTTCCTTTGAACTCTTAAGTTTTTCTTTCTTGTTTTACTTTGTTTTTCCAATCAAGAACCCACAGGAACCACAAACCCATGGATAATTTCCAATCATGAACCATGCTTCGACAACTACCAGGACAACTAAAAATGTCGTGGCAAGTTCACATACCTTGGCAAGCCTCGATAAGATTGCTGAAGCGCAACGATTGGAGTGACTCGAGGCCCGACAACTGCTTTTATGTGATATATAAAGGATCATGATGTGGCCATCATGTGAGTCAAATTGGAGAACTATCTCGATAGCACCTTTCCCTTCTCGATTTTTCCTGTCGAACTACTTGCCCTGGCAACTGAAGAAGCCGCGACAACTACTGCACAGAAAGTTTCTGCCCCAATGAATTCGCCCCCCGGCCAAGCAATCAAAGTCGAAGCGTAAAGCTTCTAACATCGAAAAGGCCGCAAAGGAGGATGCACAAAGCGACAAGGTAGCGGAGACAAAGGTTCAAGAGGCACGACCAGCCACACGCCAACAACCACCATGAGCCGGCAAAAAAATCACGCACAGGGCTTGAAGGAAACTCATCATTCAAGGTGACGACCTTTCCGACTAACTCAATTGCATTTTAATTTTAATTTTTGTACTTGCACACATTGAGGACAATGCTTCTCTCAAGTTTGGGGGGTATTTGTTTCTAGTTAGTTTCATGTTTAGTTGCATTCATCTTTAGTAATAGAATATAGGTTGCATATGTTACTTGCCATGCCTTCGATTGGATTTAATTGCTTGAACTTGTTGAATATTCGATGATGAATTTTTGCCACTACACTTAATAAAGAACCTTTAAATTTTAGGTTTACATGAAAAGAACCTAGAATTTTACTATGATGCTAAATATTGTGAACACGGTTGTGGCTTGTTGATTGAAAGAAACTTGGTGAACTTAGGTTGCTTAAAATTTGGGTAAATTTAAAATTAAAAGTTAATTTCTTGCTAGAGGTGCCCGAAACTGGCTCTAGTAGTTGCACATTAAAGATATCGCTAGAGGTGCCCGAAATTGACTTTAGTCGATAAAAAATTAATAAGAAATTGCTTGCTTTACTAGAGGTGCCCGAAATTGGCTCTAGTAAAAAGATGAATAAATACCCCAGTAATTAAATTGTTAAAAAAACCTATTGTTCACATAGAATCTTGAAAATCAATTTGTACACAACCACACACACACATTGTCACATGCATTATAGTTTGGTTCCAGGAAATTTTTGTACTATCCGAAAAATTCAAAAGGTGATCATACATTGTGCCACGGTTTTGAGGTTTGAAGGAAAATTTAAAGCATGTCTTTGATGATTAAAGTCTTGGCAGGTAATTGTTAGTTTTGCATTGCTTGAGGACAAGCAATAGTTCGAGTTTGGGGGTGTGTTAAGTGTTCAAAAGTACTATTTTTATAACCTTTTTTACTCAATTATTGTTAGACTTAGCATCATTTTAGTTGCATTATTAGGCACTCATGCATGTTTTCATGATTTCCTTCACTGTCATGCTTGATTTCTTAATTTTGTGGAAAAGGGTACTGCTGGTGTGTGTTTCTGTGTGTGCAGGATCTAATTGCCCAAGAAAGTAGGAGATTGTCGTGGCAACTAAGGAAGGAAACTGAAGGATTTGCCAAGGCAGTGGAAGCTACTTTCCAAATGCCAAACTGAAGGGTCTGCCAAGGCATTTGAAGCTATCTTCTAAATGCCATGCTGAGCAGATTGCTGAGGCATGTCGGGACAAATCCACCTCGTTAGGGATAAGAAAAAAAAGAAAGATATAAATCCCAAAGATTTGGATTTCCATGCAGCATTTAATGAAGATTTAAATTCAGATTTATGAGGAGTTCTTGGAGATCAAAGGGAGATTAAATTCCAAGAGTTTTAGGAGAAGTTTTGGGGGAATTAATATATAATAAAAGAGATCTATTTCTTTTATTCTATTTAATTCCAACTTAACTTCCTCCTCAATAAATAATTTGACCTAGCTATCTCCTATAAATAAGAATACTAGCCGCCTACTTCAAGAGGGGTTAGATTGGAGGGGAATTGAGAGAGAAAACGCAAGGGGCTGTTCGAAATCTTCTTCTCCTTCTTCTTCTTCTTCTTTGTTTTGGTTAGATTCATGTTTGGGGATTATTCTTTGTATATCTTTTAAACCCATCCATGAACTAACTTGATTGGCTTGGGTTTTTGTGATTTTGTGGTTGTGAAAACAATTGGATTTGTTTAGGTATTTGAGTTTGCAATTTCACTTCAAAGTTTTTTCATTCTTGGTTCTTAGTTTTGTGAGTGAATTGGGAGAAGATCTCGTGAATACATCCATTTATCTAATATCAGAGGAGTTAGATTCAAGAAACGAATGAGCATGGTCTTTATTCAATCAATCGATGGTGAAGACTAATTCGACTTAGGGATAAGTTACGAATTTCAACAGCTAAAAGGAACGCAAGATTGGTTGTTGGCCACCCTTGGTTCACGCAGGGATGTATTATCAAGGCATACACAATTACAGTGTTTCGAGTTA
Source organism: Hibiscus mutabilis (assembly GCA_019671005.1). Lineage (NCBI taxonomy): Eukaryota > Viridiplantae > Streptophyta > Magnoliopsida > Malvales > Malvaceae > Hibiscus > Hibiscus mutabilis. The sequence continues at coordinate 23,030,017 of CM033721.1, read as the reverse complement.
GGGATAACGAGAAATTATTGAAGAATGCTTCGCCGAACTTTGAAGGTTGTCGCCCAATTGCCCAAGTAATTGCAGACCTGCCCAGGCAGTTGCAGACTTACCCAGGCAATTGCAGATTTTCCAAGGCAATCCGACTGGATTCAATTGTTGAACAACTTAGCTACTCTAACACTCAAATACCACAACAGTCTATTATCACACCACGACTTGCGATAATCTGGCCTACTCTCTCTTATTCGATTACTCTATCTTTTATTTCTCTTTTATTTTACTTGTTAATTAGAACTCCTACAATCACCTACTTGTGTCTTTCTTTTCCAACGCAATAACTTCAGTAAAGTGGCCCAAACCAATCCCTGAGGAAACGATACTCGATACCTATCACTTTATTACTTGCGACGTGTACACTTGCACCATTTGCGTAGCACTTAATACCTGCAACAATCCTAAATAATAAAACACAACAAAAAGTATTGAACTCATGTTTGAGCAAATAAAAACCATAATAAAAATAATTAAAAACATGGCAGTCGATAAAGCAAGAGAGAAAGAGAATCAAAGCGTCTTAAGATTTCTTCTTTGTGCCCTCGAACTGTTGATGCAGTTCTCCAAACTCCTAAATCCTCTATCGATAGCTCTTCATCGCTTGGAGACTCCTCTAAACCTTCAACAATGGTGGTTCTCCGATAAAGAAGACAAAGGGTTGTTCTTCCTTGAATAAAAGCTTCTCTTCGTACTTGTGCATTAAGTGCAGCCTCCTTTTAATTGTTGCCCTTGATGTCTTTATATAGATGTGGCTCTCCTAGGGTTTTAAAAACCTTAAAGTGCAAGTGATCTTTAATGAAGATCTTGCTTTTCTACATCATTAATTGATCAATAAAAGAATATCTTACCACATGCTTTTAATAAAGTGTCATGTGATCCAGCAAAGAGAATCTTTGCTTTCCACTTCATTAATGGCTTCATAAAGGAGAGAGGACCACGCATTAAATCACATTAAATGATCCAGGATTTGTCTCCAACGTCACAAAAAATGTTATAGCATCTAGTCCATCACGAGAGAATTCTTCTCCAATGTTCCAACGCTCCACTGCTCTGTTACCTCTAGCACAAGCAACACTAAAAAACACAAACTTTACCATTAATAACATCAATATAGATAAACATTAAGCTCAAACACCATAACTCCATAATTATATGCAAACTACTCCTAAATGCAACTAAATAAGCTTAAACACATACAAAAGTTAAGCTAAACGGGTACGCAAAATAGGTTATCTACACACTCATCAATCACTTCTCCAAATCCTTTAAGTCCATTCACAATGATGGAGAACCAATAGAACATAGCTTTGATGTCTTCATCCGGGCCATCTTGAAGTTCTCTTACTCAAGTTTGAGAAGAGCAATTGATAAGTGTTCAAAAGTACTATTTTTATTACCATTTTTACTCATATTATTGTTAAATTTAAGCTCATATTAGTTGCATTATTAGCCATTCATGCATGTTTGCATTGTTTCCTTGGTGGACAAGCTTGATTTCATATTTTGCTTAATTTTTTGGAAAAAGATACTGCTTTGGTGTGTTTTGTGTGTGTGTCCAGAATCACTTGCCAAAGCAAGGCTGGAACCAGTTGTCAGGGCAATGCATGAAGGAGATGTCGAGCTAGTTGCCAGGGCAATGCATGAAGGAGATGCCGAGCTAGTTGTCAAGGCAATTTTCGACAAAGAATAAGATGATATGGTAGTTGAAATTGATGACTAGATAAGCCCAAGATGACGTGGAGCAAAGCTAAATCCCAAAGGAGTTTGATTTCAATGATTAGGTTAAAGAGAAATTAAATCCCAAGAAGATAGGAGAAGTTCTAGAAGGAATTTAAATATAATAAAGAATTATATTCTTTAAAGATAATTTAATTCCAACTTAACTTTCTCCTCAAAAAAGACTTTGACCTAGCCCTATAAATTCAAGACCATGCCGTCAACTCCAAGGGGGAGAGAAGAGATAATTTTCAACAAGGTCAAAGAGCAAGGGAGATTTCGACAAAGAGGCTTCAACCATTCTTCATCTTTTTCTTTCTTGTTCCATTAGATTTATGCTAGGAATTCTTTGTTTTGTGTTTCTTTGGAACCTAGCCATGAACTAAATCTACTTGGATAAGGTTATTGTGTCTTGTGGTTGTGAGAAACAATTGGATTTTGTTTAGGTAATAAGAGTTTGCACTTTCAATTCAAGGTTTACTCATTCTTGGTTCTTATTCTTGTTTACGAGTGAATTGGGAGAGGATCTCGTAACTTCATCTATTTATCTAATATCGGGAGAGTTAGATTCAAGAAACGAATGAGTATGGTCTTTATTCAATCTATTGATGGTGAAGATTAATTCATCTTAGGAATAAGTTAAGGATTTCAACGGCTAAGAGGAGCGCAAGATTGGTTGTTGTTCGCCCTTGATTCACGCAGGGATGCATTATCAAGGCATGCACAAATAGCTAGAGTTTCGACTTAGGGATAAGAAGAAACCATTGAAGAACGCTCCGCCGAACCTTGAAGTTGCTGCCCAGCCGCCCAAGTAGTTGCCCAGCTAGTCGCCCAGGCAACCATCGATTAGTTGACAAGGCAACCCCGCTGTGCAAGTTGCCACGGCAACTGAGTTGCCCTTGCACTCTTTTACCTAGACGATCCAATCGGCTATCATACCTCAACTCAAGATAACCTAGCCTATTCTCTCTTACTTGATTACATCATCTTTTACTTTATTGCTTTCTAGTTTAGTTGTTAGTTAAAACTCCTACAATCACCTACTTGTGTTTTTACTTTTTACAGTGCAAGAGATTAGATTCTTGAAGTGGCACCAATCCTTGTGGAGACGATATTTTTTCTACTATAACTTGCGACGTGTACACTTGCACAATTGCGGAGCACTTATTACGCGCAACAAGTTTTTGGCCCCGTTGCCGGGTATTTGCAATAGCGACTTTGTTTTTATTTTTTTGCACTTTTTATTTTTCTTGTTTAAGATTCAAAGGGTTAACAAACTTTGGTTTTGCATTGGTATATGACCAGGGCGAGGCCGACTACACCAGAATATATCTTTGATCCAGAAATCGAACGAACCTTGCAAAGACTTGGACGAAGGTTAAGAGTAGCAATGGCTAATCAAGACAGCAATATGAATCAAGATGTTCCAGCATGAGGAGGAGTGATTCTTGCACGAAACATAACTATTCGAGACTATCTTGAAGAATATCTTGAAAGACTTAATCCAGGAGTTGTCACACCTGAAATTGAAGCCGACCACTTTGAGTTGAAACCGGTGATGTTTAATATGATCAACACAATTGGTCAATTTGGCGGCTCAGCAACTGAAGATGAACGACAACATCTTAAATCTTTCCTCGAGATTTGTAATTCATTCAAAATACGAGTCACCCCCGATGTTTTACGACTAAGATTATTCCCCTATTCACTAAGGGATAGGATGAAAGCATGGTTGAATAGTATTCCTGCCGGATCAATAAGATCTAGGATCGATCTTTTTCGTGATTTCCTTGCTCGATTTAATCCTACAAATTTAAATAATAGGCTTGTAACAAAATTACTTCTTTTCTGCAGGCAGATGATGAATCCACGTACGAGGTTTGGGAGCGATATAGAAAACTTCTACACAAATGCCCCCTACACGAATTCCCAGTGTGGACACAAGTAACAATGTTTTACAATGCTGTGAATACACCAACAAGGATGATGCTAGATGCCTCGGCAAACGGCATACTCCTAGAAAAGTCGCCAGAGGAAGCAATGCAAATTCTAAACAGGCTTGCCAAGAATGATTATCAATTCCCCTCTGCTAGAAGAGGAGAAGTTAGACACCAAGCCACAATACATGAACTGGGATCATCAGACTCAATTTTGGCACAATTGGCCACTCTAACTAAGATGGTCCAGAACATGCAGAAACCAAACAACACATAGGAGGTCAAGGTAGTGGATTCCTTTTGTGAGTTATGTGGTGGTAACCATGATTCTTCTGAATATATGCAGAATCTAGAATCCAGCTTTTATGTGGGGAATTACAACCGGAACAACAATGTGATGTCCAATACATACAATCCAGCTTGGAAGAAGCACCCGAATTTTTCATGGAGTAATCCCAACAATGCTCTAAACCAGAACAATCAGAACGCACAAGCATTGGGATTCCAGCAGAATATGCCACGGCAACAGTTGCCGCAACAATAACCGATAACATCTAGTTTTTTGGAAAATTCTCTCAATGTTTTTATGTTGAAAACTGAATCTTATATGGCTGAGAATAGTAACTTCATAAAAAGAACTGATGTTTTTATTAACAGGACCGAGATGAGATTGCAAAACCAAGAGGCGGCAATCAAATCATTGGAAAATCAAGTCGGGCAATTTGCTCAAAACCTGAATACTAGACCGCAAGGAGGTTTACCTAGCGATACTGAAGTCGCAAAAGGAACTGGCCATGAGCAATGTAAGGCGATCACCACTAGAAGTGGCCAACAACTTAAAGAGGCTCAAGCTCGCTCATCAAACAAAACTCCACAAAAAGATCAAGACGAACTCAGCGGCAAAGCCTCAGATGCTGAACCAGGAATTGCCACGGCAACCGGCGATAAGGATACCTCGGCAACCAACGATAGACACGCCATGGCAACCCCAGTTGACGATGCCTCGGCAACTTCAGTTGCCCCGGTAATACCATCAATCAGGTTCCAGACCAATGAAAGGATCGAAGATATCCGACTTCCACCACCATTCCCACAAAGGTTGAAGCGACAAAAGCAAGAATATCAATTCAAGAAGTTCCTTGATATCCTAAAGCAAGTCCACATTAACTTTTCATTGGTTGAAGCAATTGAACAAATGCCGAACTATGTCAAGTTTCTTAAAGATATTGTGTCCAAGAGAACAAGGCTAGGAGAGTTTGAAACAGTTGCCGCAACAGAGGGATGCATGGCCATGTTGCACAACCGCATGCCACCCAAGTTGAAGGATCCCGGAAGTTTCACAATACCTTGTTCCATTGGAAACCACTATGTCGGGAAAGCATTATGTGACATTGGAGCAAGCATAAACTTGATGCCTAAATCAGTTTTCCAAAAACTAGGAATCGGGAAGGCAAGACCTACAACAGTTATGCTACAGCTAGCTGACAGATCCTATGTGCATCCAGAGGGAAAAATCAAAGACATACTGGTAAAAGTTGATAAATTTATTTTTCCCGCTGACTTTATTGTTCTGGATTGTGAAGCAGATGAACATGCACCTATCATTCTCGGGAGACCCTTCCTAGCAACAAGGAGAACCTTGATCAATGTTGAAAAGGGAGAACTCACAATGAAGGTTAATGACCAGCAAGTTAAACTAAATGTGTTCCAAACACTAAGGCATGCCGATGATCCGAAAGAATGCCAACTTCTCCATGCCACGGCAGAGTTTAACTTCGACGAGGAATTTAGTTGCCTCGGCAACTACATTGCCGATCAAGAGGAACTTGAGGAATATGAAGAACTGATCGATGAGGAACAACAAAAAGAGGCAAATTGGTTAGTCAATCGACTAGGTACATACTTTGAACCACTGGATTACTCAGGTAAGGAAGGTAAGCTCGAAAAGCCCTATATTGAAAAACCACCGATTCTTGAGTTGAAACAGTTGCCAGAGCAACTAAAATATGTTTACCTGGGAACTGATAATACATTGCCTGTAATTATTTCCTCTAAGTTACAGCCTGAGCAGGAAAAGAAGCTGATCAAAACGTTGATGCTACACAAGAAGGCAATAGGGTGGACAATTGCTGACTTGAAGGGAATTAGCCCGGCAGTGTGCATGCACAAGATTTTGTTGGAAGGTGATCATAAACCTTTGATTGAGGCCCAGGGGAGACTGAATCATGCCATGAAAGGGGGTGTAATGAAAGAAATCATCAAGTGGCTTGACGCCGGCATCATATACCCTATATCTGATAGTGTATGGGTAAGTCCAGTACAATGTGTACCGAAAAAGGGAGGTATAATGGTGGTAAGTAATGAAAACAATGATTCATTCCAACCAGGACTGTGACCGGTTTGAGGGTTTGTATGGATTATCAAAAGCTAAACAAAGCCACTAGGAAATATCACTTCCCATTACCATTTATTGATCAAATGCTTGACCGTCTTGCAGGTAAACCCTTTTATTATTTTCTTGATGGTTATTCAGGTTACAATCAAATTCCCATAGCACCAGAAGATCAAGAAAAGACAACCTTCACATGCCCATACGGTACTTATGCTTTTCGAAGGATGTCGTTCGGATTGTGTAACGCCCCGGCAACCTTCTAAAGATGCATGATGGTACTCTTTTTAAACATGGTCGAAGACATTCTTGAGATCTTCATGGATGATTTTTCCATTTTTGGTAATGACTTCGACAGTTGCCTCGCTAATTTAGAGAAGGTGCTGGCAAGATGTGAAGAAACCGATTTAGTCCTTAATTGGGAGAAGTGCCATTTTATGGTAGATGAAGGAATAGTGCTCGGCCACAAGATTTTATCCAAGGGAATCGAAGTAGACAAAGCCAAGGTGGACGTGATCGAGAGATTACCCCCACCAAGTTCGGTTAAAGGAATCCGAAGCTTTCTTGGACATGCAGGTTTTTACAGGAGGTTTATTCATAATTTTTCTAAAATTACTAAACCCTTGTGCAATTTGCTTGAACAGGATAAAGTCTTCAATTTTGATGATTCTTGCATCCAAGCATTCGAAACCCTAAAGGAAAAGCTTGCCTCGGCACCCATTATCGTTCCACCAGATTGGATGCTACCTTTTGAGCTCATGTGTGATGCAAGTGATTTTGCGGTAGGAGCAATCCTAGGCCAACGCACAGGTAAGACCTTTCATGTGATATACTACACTAGTAAAACTCTTAATAGTGCTCAAGTGAATTACACAACAACGGAGAAAGAGTTACTAGCCGTAGTTTTCGCATTTGACAAGTTTCAATCCTATTTGACTGGTACAAAGGTAATTGTTCATACGGACCATTCGGAAATTAAGTATCTATTTGCTAAAAAGGATGCTAAACCTCGTTTGATTCGTTGGATATTACTTTTACAAGAGTTTGACATTGAAATTAAGGACATGAAAGGAACAAAAAATCAAGTGGCCAATCACTTATCACGCTTAGAATGCAATAGGGAGGAGGACGCGGATTTATAGATATGTGATGCATTCCTGGATGGGCAACTGTTAGTTGCCTCGGCAACCATGGATGTGCATGCCTCGGCAAACCCTGAAGCCTCGGCAACCATGGATGTACATGCCTCTGTAACCCTCGACGCTTCAGCAACTCTCGACGCACACGCCGTGGCAACCATGGACGCGCACGCCTAGGTAACCATGGACGCACATACCTCAGCAACCCCTGAGGCCTCAGAAACCATGGATGCTTTTGCCTCGGCAACCCTCGACGCACACATCGCGACAACCACTGATACGCACGCCTCGGCAACCATGGACGCGTATGCCTCGGCAACTCTAGACGCACATGCCTCGGCAACCATGGAAGCAGTTGCCACGACAATACATGCCTCGGCAATACCCTGGTACACGGATTTAGTTAATTTCCTTGTTTGTGGTATTTTACCTTATGGCCTTACTCACCAAGGGAAGAAGAGGTTCTGTCATGATGCTAAGCATTATTTTTGGGACGAGCCTCTTTTGTTTAAACAATGTGGAGATCAGGTTATACGCTGATGTGTCCCTAAAGAGGAGCAGCAGAACGTACTCTGGCAATGCCATTCTTCACCCTATAGAGGACATTTTGGAGGAACACGTACCGCGGCCAAAGTTTTGTAATCCAGATTGTATTGGCCAACATTGTACAAAGATGCCCAAGAGTTTTGCAAGCAATGTAATCGTTGCCAGAGGATGGGCAATATCTCTAGACGACACGAGATGCCGCTCCAAAACATCATCGAGGTGGAATTGTTCGATGTATGGGGGATTGATTTTATGGGACCTTTTCCCATATTCATTCAGCAACCGCTACATTCTACTTGACATCGACTACGTGTCTAAATGGGTTGAGGTAGCTGCAGTTCCCACCAACGATTCCAAGATTGTGCAACGATTCTTGCAGAAAAATATATTTACACGGTTTGGGATGCCAAGAGCAATTATCAGTGATGAAGGCAAGCACTTCGACAACAAACTCATCGCCAAGATGTTACAACGCTTTGGTGTATCTCACAAGATTTCCACGGCATATCACCCACAAACCAATGGGCAAGCAGAAATTTCCAACCGAGAATTGAAGGGTATACTCAAGAAAGTTGTAAATCCCTCTAGGAGGGATTGGTCAGTAAGACTAGATGACGCACTTTGGGCATATCGCACTGCATTCAAAACACCCTTAGAAATGTCTCCCTTCTGACTTGTCTATGGCAAAACATGCCATCTACCGGTGGAAATCGAACACAAGGCATATTGGGCAATCAAGACCGTGAATATGGATTGGGAAAGTGCCAGACAAAAGTGTTTGTTGGACCTTAACGAGATAGAAGAATTCTGTGCACTCGCCTATAACAATGCATGAATCTACAAGGAGAAAACAAAGCAATGGCATGACAAGAAACTATTGCCGCGGCAATTCATGCCAGGGCAACTAGTTCTCTTATTCAATTCTCGGCTAAAAGTTTTCCCGGAAAAACTGAAATCAAGATGGTCAGGACCATTCAAAGTTGTCAAACCATTCTCCCATGGTGTCATGATAATCAAGTCCATCACTGATGAACATGAATTCAAAGTTAACGGACAAAGATTGAAGCACTACAATGGTGCCCATGTGGAACGTAACAAAGAAGTGGTCACCTTAGGAGATGCATGAGCATGCTCTCCGTTCAATATTTTCTTTTTCTTTTTATTTTCATTTTTATTTTTAGGAGATATTTTGTTTTATTTTTCTTCATTATCTTTAGTTTCCAGGTTTTCTTTGTTTTCTTTTCCACAACAAGACTCACAACCACCATGCTAAGGAAATTCACTGCCGACTACTTACCACGGCAACCACAACAGAGAATGCCTCGGCAACTACTGATGCCCAGGCAAGTGAACATGCATCGGCAAACATGGATCAAATCAATGCAATGCTATTCACGTGGTACCAGCCACAAGCATTCAACCACCGACTGGAATATGAATCAAGCAAACAGCACGAAGAAAACTTATCACTCGAGGTGACGACCTCTCCGACTAACTCATTTCATTTAGTTTCTTTTAAATTTTGTTTCACTTTTACATGCATTGAGGACAATGCTTCTTTCGAGTTTGGGGGTGTTGGTATCTAGTTAGTTCCATGTTTAGTTGCATTCATCTTTAGCAATCACATATAGGTTCCATATGTTACTTGTCATGCCTTTAATTTGATTTAATTGCTTAAGACTTGTTGAATATCCAATGATTAATTTTTTCCACTGCACTTAATTGAAAGAACCTTTAATTTTAGGATTACATGAAAAGAACTTAGAATTTTACTATGATGCTGAATTTTTTTTACACGTAGGTTGCTTAAAATTTGGGTAAATTTAAAATTGAAAATTAAAAGTTAAATTCTTGTTAGAGGTGCCCGAAACTGGCTCTAGTAGTTAATGCACATTAAAGAATCGCTAGAGGTGCCCGAAATTGGCTCTAGTCGACTAAAATAAAATGAGAAATTTCTTACTTTGCTAGAGGTGCCCGAAATTGGCTCTAGTGAAAATAAAAATAAATGCCCCGGTAATAAAATTGATAAAAGCCTATTGTTCACATAGAATCTTGAAAATCAACTTGTACACAACTACGCACACACATTGTCACGAGCATTATAGTTTGATTCCGGGTAATTTTTGTGCTATCCGAAAAATTAAAAGGTGATCATACTTTGTGCCACGGTTCTGAGGTTTGAATTCAAGTTTGAATCATGTCTTTGATGATTAAAGTCTTGGTAGTTAATTGTTAGTTTGCATTGCTTGAGGACAAGCAATAGTTCAAGTTTGGGGGTGTGATAAGTGGTCAAAATTACTATTTTTATTACCCTTTTTACTCATATTATTGTTAAACTTAGGCTCATATTAGTTGCATTATTAGCCATTCATGCATGTTTGCATTATTTCCTTGGTGGACAAGCTTGATTTCATATTTTGCTTAATTTTGTGGAAAAAGATACTGCTTTGGTGTGTTTTGTGTGTGTGTGCAGAATCACTTGCCAAAGCAAGGCTGGAACCAGTTGCCAGGGTAATGCATGAAGGAGATGCCTAGCTAGTTGCCTGGGCAATGCATGAAGGAGATGCCGAGCTAGTTGCCAAGGCAATTTTCGACAAAGAATAATATGATATGGTAGTCGAAATTGATGACTAGATAAGCCCAAGATGACGTGGAGCAAAGCTAAATCCCAAAGGAGTTTGATTTCCTTGAAGAGGTTAAAGAGAAATTAATTCCCAAGAAGATAGGAGAAGTTCTAGAAGTAATTTAAATATAATAAAGAATTATATTCTTTAAAGATAATTTAATTACAACTTAACTTCCTCCTCAAAAAAGACTTTGACCAAGCCCTATAAATTCAAGACCATGCCGTCAACTCCAAAGGGGAGAGAATAGAGGATTTTTAACAAGATCAAAGAGTAAGGGAGATTTCGACAAAGAGGCTTCAACTATTCTTCATCTTTTCCTTTCTTGTTCTATTAGGTTTATGCTAGGAATTCTTTATTTTGTGTTTCTTTGGAACCAAGCCATGAACTAAATCTACTTGGCTAAGGTTATTGTGTCTTGTGGTTGTGATAAACAATTAGATTTTGTTTAGGTAATAAGAGTTTGCACTTTCAATTCAAGGTTTACTCATTCTTGGTTCTTATTCTTGTTTGCGAGTGAATTGGGAGAGGATCTCATAACTTCATATATTTATCTAATATCGAGAGAGTTAGATTCAAGAAACGAATGAGTATGGTCTTTATTCAATCTATTGATGGTGAAGATTAATCCGGCTTAGGAATAAGTTCAGGATTTCAATGGCTAAGAGGAGCGCAAAATTGGTTGTTGTTCACCCTTGATTCAGGGATGCATTATCAATGCATGCACAATTAGCTAGAGTTTCGACTTAAGGATAAGAAGAAACCATTGAAGAACGCTTCGCCGAACCTTGAAGTTGCTGCCCAGCCGCCCAAGTAGTTGCCCAGCTAGTCGCCCAGGCAACCATCGATTAGTTGCCAAGGCAACCCCGCTCTGCAAGTTGCCCTTGCACTGTTTTACCTAGACGATCCAATCGGCTATCACACCTCAACTTACGATAACCTGGCCTATTCTCTCTCATTTGATTACATCTTCTTTTACTTTATTGCTTTCTAGTTTAGTTGTTAGTTAAAACTCCTACAATCACCTATTTGTGTTTTTACTTTTTACAGTGCAAGAGATTAGATTCTTGAAGTGGCACCAATCTATGTGGAGACGATATATTTTACACTATAACTTGCGACGTGTACACTTGCACAATTGCGGAGCACTTTTTATGCGCAACAGCAATCTTGGTCTTTTTTACTTCATTGGTTCCTTCATGTGTGACTTCAAGCTTGTCTCAAATTTTCTTGGCACTTTCACAAGAGGAGACTTTTGAATACACTTTCGGACCTAGTGCACAAAAGAGAATGTGCAAGGCCTTTGCATTGAGCTCCATCTTCTAGCGGTCTTACGTACTCCATTTTGTCTTGCTTCTTTCTGGAATGAATGGGCAATCAAGAACGATATCCCAAAGAAGATAATCTTTGGCTCTAATGAAAAACATCATAATATTCTTCCAATAGGAGTAGTTGGCACCGTCAAAGTAAGGAGGCTTGTCGATGGATTACGCCATGAACTTCGGTGGATGTATAACGGTTGAGCACCTCAAGGATAGACTCTAGGATGTTAATTTGATGTAGAGACAAAGCTCTAATACCAATTGTTAGGCAGGTCGAATGATCAATCGAATGCCAAGATGGGGTGAATTGGATTTTAGCTTTGGTAGATGAATGGTTAAGTAATAAAAAATGAGACGCGATGATTTATAGTGGTTCGACTTCTAAACCAAGTCTACCTCCACTACCTTAGCTATCCACACTAAGGATTTTCTACAAATTCACCAATTTTCCTTTCCTTTTTAGGGGTCAAGGAGATACCCCTACAAACCTAGACTTATACGCCAAAGTCTAGAAACAATCTCTTACAAAAAGAATGCAAATTAGCAAACAATGAAAACCATTACAAGGCTAATGTGTTTGCACAATTAAGTTCTCACCCAAAATCCTAAACACTTAAACAAATGTGACAATTTGGCTCACTAGTGTTTTTCTACAATAAATATGACAATTTTAAGCTCTAGGACACATTCTCTATCATTGAATGTTGGTAAGTTGTTTCTTGTTGTTGCATGGCTATTTGAAGGTCTCTTTTAAGTCCTCTAATGAGTTTTTGACCGTTACTAGCCTTTGGGGTTGGTTTGGAGCTGTTGGGGACATTAATTTCCATCAATAAATGCATTCTGGGCAAGTCGGTATATGGTCACGGGACTCCGATATCGATACATACCTTAAACAGAAATAAGTTGATAAGTGCTTTGCTTTGTTATTATTTTATTGTTAATTACTCCTTTTTGAATCTTTAATATTGTTGATTTGGGTTGAGTTTATTCATTTTTGTACAGGACTTCAAATTCCAGAAAGCATCGTTAAAAGAGCATGTTCTGCAGTTTTTTATTTTCTTGAATCATGGCTGGAAACATGGGCATGACTTGGGGCATGATGAGGTCTAACATGGCAGATTCTGGAAGTCTAGTCAGCAAAAGCTTCCAGAAGGCAATCTAGTCAGCATCATCTAGAAGGATGGGCGGACGAGATTTAATTAAGATTTTAGGATTAAGTTTGAATTTAAATATTTGGGAATTATCACTTTATATTTGGGAATTATCATTTTAGGAATTTATTTGAATGTTTTTAGAATTATCTTAGGTATTTTATTTTAAATATTTTTAGGGTTTTCTCAAGCTATAAATACCCCATTAGGGTGAAGCTTGAAAGATGTACTTAGCTTTCACTTGTTCTTAGGGATTTTACTTTATAAAAGTTTTCTTTTCCAATTTTGTTTTTATTTTAAGTTTTCATTTTACTTTCCTTAAAATATGCTAAGTATGATTTCTATCATGCTTAGCTAATTTTCCAATTAGCCAAAGGCTTAAGCGACGACTCAATTCATTTTGTGAGAATTGAAAAAGTACTTAATATATTCAGATAACATTCTCAGTTTTCTAGAAACTTAGATAGGCAATCAGCCTTTCTTTTAAAATCTTTACACTTATATTTCAAAAAACGCACGTTGGTTTAAATGTTGTTCTGATTCAAAGTTGGGAGGAAGGATCGGCTTGTAGCACATTCGACTTCCTGTGAACACATTTAGCGGCAGTCCATTAAGGGAAATTGAGAATGGGTTTGATTCTCATTGAGACAACATAACCCGAGTCGGGCTTTTCTAACACTTAAATTGCATTGGTGCTAGTAACAATAGTTGTGGCTAGTCCAAGTAAGAACTGAATTCCAAATATTGTCTTTGGATTGTCGGTTTACTAAAGTGAAAAGTAAGTTACAAGGGTTGGGCCTTATAGACTGTAAATTCTTTTTTGATGATCAGTTTGAATTGAGGCTAAGCGAAGCTTGAGGCTATTATATTTTATCGATTTAATTCTTAAAATTTACTTTCATCATTCTCACTTTTACTCTACATTTATTCTCTACTTTCTTGATCAACCCCCCGCCCATTTACTTTATTTTCTTGCTACAGTCAGAATCAAAACCTCCAGATATCATAAGCTCATTAGTCCATGTGGATCGATCCCTCTTCTCTTTACTATGCTTATTAATTATTTGTTTTGAGATTAAGGATAATTTATTTGATAATTACGACGCTTGTCTAATTGGCGCCGTTGCTGGGGACTTCGGCAAAGTTACTGATTAAAGTTTGTTTTGATTTATGACCAAGAAGATTCTGGGAGAACTAGCAAATTTTGAACTGGAAGTCGAAGCATTAGCCCGAAGACTACACTCACAAACACTTCAGGAAAAAAGACTACGACAACAGCAAGAACAACGACAACAATCTGTTCCAGATCTAGAAACACCCTCTAACGTTGAAACACACTTTGAATTCGACAATGAGGCGTCATTTTTGATGGCAGACGATGACCAAACTATTTGAGAACTTGCTGCAGTACCTTAAGAGCAACAATTATTGTGCATCACATTCCCAAATGGAGAAACACCATTCAGACTAAAAACGGGTCTAATCCATCTTTTGCCAACCTTCCATGGCCTGCCCAGTGAAAACCTGGACAAATATCTCAAGGAATTTTATATGGATTTTTTAAGCAATAAACCACAATGAGTATCTGAAGAGCAAATTAAACTCTACGCTTTCCCCTTTTCCTTAGACGATTTAGCTAAGGATTGGTTATTTGATTTACCATCTAATTTGGTTACTAAATAGACTGATATGGCTCGACTTTTTCTTGACAGGTTCTTCCCTGCAGCCAAGGCGAATGAACTAAGGCTAAGCATATTAGGAATCAGAAAAAATAGATGTTGAATCATTATACGACTATTGGGAAAGGTTCAAGAAACTATGCGCGAATTGTCCACAACACAGACTATCGGAACAAACATTTCTCCAATACTTCTACGAAGGCCTACTCCCTATAGAGATGAAGATAGTTGACGCAGCAAGTGGAGGGGCCCTTGTAAACATGACTCCGACTGCAGCTAGAAATTTAATTTCTACTATGGCTGCTAACTCTCAAAAGTTTTGCCCTTCCAGTGAACCCTCTCGATGAGTTCACGAGGTAAGTATAGTTTCTTTAGAAAATAAAATTGATAAATTAGCTGATATAGTTCAACCTATTGTTGCAGGCAAAATAGGTATAGCTAGACTTTGCGGAATATGCACAAAGCCGGACCACCCTAGAGGATGTTGTTGTACAAGTAAATGCAATAGGTAATTTTCTGGGACCTCCCCAAAGGCAATACAACCCTAACACCAACACCTATAATTCAGGGTGGAAGGACCATCCAAACTTCAGCTATGGACCAAATCTCAGGCCAAATCAAGCTTATCAACCACCTGCATTATAGCAATATCAATCGCAAAAACCGTCGTTGGAGTCAGTTGTCGAACATTTGGCGCTATTCTAAGAAAAGTTTCAACTAAATACTGAAGCACACTTTCAAAAGTTAGATAAGTAAATGGGTCAAATGGATCAGGCCGTGGGTCGAATAGAGTCGCAGGGAAAGCTATCGTCTCAAACTGAGGTGAACCCACGAGAAAACGTTATTGCAATCACCCTTCGAAGTGGACGGTTGTCACACCACCATTCCCTGCGAATGTTGCTGTAGAATCCTAGAAAAAAATGAATTGAGATCCCAGAGGGAGAAAAAAGAAGTTGACGCAAGATCCTAGAGGAAAAAGAAGGATGAACCGCAAACTCCTCTCACGCCATCTCCCTATGTCATCCCACCTCATTTTCCTTTGAGGCTGGTTAAACGCGACAAACAAGTTGAGGAAAATGAGATGCTTGATATTTTTTGAAAGGTGGAGATAAACATACCTCTTCTTGAGGTAACTCAAAAAGTTCTGATATATGCCAAATTCTTGAAAGATCTTTGCACAACCAAAAGAAGACTTATCGGCAATGAAAAGGTAAATTTGGGTGAAAATGTATCAGCTATTTTTTAGCGTAGACTTCCACCTAAGCTAAAGGACCAAGATATGTTTGCTATCCCTTGTAAAATTGGTAAAGTAGGAATTAAACGTGCTATGTGTGATTTAGGTGCTTCCATAAATGTTATATCGCTTTCCGTATTCACTTAGTGTAGAACCTTTGAAGGAAATAAGAGTGACAATCCAGCTCTGTAACACCCAATCCTCGGGTTAGCCGTAACCCAGTTCGGGAGCGTTACCGGAACAAAAGCAAAGTGATAGATAGGTTACTTGTTGAACAAGTAACCTCGGAACTACTTGACTTGATGCGCAAGTAACCCAATCTAAACCTATCAAGACATACATTACATTCAAGCAAGCCACATTAAACAAGAACCAACATACATAGCATACTAATTTAGGTACCAATTTGTTCCATTTCATACTTATAACCTAAGTAACCATTATCATATTACCATTCTATTCAATTTACATACATCAATCAAACAACAACACAAGTGTGGCATACTTCACTTTATGTTACTATTAAACATGGTTCAACTTTCATCTTTTTTACAAATTCCATGTACCTTATTCGATTTACTCTAGGTGATCACTAAACATGTATTAACTAGCTTACTTGCATTTTAAGAAACTACTTATTCAATCATTCAACATGATCATTACAAAGCATCAATTTACATTCTTTACATGTTCAAGCATCCTAATCGAATAACATATAATCCCTAACCACATTTCAATTGTTTCTTTACAATCAAGTCATCACATTTCATAGCATACTTGGTTTGTACATTGTAAATGCATGCTTAAACATACCTTAACTCCAATTGCCACATAGTTTAATCATGTCAATAGACATAGGAACAAATACATGATCATACAACATTAATCTAACATTCAAATTCGACAAGATTCAACAAACATTGAATTTCCATCACAAAATACACAGCATCTACTTCATATATACATATTATCATGGTTCATACACATAGATTAAGTCATCCAAATAGGTTACATAATAGGCCCAACAAAACATTATACAAACTAGTCTTAAACACATATTCAAATGCATGATCAAGGCTACCTATTACATAATCTAGTGTCACTAAACTAGGAGTATACAAAGAGTATGAATTCATACTTTTAAGCTTGCTTCAAGTGTTGCTTCAAACCCGAGATATCCTCTTGAAGTAATCTTTAATCTGTTATGGGAAGAATGAAGAGTAGAGTGGTAAGTACAAGTTATGTACTTAGTGAGGTAACACTAGATCTAGTCAATTT
Organism: Hibiscus mutabilis; assembly: GCA_019671005.1. Taxonomy (NCBI): domain Eukaryota; kingdom Viridiplantae; phylum Streptophyta; class Magnoliopsida; order Malvales; family Malvaceae; genus Hibiscus; species Hibiscus mutabilis. The sequence continues at coordinate 23,012,957 of CM033721.1, read as the reverse complement.
CAAAGCATATAAGTCTAAGTTTACATGTAATTCAAGGAATTAAGACCATCAATACAAGTCACTTGCTATTCGAATTGCATAGGAGAACATAAGCAAGCTTCACATTTTACACAATCAACATAGCAACATCCATCATGAAACTCATGTACCATTCGAACATCTATCTTAAGTGACAAGCAACCAATGTTTCAATTACCAATTAGGCATTTATACATAAAGCCATCATCCATACATTTCTTTCATGATAAGTAACAAGTTTTGCAACCATTCATGTGTCATCTTTCAAAGCAAGAAAGTTCATTCAAGTATCTTACAATACAAGCAATGTTCATTTGAATTATTAAGTCATCTTACAACATCCTTGGTAAGTAGCTTACTAGATAATCAAATCTTAACAATATGCACCAAAGTGCCAATATGCACCGAAGTGCCAATATACACCGTAGTGCCAATATGAACCGTAGTGCCAATATGCACTGAAGTGCCAATATGCACCATCGTGCCAATATGTACCGTCGTACCAATATGCACCGTAGTGCCAATAAGAGCTCAAGATTCTAAGGCATGCCCTCCTATCTATCAAACTAGCTACCAAGGTTGTTGATTATCCATTTCATTTAAGCTTTGTACAATTCTTTATTCAATTCAACAATATGTCATTCAAAGGCCAAGCCCTTAGGCTTATGGAGTATTAACTCCCAATACAAAACTATCCATGCCATTTGAATAGCATGAATACAAAGTAGTATCCTTGTTCAATTCATTTCAGTCAGCCATGTATAACATTCACAAACACATGCATATGTATGCATTGTGCGTACCTTATTCTCCAAGCAAGCATGCCATTTCATACCTTAGGCATAAGCAATGCAACATGACACACAATTCATTACATTTGCTTAACACCCAAGTAACACATAGATCATGGCATCAAACAAGTTATCATACATGTCATTCTTCCCTTAATTATCCAAATAGTTATTAAGTCATTTTACATGGCAATTTCATTGAATTAACAATATCAAGGTTGGTTAGGACCTAGTCCCAACCCTAAGGATAGTTACACTCACAATACTCCTAGCAATTCAATTATCTTGGATCCAAATCCCTTTGCCTCTAGCTTTGGGATGTCCACTCCTATCCTCTTCTTCCCCAATTTGTTGTCCTTGGTCTAGCAAGCATAACACATACACATTTCATCAGAAACAAGCACAATATACCGTACAATCATAGTAGCAATGTTATCACATTTTACCTAACATTTAGCTACTGTTTTATGCTTCCTTTTAAGCATTTCTTACCAATTTATCTCCACATTGTTATTACTTCATTTTAATACATAACTGGACAGATTACAATGCCCCAAAACTGTTTTGGAAACAGTTTGCATTTGGGTACAAAAACAGTCCCAAACTGCCCAGGACACTGCTGCCTGGCAGTTTGCACACTGTCCCTTTAAATGGCCATATCTTTTAATCCGTGAGACAGAATTTTGATTTCTATACACCGTTAGAAAGCTTACAAAATTTCCTATAAGACCATGTAAGACTTGAATTTTATTTCTTATCCAATTAATACAGTTTATTGTTCAAAGACAAGGCATTTCACTGTCTGGACAGTTTGCACTGTCCAGCAATTCCTATTTACAGTTTCCAGCATAGGACCCAGTTTTCAGTTCTGTTTTCACCTAATGAAAATAGACATTCTAAGGATCATTTCATTTAAATTTCAGCCCTGAATTCAATCTATACAATTCTTGGTGAATTTTCAAAGTGACTGACCAGAACAGAGCAATTCTGGGCAGATTGCATCTAATCTCATTTTAATTCCTTAAATTCATTTTAACCAATGTTTTGGTCCTATAATTCATTTCATATGATATCCTAAACATGTTAAGTCAATGTTAATCCATTATTCAAGGCTTCCAAAATAGGGTAAGTTGGTTACAATGCCTAATCTTGAATGTTTACTCAATTTCAATTCCACAAAACAGTTTCTATGTTGTGTGACTATGTTCATACTTTTATCCTTTATTTCCAGCATTGTTTGCTAACAATTCAATTTGTTTAACACCTTCTTTACACTACCTAATCATGCTCATCATCAATTCATTATTTCCTTAGCTCAATTTTAAGTTCTAATCATTCAATTCTTACTTCAACAACACAATTCAATTTTCCAGCAACCTAGCTTATTTCACCATCATAAACACATAATTTCCAGCATAGTACCTAGTGTTCATTCTTCAAATTTGTATAATTCCACAACCAATCAATCATCTAACAACATATTCAATATCTAATTCCATCTATAATCATCAAAACAGTCCAATTCCGCATATATATTTGCCTAATCAATTAATCACAAGAAGAATCACACTTACTTTGCTTCTAGCTTAATTTCAATGAAAATTTCCTACACATGCAAGCTTGATTTCTTCTTCAATGGCTGAATTCTCTCAAGGTTTCTCTCTCTCAATTTTCCTCTCTCAATCGGCCAAGTGAATTGAAAGGAAAGATGACAATGTGGTTATCCACATTAGTGGATTTATGGAATTACTAAACTATCCCTTAATTAGTTACTAATCATGTAATTAGTCAAGGGAAAATAAGAGAACCATGAAGTTTATCATGCAAGCCTCATCTTTCTCTTTTAATTCAAATTGATCATTTATAATTTGATCACTTATTTCATACATTCTTTCAGTTAGGCCCTTAACTAATCAATTTAGCTTAATTCTAAATTCAATTAAGCTATCAACTTATACAATTTGGTTCCAATACTTTTAGGCTAGGATTTGGGGTGTTACAAGCTCGTCGATAGATCCGTCATTTATCCTGAAGGACTCCTTGAGAACGTGTTGGTTAAGGTAAATGATTTAATTTTTCTGGCGAATTTCTATGTCATCGACATGGAAAATGACCGAACCAATTCTTCCTCTGATATCCTTCTTGGTCACCCCTTTCTAAGCACAGCACATACCAAAATTGACGGTAGGAGTGGCATTCTTACCATGGAATTTGACGGTGAGGTTGTTAAATTTGACGTTTATAAGGCAATGAAATATCCAGATTCTATGACAAACGTTAGCTTCATTGGTATTTATGAACCTTTAGTCGATGATTTTGTAGAAACTAACTTATCCGATGATTTGTGCAAGGAATTGGAGAATCGCGGTAAAGAAATTAGGGAGTTGGAAAATATTTATTCTATTTATTCTGACTTGCACCTAACTCCTTTGAGAACTAAAATGTTACATTCCATTTTGCAGGCACCAAATTTGGAGTTAAAATTGCCGCCGGATAAATTAAAGAGTGAAAGAGATATTTTGTCATAAAAATGAAGGAACTCCATGATCGTAAAATTTCTCATAGGGAAATTCTTAGTTTGATAAAGTGCATGAATTGGAGGAAGTATTTGTCGCAGTGCCTGTAGTCTGAATCAGGTTGTCAAGCTAAACGACGTTAAATAAAGCGCTTTAATGGGAGGCAACCCATTTTATTTTATTTTGCTTAATTTCTATTCGTTTTTAATTTTATTTTATTTATTTTTTTGCCTTATTTTTTTTGAATTTTCAAGTACCTCAAATATTTTGAATCAAACTAACTGTGATTTTTGATCGAGCGTAGCAACCAGTCCATGAAGGCTCTTTATGCATGTACCAGCAGTGGAATAACCATTTTAATTAGAGGGTGCATGTTAGCACATCTCTTCACCATCTCTACACGCACATTAGCTAAACCCTTGCCAATTTAAGGTGTGTGTTAGCCAAACCTGAAAACATCTGCTGCCATTTCACCACTATCTCCCTATCTTTATACTTATTCTAAAATTTGAAAAAAAATAATAAATGGGTTTAAAATAAGGATAAACCTAACAAATCCCCATGGACCCCGCACCTTTTTGACCATGGTTATGTTGTCCAATTTTCAACAAATACCTTTTTTCTTCTTTTTACCTAAAAATCACTCACGTGATCAATAACCCTACACCCCTTTCTTTTTCCTCACTCTATCGCATACCCAAATCAGCCGCAATCTTCATCACGCGCCTTCAGCCGCATACGCACAATGGTGAGAACAAGGAAGCAAGAGAACCGAGCTTATATCCCATCGGTCGTTCTCGGCGGCTGCAGCTGTCATTAAACACGGGGAGTATCTATATTCCTTCTCTTACGCTTTCAATTTTCATATTGGGACAATATGTTTTAAGTGAAAAGGGTAGAGATTTGCTTCGAATTTTTCCTCGCTTGTTTATATGTTTGATTTAAGTAGCCTTAGTTGACATCTGAGATGTTTTGTTGCCAATCCTAATTTTTACCTTATTGCATTGATTACCTTATGAGTTTCTGATTCCAATTTTATCAGAATTAGGGTGCATGATAGTGAAATGGCATGATTAGGGTTTTTCTTTATATCTTTCTTGATATCTCATGCGTTTGTTGATTGATATGTTTTTTGACTCAGTACAAATTACACTTTCTTGTGAGATTCGAGCCTAAACGAGTAAACTTTTTCATTTTTGCTCATTTGTTCGATTGAGTGTCCCAGACTAATATTGATATTCTAGAACTTGTGAGTGAATACATATCGAGAGTAGATGTTTTGAACTTGATGCTTTAATATGATAGGGGCACTTAGGATTAACCCACTTCTCTACCCAAAATTGTCTACCCTTTTGTATCCCTTAGTAAACCATTTTGTGCCTTTACCCTTTTCCTTTGCTTAACCGCATTATAAACCCGAAGCCTTTTATTTTTACCCTCTTTTGTCACCCTTGTCAAGACAAAGATTGATATATTCCACTAACAAAGAAAAAATATATGAATAAAGTCAGCAAAGAAGAAACATTTCGAAAAAAAAGAAAAAAAACGGGTCCGTACTGTGCTCGAACAAAAAATAAATAGCAGAAGAAAAAGATTCTAAAAAATAATTCGTTTATTTGATTTTTTTACACTTCTTTGCATTTTTTTACTCTGCTTGGTTTGTGACTTGAGCTTATACATATTTGCATCTCTTGTCTTGATGTTAACCCATATTTTTGGCCTTTTCCCCTACCTTTACCTAAGCCCCGTTACAATCTTTAAAGACCCTTTGATTAATGCATCTTGTTCATTTTTAGTGGTGGAGACTTGATTTTCTTACAAGCATATGGTAATGTCATATTTGATTCCGGCTTAAGCGACTTCTTTTACCTTAAACACTTTGAGCGACAATGAGAGAATCCTTGTGAGATATTGATTTTTGTTACATTGCAATTGATGGACTATTGGGATATCTTGGTTTTTCTTGCACTCATTCCTAATTATGCTTTTTACTTGATTGTTACTTTGCTTATGATACTTGTTGTGATCTTGACTCATTTGGTTTTCTTTGATATATTGTGAGATGAAGGGTGGTAACTTGAGATTTCTTTTATTTGACTAAGGCATGCTTGAGGACAAGCATTGAATAAGAGAGGGGGAATTTGATGAGTGATTTACCTTGTTATTATTTTACCGTTAATTACTCCATCTTGTCTTGTTATTATTTTACTTGATTGTTACTCTGCAGTTTTTTATTTTCTAGAATCATGGCTGGAAACATGAGCATGACTTGGGGCATGACGAGGTCTTACATACCAGATTCTGGCAGTCCAGTCAGCAAAAGCTTCTAGAAGGCAATCCAGTCAGCATCATCTAGAAGGATGGGCGGACGAGATTTAATTAGGATTTTAGGATTAAGTTTGAATTTAAATATTTGGAAATTATGATTTTATATTTGGGAATTATCATTTTAGAAATTTATTTGAATGTTTTTAAAATTATCTTAGGTATTTTATTTTAAATATTTTTAGGGTTTTCTCAAGCTATAAATACCCCCTTAGGGTGAAGCTTGAAAGATGTACTTAGCTTTCACTTGTTCTTACGGATTTTACTTTATAAAAGTTTTCTTTTCCAATTTTTTTTATTTTAAGTTTTCATTTTACTTTCCTTAAAATATGCTAAGTATGATTTCTATCATGCTTAGCTAATTTTCTAATTAGTCAAAGGCTTAAGCGACGACTCAATTCATTTTGTTAGAATTGAAAAATACTTAATATCTTCAGGGAACATTCTCAGTTTTCTTAAAACTTAGATTGGCAATCAGCCTTTCTTTTAAAATCTTTACACTGTCATTTCAAAAAACGCACTTTGGTTTGAATGTTGTTCTGATTTAAAGTTGGGAGGAAGGATCGGCTTGTAGCACATTCGACTTCCTGCGAACACGCTTAGCGGCGGTCCCCTAAGGGAAATTGAGAACGGGTTCGATTCTCATTGAGACAACATAACCCGAGTCAGGCTTTTCTAACATTTAAAGTGCATTGGTGCTAGTAACAATAGTTGTGGCTAGTCCAAGTAAGAACTGAATTCCAAAGATTGCCTTTGGATTGTCGGTTTACTAAAGTGAAAAGTAAGTTATAAGGGTTGGGCCTTGTAGACTGTAACCGGCATGTATCCGGTGAAAATCTTTTTCAATGATCAGTTTGAATTGAGGTTAAGCGAAGCTTGAAGCTATTCTATTTTATCGATTTAATTCTCAAAATTTACTTTCATCATTCTCGCTTTTACTCTACATTTATTCTCTACTTTCTTAATCAAACCCTTCCCCATTTACTTTATTTTCTCGCTACAGTTAGAATCAAAACCTCCAGATATTAGAAGCTCCTTAGTCCCAATGGATCGACCCTTCTTCTATTTACTACGCTTATTAATTATTTATTTTGAAATTAAGGATAATTTATTTGACAATTACGATGCTTGTCAGAAGCATTGGAGCATTTAATACAGAGGGTATCGGTACACGATACAAGGTATCGGTATGAACCCTATGGTATAAGTACGGTTGAGGTTGTATCAGTACTCAATTTGGCTACTAGAGTTTTGCGAAAACTTGGGAACAAAGGGGCATATCGATATTCGGAAATTCATATCGGTACAGGTACTTTGGGTATCGGTACAGGTCAATCTGTATAGGTACTCAGAGCCTATTTTTGACACCTTGGCTATTTAAAATCATTTAATACATGTCAAAAACCCTTTGAAAACATTTCAAACATATTTTTCAAGTTTATGGACTTTTGAAATATTTTTGCAAATTAGTTTAAGTCCAAAAACATTTTTCATTTAACTTATATCAAAATCATTATCTCAACAATCTCCCCTTTTTGATATAACGAAACCACTTGAATTTTTTTTTTTTGAAAACTCCTCTTTAAAAGAATAATATTTGAAAAAGATAATAGTTTTAGAAAATAGTTAAAGCTCTCTTTTAACTTTTCGAAATTTAATTTTTCAAACCTATATCTCTCCCTTTTTGTTATATCAAAAATAATTTCAAAACAAAGTTTGAAATCAGATTTAAGTTCAAAAAATGGAGAAAAGAGTATAGAAAAATTTATCATGAAAGAATTAAAAAAATGGCTCCCCTTACTCAAGCAACAAGTAGATTGTTAGTCCAACAATTCAATAAAATTAAATTTCAATGAAATAAATCAAACAAATAAAACAAGAAATTCAATTACACAATGTCATTTACAAAAATATACGATAAGCATACAAAGCATGGCAAAAAGGAGATAAAATTGTCCCTTTTTTACTGTGCGTATCGGTACAGTATAGGCCGTATTAGTACGGTATGGGCGGTATCGATATCAAAGACAAGAATAGTGAAAATATGCAACAAAAACAACCCAAAAAGCCTTACAACTTAATCTTAAGTTTATACAAAGGCTTTAAGAGATTAGATATGCATATAAGCTACATTTTAATCAACATGCTTCTTAAGATAACATATTTAAAACAAATCAAGCATGGATTTCACCAAAATCAACCAAACATTACAAGTTAATAGTCATAGACATAGAAATGAGCATAAAGGCCAAAAACATGTAATTCACGCATTTGAGACTCCTCCTAACTATATGCAATTATGCACAACATGAAGTCATACAAAAATACTTAGATCAACATGAAAAATAGGCATGAAAATCATGATCAAGCAATCGCGTGAAACTTAAATTTACCACTTGAACTAAGGTAGGATGTTAAGCCTTCCTTCTCCAAGTGTCCTTCCTCCTTTGTGTGTCGTAGCTTTCATAATTTTAACTTTGATCATCAATGACTCAATCACACCTATAAAAGACAATCAAGTAATTTAGGGTTATAGGTTTATGGTAATATAATTAGAGATTTTGATTATAACCTATAAACCCTGAATTTTAACCACAGCTCTTAAATTTAAAACTACTAACCCCTAAACAAAATCTATAAACCCTAAAACTAAGTCGTTTGTGGAAACTAATAGAAAAAGGTCATTGTATCATTCCTCCTCACTAAGATAGTTTATTGATGCTTTTAGAAACACACATGTTCAAAAACATGTTTTCTTTTTCATTTGGTAACTTATTGATTTGAATTTGTTTTTGTTGGGACTTTTCAACATATATTTTATGGGGAGTCAATGCCATTCGGGAAATACTCGTACCAATCAGCAAAGACCTTGGGGCACCTGACATCACATCTAGCCTGGGCTGGTTTTGCAGTTTTCATAAAGAGCTCGAAGCAGAATCTATTATATGTAGCATCCTTGTAGTGGTCTTCGGTGGGTCCTAAGGAGGAAATAAGTTTCAAAAGAAACCCAATTTTTAGCCCTCCATTAAGAATGAAATTCACCAACCATAGAGGAGATGACACCTTACACCTGAACATGCTCGATTTCGCGAAGATAGGATTGCCCCCAGGAGTGGATGGTGAATAGAGCCAGAGGGGGCACCTTCGAAATATTTTTGAAATTTTTGGACAAAGCTGAGGTGCAAGATCTTAGATTACAAACTATGATAGGAGCCGGGAAAAGGAAAGCTTTTCAATCCATTTCAATGTAAGCCATGCATTAATGCTTCCTCCTCCCCTAGACTTTGTGTGATGATGTCACAAAATTTCTATCAAATATTTTCTTAACATAATTGTGATGGAGAAAGGTAGGCATTGTAAGTTTTTAAAATCTCCTCTTGGTTTTGCCTAATTAAACGTCATGGCTCACATAAATGTTTGTTTGTACATACATATGTTGTCATTTCTGTTGGTCTTTCCAATTCAATCAATTACAGATGATTCTTATCGAAATTTTCTAATATTTTGTATATGGTAGATAAAATTAATACTAATATTACTTTCACACGTTACCTACCTCTTCAACTTTATGAAATATTGTGCTCCAATTTCCTTATCAATGTTAATAAGTCTTGTTTTCTCAGCCGTAACGTAAGAAATATTCTACCTAAGCAAAGGATTCCACCAACTGGTGGTCAGAATATAATATTCGAGAGCCTAAAGCAGGACAGAAAAAGGAAATAAACCAATGGTTAAGAGTGTGTTGAGGTCCAAGATTGTGGCATGTCTGGTTTCTTCTATACTCCTCAATCTGTTGCTTATCATCAATAATTATGTGGGTGTTCAATGGACCCTGAGTCGGGGTTGGAGCTCTAGAGCAGCAGCTGAAGCCGAGGCAGTGGCAGTGGCAGAAATAAGCTGTTCAGGCCATGGAATAGCTTACTTGGATGGCCTCGTCGGTGATGGAAATGAACCGGTTTGTGAATGCAACACATGCTATACAGGCCCCGACTGCTCTCACTTTATACCTCACTGCAAGGTGAATGCCGATGGGTACCATCCTGCAACACTTGATATGATCAATAACTCTCTATGCCTTCTGTCAAGTTTAACCTTTTTAATTTAGGGTTCATATTTGATTCTTGGATGACAAGTTTTAGTTGTTGCTCTGTTTTGATTTGGCAAATTCTCATGTATATGCAGTGGAGATCCATTGTTTCTGGAACCCTTTTGGATACAACACTCAACTAGTAGTGCACTGGTAGTATCTGGGTGGAATCGGATGAGCTATACCTATAGTGATCACACTCTCTTTTCACAACAACTCGAAAGCCTAATCCACAAACTACACGCATTCGTTGGGAACGCAATCACGCGAAACAGATACATTGTTTTCGGTGCAGGTTCAACCCAAGTCCTTAGTGCGGCTGCTTATGCATTGTCTCTTCAAAATACCTCCTCACAGTCACCTACACGTGTTGTTGCATCAATCCCCTACTACTTAGTTCGTTCCATTACCAGCACCTGTTTTGTACTTTTAACTCACGTTTGTCATTACTGTTGTCATTGATTTGTATCCGAACTAAACTTCGACAGCTCTACAAGTACCAAGTGGAATATTTTAATTCGGAAAAGTTCAAGTTTATGCTTATACATGGAAGAACAGATCAGATGGTAGTGCAAATGTGATTGAGTTTGTAACTGCACCAAACAACCCTGATGGACGGTTAAACGAAGCGATTCTTTATGCCCCTAATGTGAAAACAATTTATGACCGAGCTTATTACTGGCCACATTTTACACCGATTCCAGCTCCGGTAGATGAAGATCTCATGGTGTTTACACTTTCCAAACTTACTGGTCATGCTGGCAGCAGATTTGGGTAAATAATGTTAGCTTCTTTATATGAAAGAAAATAGCAGAATTGCATGAAGCAATTAACATATATTCTGTGTTAATGTTATATACACAGGTGGGCAGTGATAAAAGATGAAACTGTGTTTAACAGAGTGGTAACACACATGCAAATCAATTCCCTGGGTGTTTCGAAAGATGCTCAGTTAAGAGCATTTAAGCTTTTGAAAGCAGTTCTTGAACAAGGAAATGGAATATTTGATTTCGCATATCGGACACTGAAGACCAGATGGGAAAGATTGGCTGTGACCTTATCCCCGTCAAACCGTCTCTCCCTTCAGAAAATTAATCCTCAATACTGCTCTTTTTACAATGAAGTCGGAAAGTTTTCTCCAGGTGCTTCTCTCAACCTGAATTTAGACATGTTATTGAAGTCTTTGTTAACTTTGCTATGCAACCAAGAAGAATAGAATGTCTTTAACATTATCATGTTGATGGCAGCTTATGCATGGTTGAAATGTGAGAGAGAAGAAGATAAAGACTGTTATGCAGTTCTCAAGGCAGCCAATATCATTGGTCGTCAAGGAAATGTGTTTGGTTCGGGAGATCAGTATGTTCGACTCAGCCTGATCCGAAGCCAAGATGATTTCGATATATTGATAGACCGTTTACAAAAATTAGTCTCCGAGGAAGACGGAGCCAGAACCATTTGAAGAATCAGATCAACATTTGTTGATCAAAAGCTTCCATCACTTCCATAAATAATTGTTTGTTTAGAGAAACATGGAAACAGGTTATGCAGGTCATTAACCTTATCATACATATATATGCAATTATCTTAAGAAAAACAAGCACAAACATATAATATTACTCAGACTCGAGTGAATATTGAAAACATGAAATTATCTTAGTCAATGCATTCAAAAAACAAATTTTCTTTACATTTCAAATATCATATTATCTGAATGTGTGGTGGACAACTGGAGAAAAATCGTCGATTTTACATTCGTGTTGGTAAATAATAAGTAATGCTTCTTTTCTATCTTAAGAGTTTTTGGCAAATTATGGTCCCCTGGAAGTCTAGTAATGTATACTTCACAAGCTTTGCTCTTTCATCATCTGGCATGCGGGAAAACCCGAAGTTATTAGTCCATGTCTCGACTGTGGTAGGCAGTGAAGGCAAAACCAGCTTCTCCACCCCTAATTTCACTAGATTCTTTTCAACCTCATCCACCAAAACTCGACACATTCCACGGCGGCGGTGCCCATGCTTTGTTGCAACAAGGGGCATTTCAGCCACCCTGTTATCGTACACCCTCAGAGTAGCCACCGAAACTAGATTATCATTTTCCTCGAGAATCACTGTAAAGAATCCTCTGAAGTTCAATCGTTTCAGCTTAGAGACTCGGCTGAAAATCACATCTTCAACTAAATCTCTCCCCGTCTCCACAGCTTCGCTTGGCTCGAAACACTCATGCATCACTTCAAGTGCAGCTCTCAACTTACTCTGATTCTCTTTCTCTGTAGATGATTCCATACCATGCCAATGAGCTCGATGATTGGATTTAAGTAATGTCCAAGTCAGATTTTTACCCACTACAAGTGGCTTCCCTGTGAGTTTTTGCAGCCCATAAAAGATCTTTTCACAGCTATGACTACATAAAAATAAGGTGTTGTTCTCAGTCTTCATCTCGCTTGGTTTCTTCGAATTCAAGCAATCAACATGGAATTTAAGCTCGCATTGATGACAGGTAAGAAAACGTTTATCCCGTAAATACCCGATGCCACAAATCCCACAGCAGCAAGACGGACAAAACCAGACGCCATTGGGGACTTCCTTTAAGCCAAGGCATTTCATATGGAAAGCTGTAGGGCAATATTCACAATAAATTAAATCTCCTCCACCGCAGCAAGCAGAGCAAACTTGATCGTTCTCGTGTTGAAACAAATTGGCTGCCTTCGCAGTTGTAGGGTTCTTTACAGTAGAATGAGTACTCGAGGTCGATGTTGTGACCTTCATAGAATCACGAACTTGTCTTTGACAATCGGAAAGTGACCTGCCAGTGCCGTCGTCCAGGATTATGTTAGCTGCTGGCCTGTGATTGGTACTTCCAGCATGATCTTCAAAGGCTGTGAGAGCGAAAACCTTGGAGCAACAGTGACATTGAATCCCATCGCGAGTGATATGACCTTTCATCAACGAAGCCCCTGTCTTATTGCGATAATACACATTTTGCATCATCGAAACAACATTATTATCTATCACCCAAGACAGAACAGTTCGAGGGTTACGACTAGAAACTGTACCCTCCTGCATTCTTTTATTAGATTTTACCACCCGATTCTCTTGCTTGTTCAGCGTTTTTCTTATTTTTAACAATTCAGATTGAACAGATTTCGATAATGGCTGATTCTCCGGACTCGAACACTTTCTTTTTCTAGGTTGCTTGGGCTCCACGTTACTGATCCTTGCCTCTCCCAATCCTTTATCGATATAACTTTTGCAAGCCATTCTCAGTGAACTATAGACTTCCCCATGGGGAGATTGATATCGCAGCTCTTCTTTTCCATTTTTGTGGGCATGATGGAAAATCCAGCCCTTACTCAAAAGATATCTTTTAGCTTTCAATGAGACTTCATCTGAGTTCTTTGGTCGACCCGAACCTCCATAGTAGTACCACTTCAGAACATCTTCTTCACATCCTTCACCACCTTCAACTGCAAACGTCGCAGATTCGTCAACCATGGCTGATTTTTCAAAGAACAGGAAACTAAGAGTGAATTTTGAAGAATAGGAAACCGAGGGACTCTAAAGATGGGAGGAAATTAGGTTATTATTAGAAGATATATATATATGATTAATTTTTTAAAACAATATAGTAAATATTAATTTTTTATTATATGTTACAGAGTAGTAGGGATTTTATTATATAATACAAATCCATCTTTAATCTAAACTCTACCTTTAAAACTACGAATAAAATAAAATAAAATTCGTCCTTGTAATTTAACCCTAAATGGGAATGCGATAAGACTAAAACTGGAAACTACAATCCGAAAGTAACTCAAACTAGGCCTCTCTTTACAGTCCCTTAGATCACAAGTCTCCCATATTTTTTAAGGCTTAAATGAAAAAGGAAAAACTATTCCAGTGACCACCCAATTATTGTCCGCGACCTGTTTTGACCACCCAACTAAAAAAAATTAAAATTTGACCACCTAACTATTTAAATAGACCTATTTTGACCACCTGTCGTTAATAGCTAACGGAAAGGTGACGTGGCGTTAAAGTAAAATTTGTATAATTACACATTTGGTCTTTGTTAGTTATCTATTATATCAATTTAGTCATAATTTTAATTTAAATAAATAAAATTAATCAACCAATCTGGTGATGACACATGTCGTCACCCGATTGGATGATTTTAATCTAATTATTATTTTATTTTTTAATATTTAATATATTTATTTTCTTCCAATCAAGTGGTGACACGTATCACCACCAGATGGAAGGAAAATTCAAGAATAAAGGGTTTAAACCCATAACCTTATGGGTGAATCCCCATGACTTTACCACTACACCAATTTAGTCTTAATGAAATAGATTGCACCAGTTTTTATATATCTTATATTGTAGTAAATGATAGGGAATAAAGAATTAAAAATGGTTGCAAGAAGACTCGAACCTAAATCACTTGGGATGTGTAAAATAATAAAAACCACTTAACCAATTCAAATAATTATTTTAAATATATTTAACGTATAGTTAAAGCAAGATTTAAAATAAAAATAAATATATGATTTTTATATTTTTAAACTAAATTGAATATTTTTCTTTTTCACATTTATTTTAAAAATTTTATATATATAATTTCATTTTAAATAAATGTAAAAAATATTCAATTTAGTTTTAAAATATAAAAATCATATATCTAATTTCATTTTAAATCTTGCTTTAACTATACGTTAAATATATTTAAAATAATTATTTGAATTGGTTAAGTGGTTTTTATTATTTTACACATCCCAAGTGATTTAGGTTCGAGTCTTCTTGCAACCATTTTTAATTCTTTATTCCCTATCATTTACTACAATATAAGATATATAAAAACTGGTGCAATCTATTTCATTAAGACTAAATTGGTGTAGTGGTAAAGTCATGGGGATTCACCCATAAGGTTATGGGTTTAAACCCCATGCCAAGCATTTTCCCTTTATTCTTGAATTTTCCTTCCATCTGGTGGTGACACGTGTCACCACTTGATTGGAGGGAAAATGTATTAAATATTAAAAAAATTAGATTAAAATCATCCAATCGGGTGACGACACGTGTCATCACCAGATTGGTTGATTAATTTTATTTATTTAAATTAAAATTAGGAGTAAATTGATATAATAGGTAACTAACAAGGACCAAATTTATAATTATACAAATTTTATTTTAACGGACACATCACATTTATGTTAGCTTTTAATGGTCGGTGGTCAAAATAGGTCTATTTAAATAGTTGGGTGGTCAAATTTTGAATTTTTTTAGTTTGATGGTCAAAACAGGTCGCGGGCAATAGTTGGGTGGTCACTAGGGTAGTTTTTCCAATGAAAAATAAGTGTCAAAACTATGACTTTTTTAAATTTTTAGGTGCTTAAAGTATTTTTTGTAAAAATAAGCGCCCAAAGTTTCAAAAGTTATAATTTTAGGTGTCTGACCGTTAATGGGTGTTAAAAAAATTCTTTAACCAATCAATGCTTTGACACGTGGAATATTTAATTTATTTTTTTCAAAATTAAAAATTCTAAAACAAAAAAAAATTAGTTTTTCATAAAATCCTGAAATTTTGAAAATTTTACAAAATAGCTTCAAAATCCCTAAAATTACCCAAACCCCTAAATAGTCGCCCCCTCTACCACCGATAGCCGCCTCTGAGCACACCCCTTTGGTCACCGGACCAAGGCGGTCATTTTCCCCAACACGGCGTCGTCGAAAACGCCAAACGGCGTGCAGCCGAACATCGAACGCAAAATTGACGTTCGACTAGCACGTCGTTCGGCATTTCCTGCGATACCGTGTTGGGGGAAATGCCCGCCTTGGTCCGGGGATTAAAAAGGTGTGCTTAAGGGCGGCGATCGGCGGCGGAAGCGGCGGCGATTTGAGGGTTTGGGTTTGGGTAAATTTAGGGATTTTATGACTATTTTGTAAAATTTTCAAAATTTTGGGATTTTATGAAAAACTAAAATTTTGGGGTGTTTTTCTTTAAAAAATTAAAAAAAATAAATTACTGTCATGTGTCATGCATTGATTAGTTAAAGAATTTTTTTAACACCCATTAACGGACAAGCACCTAAAATTATAACTTTTGAAACTTTGGGCACCTATTTTTACAAAAAATACTTTAGGCACCTAAAATTCAAAAAAGACATACTTTGGGCACTTATTTTTCATTTAAGCCTTTTTTTAATGGAAAATACTTTGATACACAAGATTATGTAAACTTTAAGTTTACACAAGCCTTTCAATTTTAGGGTTTAGGGTTTTAGGTTATAATTTAGGGTTCAGTGTGTATGGTGTAGAATTTAAGGTTTATGGTTAAAATTTAGAGTTTAGGATTTAAGGTTTAGGTTTTAGGGTGCTAGGGTTTGGGATTTAGGTTTTAAATTTTATAGAAGGATTGTGTAAATTTTTTTACACAGCTTGTGTATCAAAATATAATTTATCTGAATAATTGTTTCGGTAGATTTTAAGAGTTAATTGCACCACATGTCCCTAAATTATGAAGTTTATCCTAAATTGGTATCTAAACTTTTGGACATTTTAATTTTATCTTCAAACTATGATTCTCATTTTAAATTGGCCCCTACTTTTGAACGTTCCAATTTCATCCCAAACTATGACACTCATTCTAAATGACACCCAAACTGTTGGATAATCTAATTTTATCTTCAAATTATCAATATATGCTAATCATATCTCATGTTAATAAAATTGTTATAAAAATTGTTAATTGTCATGTAAACACTAATGTGTATTATGTAGTAATATGAAGTGGCATAAAAAATAATTTGAGGATGAAATTGGAACGTTCAAAAGTTCAGAGGATCAGTTTAGAATGAGGATCGTAGTTTGGGATGAAATTAGAATATTCAAAAGTTTGGGACCAATTTAGAATGTAAACTTTAGTTTGGGGGAGAAAATAAAACATTCAAAAATTTAAGATTAATTTAAAATGAGTGTCATAATTTGATGGTGTGATGCAATTAACTCGTATTTTAAAGAATTCAACTGTGTAGGATGAAATGACGATTGAAACACATGAAAAACATTTTATATATTTGTTCTTGTCATTAATTATATTCGTATTTAATCGTGTATATATTTTTTAGGAATGTATATGACTTTGGTTAAAATAATAATTTGTAATATATTAATTTCAATTTCCCTTTTTTCATATTATATATTGTTGTTATTCAGAGGATCATAGGGACAAGTTAATCATTTCTCGGACCACCTGTATCAATTGTTTACTTCTTTATAATGTCACAATTGTACATACAATGTTCTATGCTTCGACAAAATTTGTATTAAATAAATTTTGAAACATTCATATTGATACATGTTCAGGAGGTGTATAATAGATTAAATGTAATATTATAAATAAATTATTTTGTAAGTCTGAATATCATCCAACATGTGACGTATTTTTATGAGATCTACGAACTTTATGAATTGATTGGTTGCTTCTTAATTTTTGTCCTGTGTCTTCAAACACATCAATCTAATGTTGGTATAGCTCAAATTCTATAGGTTTTACTTAAAACTCTGCAAAGCATAAGTTTATACAAGTTTAATACGTAAATTAATAGTACCAGTTTTTAATGATTTCTCATGTCATTTATAATTAATTTAAACATAAGTGAAAGAATTTAGATAAGTTAAGAATAGTATTTGTTATTTATTTTATTAGTTTCCTAATTTAAATAAGTTTGTTTCTCTATTTTTTCTAGAGGAAGGAAACAAAGATGAGAAGGGAGACTCTGAAGGAAGGAAATGGAGTATTCTTTGTGAGTCTAGAACCATGATCTAAGGGAATACAAGGGAACAAAGATGAACAACTTGTAACGACCCGAATTTCATAATTTGTAAGTCGATTTACCGTATCGTGAGTCTAGAACCATGACCTAAAGGAATACAAGGGAACAAAAATGAGCAACTTGTAACGACCAGAATTTCAGAATTTGTAGGTCGATTTACCGTACCATGAGCCCAGAGTGTTTGGGTCAAAGTGTTGGGCCATGGGAGGCTAAAAAAAGGGATTCTTGGTTTGTTTTTACTTATTGTTGGGCCTAGGTTGGCTTGGGGTATGTGTGATGGAGGAAAGAAGAGGGGCTAAGGAGTAATTTCATTATATATAAAAGGCAAGGTTGGTTTCATTAAGAGTTTGGCAAATTTGTAAGGGATGATACCACCCTTTTTCCCCTACCTCCTTTCCCTCAAGATACACATACTTCCTTTTTGGCTCTCACACAAGTGAAAGGTTTCATCTTTATCCTTGTGATTTGTATTTTTGAAATTGTTATTAAGAGTGTTGTAGTCTTCATCCAACGATCTACGAGTCAAGGTAAGAATGAAAATTTTTGGTGGAGTTTGGAAAAAATGAAAGTTTAGTGGGGGTTGAAGAAGAAGAACGAGAATGGATGATTTAACTACATTTTTGTTGTAAAGTTCTTTATTTTATGTCTATGGACCTTCTAGCAATGTTGTAACTTGTTTTACAACATCTCCTTGTAGTGAAAGAGGTTGGAGAGCACTCTAAAGATAAAGGAAAGAGGAGGGCTTGCAGCTGGTGCAAGGAGGTTCTTTTCTAGTGTTTGGAAGAAGGTCAGTACACTTTCAACTTCTTTGTTTTATGCACATCCTAAGGATGATGCCTTGTATGCTTGTTTTGAAGATTTGGGTGTTTGAATGTTTGAAATGGTTCTTAATGGCAAATCTAAAATTAAGTGTTAGTGCTTGTAAAATTTGTAGTAAATCACCATAAATACATTACATATTCTGTAGGATCACTTTAAAGAGGTTATTGGATGTAATTTGGGGGCTTTGGGAATGATTCCCGAGCCTATGAATCCATTTTTGACATTCGGTATCGGTATGTGGGGAGGCAGTACCAATAGACTCCTAATGGCCTAAAATGTTGATTTTCGCTCGGAAGGCTGAAAAATATCGTTCGATCCAATAGACCCTAATGGCCTAAAATAAGTTTTAAAATTGTAAAGCCGAGAAATCACCTTATACTCGAGCATAAAACTTAAGAGCTCGGTAAATGTCTTGTGTGACTTATATGTTGGTAGAAACCATAGGATGATATGGTTATGTGATGTTGTTATGCGCCATGTGGGCACTTGTTTGGTAGGATTCAGATACCCAGTGAGAGTGTTGCAACACCATGGTAAGATGTATTCTCGAACGTATGTTCCCGACGTTGTGTAACCTCGGGTCTCATTCGAATGTACTCGATATGGAATTCCAAGTATAAAGCGTAAGTTTCCAATGTTGTGTGGCCCTGGGTCTCGCTCCAGGTTTGTGCATATGATTATTGAGATGTTTTGATGTCATGCTATATGTGTATGAATTGTGGTAATATCATACTTTTTTCAATGCAATGTCATCTTTCTAGCTACATGCTTATACTTATGATTTGCATGAAGCATGGTAGAGTTGAGGCGTATCCATTGAGCTTTATGAGCTCAGCGTTCGGAATCATTGTTTCTGTTCGCAGGTTTTTAGGTTGCAGTATTGCATTGAAGGAGCCCATAAGAGTAGGACTTCAGCTCATTGATGTGATCAAGAGTACAGTACTTAGGTTTGTTGGGCAATGTATTTATATGACCCTTGATTTATGCTTGTAACTCTTATTTTGGATTCATTTGATCATGTCGAATGGTTTTAAATTATCTTGTTTTAAATTGAAGTTTTCATGTAAATGATTTAACTTTTTTGCATTGTCCTTTTCCAGAACGTTGTTTGATTTATGGAAATGCTTATGAATTGGGCTAAATCTAGTCAAAAAAAAATTGCAAATGGGTTGGGCTTGAGGCCCAAATGTGACATTGAGTTTGAGACGTTACACAACTTGACCAACCGGCCAAATGCGTTTGCTCATTTGTTTCCCCACTTAACTATTATTTTAGCTACTTTTTAGGATTAAAGACTCTTTTGTGGGAGAAATTATTCTATGGACCGATTTTACCATGTCATTTGTGGCCCTTAATAGTTAAAAGAAATCCATGTCACTATCTTTTACATGTCATTTACACACTCAGATTTTTAATTTCTAAATCATCTTCTCCAATTAACATATATCAAAATTGAAAGAAAAAAAAAAGTCGATGGTTCTAGAACCGAGTAGTATATTTCTCGGCCCGTGGTATCCGGGTACCCGGTTCATATTTTTTTATTTTTTAAATTTTTTTTTTTTGAAAATCACATAGGAAACACATAAAATTTAAAATTCAAAATTCATAATACATAATCTAAATACAAAAATTAATGATTTAAAATTAGTTTTAAGGGGAAAATATTCATATATATATATATGGGATGGGATCCAGTTACATGGTGTAAAGCTCATTTAGTTTTACACTAATCCATAGCTATTGGATGAGTAAAATGGATGGATGAGATTAACAGTAGAAAATGTGAAGGTTATCACTTGGAGAAAAAAAAAGATAAAGAAATAATCTGAGCCATTTATTACCTTTATCCAACGGTCAAAAAACTGTGGAAAAGTAATTGAGTTTTACACAGTGTAAGTGGATCCTAACCCTATATATATATAAAAGTGATTCACCATACTAGTTTACAGTACGTTCTTTGGCAACTTCAAGAATTACTCCTGGTGCTGCAGTAGGATACTCTCATAGCATTGTTGCTATTTTATTTTTTTAGCTAATACATATATCTAACAAAACATTATACAGCTGTTTGCGTGTCTTTTAACAAAAAAGTAATCTCTACTGATTTGGCGGCAGTAAGTAGAGACGAACCGACGATGGAGTGCGGTGAGATTGAGAGAGACGACGAGTGCGAATTGTGAAGGGACAGCGTTTGAATCTGGACTTAGAAATTAGGTTGTTTGATGTGAGAATATAGTGAATATAAGAGTATTTTGTTTAAATAATAATTATATTTAAAATTAAAAAAAAAACTAGGAACCGGGTACCCGAGAATAACCGGCTACCCAAAATTTTATAATTTTGTGACTCGTGCCTGACCTGATAAATGGCGGGTCGGGTACCTGACCCGAGTAAAAAATCCTAGTAAATACCCGGTTATTTATGTTCGAGTAGTCGGGTAGGGTCAGTTGGGTCGAGTATTTTTAAACACCCCTACCGACTAGTATAGATTGATATACGCTAACACATGTTGATATTGATCGAAATGAACCGAAACGGCCAAGAAACACACCTAAATTTCGAAATGAAACGAACTTCTTAATTAGGGGTAGACAAAGCTCTACTCGAAAAAAATCGAAATTATTTAACTTAACTCGTTGTAAAAAAAACTCAACTCGTATTGACTCAACTCATAATCTTATAAATTCGATTTGACTCAAAAAAATTCTAATAAAATTTAAGTTAAAAAATAGATATTCGAATAACTCGAAATTTTTAGTAATTAGTGAATCAATTTGAGTAAAATCTCTCATAACCTAAGGGAATACGACGGAACAAAGATAAGCAGCTTAACCAACTGTTCAAATATGTTTGCTCGCCTTATACATATGGATAGGATCCCGTTATACAGTGTAAGAGTTTTTAACTTTTACACATTTTTTGGATCGTTAGACGGGTGAAATGAATGGTTGAGATTAACAGTGGATTACGTGAAAGATTGTCACTTGGGAAAAAAGTTAGGAGTTAATATCAGTCATCCATTCCACTCATCCAACGATTCAAAAAATGTGTAAAACTATGAGTTTTACATTTAATTAAATGGATCCTATATATATATAAGATCATGTTACATAGTGTAAAAAAGTTTTACACGTTTTTTGGATCGTTGGATGGATGAAACATATGGATGAGATATCCGATTACATAGTGTAAAAGAGTTTTACACGTTTTTTGATCGTTGGATGGGTGAAACAGATGGATGAAATTAACTCCTTACTTTTTTTTCAAGCGATAATCTTCACATATTCTGCTGTTAATCTCAGTCATTATGAATATTTACAATTAAATTTAAATAGAAACCCGACTCGAAATTTATAAACTCAACTTGACTCAAAAAATTCAAATAAAATTTGATTAATTTGACAAGAACAATTCAATCGGTATCGACACGATACTGATTACCACGAACAAGATTAATCAAGCCAAGAGTAGAGTAATTCAGTTTTTATTCCAAATGAAGCTTCAACCTTAAAAGTGAGACTCGACTAAACCCCGGCTGTACTTCGAGCCTCAAATTTTGAGTCAAGCTTGACTTCTTACAGCTTACTCACTCAAATCGATTACACCCCTTATTTTGTATAGCAAGGATAAGTCTTCAATTTCAAACACAGGATACAGAGTTGAAACGGGCTCCGTAATCAAAGCAAAGATAGTTCATGTTCATCTCCCAAACTATAGGTTTCAAATATTGCAGCCCCTAACGCAAAATTTGCATGGCTCGAGCCGTTTCCTTTGCAACTAGCAAACTAACAAGAACCAATGGAAAAATCATGTTTAGAATAATTCATCACAAGAGGCATGGCCGTTTAATATTTCATCAAACCACATTGTTTGTTCCTATCATGAAGTCTGTATATCTGTTCAAGGCTTTAGAAACAGAGCCAAACCGAACTTGGGAGTCTTCTCCAAAGCCCTTGTGTCAAAGGCCCCAGATATTGTAAGGAACGACTTTGGTCTCAGCTCATGTTGCACAGGGCACCGAGATTACCGTGGTTGTTTAGCTTTGCCTTCACCACTGTGTGCGGATCAACGGGATATGGACATCCCATGGTTAATGTGTTCTCATTTGTTGAGAACTTCCTTGCAATCTCACCGATCACGGCACCACCGTTCATCTGATTTAAATGGTGCAAATATGACACCCTTAGTGAGTCTCCCTTGTCAGCCCTGCAAGAAACAAAAAGGACCACCCCCGATCAAGGCCTTTTTTGTGGCCATCCAAGTACAATGCCTGTGTGAAAAAAACAGGAAAGTCGACTCTGACTACCATTCTCTCATTCTATTTGCTTTTTATGTTTTGCAGCAATGAAGAAACATCATGGTATTAATTAGTTTTAGATTTATAAAACAACGGTTTTCTTATAGAAACCATTTCATCAACGGCTATAGGCAATTCTTGTTCTACCTTAAAATGTGCTGGAAGTATAGTGCTCTAAGATATAACTATATCACCAGCTACTGAACACTGGAAAGCTTACAAGATCACTGAAGCACTAGAATCGGGCTTTGTGATGTTAACTCCAGCATTATATTTTGTAAACTCTCTGGAAGAAGTCGCGTAGCTTGCCTCTGCACCAAAAGCAATGCTGGGAGTACCAATGGTTGCAGAAAAATCAATTGCTAGGGATTTCTTCAGCCCAACAGCAGTAGTCAGAGCTGCATGTTCATGAAAATACTGAACCTCTAACTACATAGGAAAGATAATACTGTCCAAAATTTTACGTCAATGTTATTCATTCCAGCTTACATTGTAAAGTAAATCAGCACCTTCCCAGAGTTATAATCAGGCAGTTTAAAAGATGCCACGGTTTTTGCAGATGGAAATAAATCTGTGATGGTGAAGGTTGTCAATATCTGCTCAATACATAAACTAACATTAGCAAGAATTTAAAATAAATTCAGAAGATAAGGTCGGCAAGTATACCAAGCTTGACATCGACTACAGCACTCTTTTGCTTGTATTGTGCCGCCACATCCCCGCATGATAGACCTCCCATTATTCACAAGATTCGATACAAGTCCCTGAAGATAGTAAAAAAAACACATTAATGATTTCCATCAATATTGTGCGATAAAGCAGCTGGAGAAATAGGATAACTAGAAAAGTAGTAAATCCAAAACATAAGCTCGATTACTAAAGACACTGGAAAGATACGCCTATGCTGCTATGCCTACAGCGCAGAACCAACCAGGAAGTGGAAGCAAATACAGAGGAAGAAAATTATTGATCTCTAGCACGAAAGATAACTGTAAAGTGCATAAGAGAAAGAGAAACCAACAGTAAATCAAACTAATTTCGCCGACCAAAGATACAACTCAGCCAGGCATCTCAATCTCAGTTCCATGTAGAGAGTGTTGCCTACAAAAGGTCAAAGCCACCAAATGACCTCCAACTCTCTTCGTTCTTCATACTCAATGAAGCCGGTGAAAAAATTAGTCAGACAACTGGTTAGCATCATGACCCAATGTTCTTCAACTTATAGGACAACATTTATGATAGAACTACCCAAAAGAAACATGCATTTTATGTTTAATCCATTTGTATTAAGAACTACCCAAAACTGAAAGCACAGGCCCCATGATACGAATAACAGCATTATAGCCTGGTAATTCATTTTACTGGAAAAGGCATGCTAGTTTTCAAACTGAGATTCCTCCATTTACAACCGGAAAACAGTAACACAAAACACACATTGTCAAATTGATACCAAAATTAAGCAACCAAAAAATGTAAAACTAGTCAACAATCATAATTCCAACAATGAAACCACCAGATCTTTGAGAGGCACAACAGCAAAGAAGAAGAAAGAGATTACCAGTCCAGTGTAGCTGGAGCTAGAGATGGTAAACTTTTGGTCGGAGGTGTAGTCTTTATTGAGTAAATCTAAAGCAAGAGAATAATAGAAATGGTTATATAAATTAAAAGGCAAAACAAAATGTGTATGGAGTTAGAAGAAAGGTGAATTTAACAATAGATAACCTTCGGCTTTTTGCCAAAATCAGAGAAGAGTCCAGGCCCTTTGTTCATGTTTCAAGTTTGGGGAATCCACCGAAAAGAATAAAAAGGAAACTTCTTTATGGTAATTTTGAAACTAAGATTTTGAAAATATAATATTTACGGTAATTTTGAAAATATATATTTTAAAAAAAAACTTCTTTCATTACAAGGTAATATCTATTTATATATCGTAATCTTTTAATAAGGCATACTCGCTTTGCACAAAAAAAATTGAATACAAGCATTTTAGTATAAACATTATTCGCTTTTTAACTGATATCACTTGTTAGGTTCATAATCTCAAATTTTAAGTCATATTTTCTGTTTTTTAATATATTTTTCATTTTTTTTCTTTTATTTCATGCTTTTTCATTTTATTTGGTTGAGACTAGTCGAGATCGAATGAAAACTCTCATGGTTTCAAATAGAGATGATAAAAAATCCAACTCCTCCTACCAGTGCCATCCTAGTAACTAGAAAAGACAATTTTAAGGCCAGCATTTGGATTCTACTTTTATAAGAACCATTACAAAACAACGTCGTAACTATGGTTGTGCTATCAGTAATACATGAGATTTTATTCACAATAGGAGATTATGAGTTGATATTGAAAACTATTGGACGTAATCACGTAACTACATTATAACTTCTTTATAAAAACTATATCACTAATATTCAAAGAAGGTTCTGAGAGATGTTTATTTTATCATTTAAATCCTGACATAGAAATATAATTTCTCTCTACTTAATAAAAAAAG
The DNA here is from genome assembly GCA_019671005.1 of Hibiscus mutabilis. Lineage (NCBI taxonomy): Eukaryota > Viridiplantae > Streptophyta > Magnoliopsida > Malvales > Malvaceae > Hibiscus > Hibiscus mutabilis. The sequence continues at coordinate 22,987,771 of CM033721.1, read as the reverse complement.
AATGATCTTAAGAAAAAAAAATTATTGTTCCTCCTCAAAAATTCGAATTCAAATATTTTTACTATAAAATGTGAACAGTTAAGAAAATATAAAAAAATATTATCATTAAAACTCGCATGAAATGTAAATTGAATATAAATTCGAAATTTGAACACTTATAAGATAAGAGTTCATTTACTACTCTTCAAATAAGTAAACTAAACTATCTATATTTGTTTATTGTCCTTTTAAAATTAAGCAAACTATTTAAATGGTAACCAACTTTTAATGTGTTAATTTAATCACTCAAAAAATCTTTACAATTGAGCTAAAATACTTTCATTTTAATAACCACCATGATATCAACTAACGATGTATCTTCGTCCGATTAAAGGGGCAACATGTTGAGACAGACTTTATTAGAAAATCAAATGTGGTTATTGAAATGGAATTTTTTTTTTTCTTTCTAACTGCAGTAACTAAATTAATAGCGCCTAAAAGTTGAGTGACTCAATTGCAAAACTTTTTTTGCGGCTAAATTGATACCATGAAATTTGGAGGACTATGTGGATAGTTCACCCTTTAAAATAAAAGATATAGAACGAGTAGCTCTAGTTATGTAAGACATGATAAAAATAATACTATATATTCAACCTATATAATATGAATTATTAACCTATTAAAACTTATATAAATATGAAAATATTTTTAAAAACAAATAAAATACGACAAAATAGAGATCACTAATAAGGATACTTATATTAGAGTTTAAATTCCGGTAAAAATATAATAACTCTATTTAATCAAAAAAAACGACAAAATACTCGAGCTCAATAAAAGTTAATTACGCAATGCCGGGCAAACTATTCTCTGAAAAAAGAACCAACCCCTGAAAGGGTGAAATTCAATAGGTGAGCAACTAAAACTTACCCAAAGTGAAAGAGGTGAACTTACATAAAGAGTTGTATTCTCAACTGCCTGCATAAGTAGTTCATGCTATCATTGAAATAGATTTTTAGGAAAGTTCTGTATGAAAATGAACAGGAAAAGGTATCTCTTTCTCATGTGTCTATAAACCAGTCAATCCAGAGAAGTGCTTATTCATGGCTCTATCCTTTCTGTAATTATTATGTCTTCCGCCACTCCTTCTTCCCCTGCCCCTATGATTTCCTGCATTCCCTCTCTCTTCGGATTCGGTGTTGTCGGGTGGGTTATCTTGCTCCGCATGAGGCTCTCTTTGCCTTCCTCCACCCCTTCTTCCTCTGCCCCTACCGTTCCTTGTATGTTCCCTCCCTCCCGTTTCAGAAACATCAGGCTGGTTGGTTTGCTCCTCATGATCCATCAGCTTCTTAACTGCACCAAGGGGAAGGTTGCCACCACGTCCGAGGCCATGTATCATTTCCCCCTGAGCTTGGGTTACTAATGAAGCTTCATCGGAATTTGCAACTGCAACTGAACCTGCAACCTTATAACTATAATTCTTACCATCCTTGACATAGTATTGGGGCTTCTTTCTTGAGCCCCACTTTGAATTAGACGCAGATTGACCAGAAATTTCAGGTTGGGTCTTTCCAAAGTTGGAGCTGAGTTTGTCACTTAGAATCTCATTTTCCTCCAGCCCCGACTCCGCAACACTTAGACCTAGGTCATCGAAAGAGTCATCATATTCATCTTCATACTCGTACTGAGAAATCAAAGCAACTTTTCTTAATGAATTATTCTCATCTCTGGCATCAAGGGTAGCTGAATCAGGTGAGTCATCTTTGGACTTCCTAATAAACCTCCCAACTGTAGATGAGGATGACACAGATGGACCTTCAACTGGTTGTCTGTTAACTACCGGTACAGTTGTAGTTGAGGATACCGGTACGGTGTCAACCATTTTCCCTTTCCCTTTATCATTCCTGTTCAGGGTTGAAGCAGACTTGGGCACCGGCATTGTCTCAAGCGAAGTGTCCAAGGCCAGAAGATCTCCATGAAGAGTAGACTCAAGAATCCTCTGAATGACCTCTTCTGGATTCTGGTTATAAACTTCTAGGCATGCAGCTATAAACCCTTTGCCATAATCAGGAAATAGATCTTTAACTTGGCTGATTTTTGATTGCATAATTGCAGCATCTTCATCCATCTGTACATTATTGCTTGTTACAGAGGCTGGTATGGGGGGTTTAGGGGTTTGCCCTTTAGCGATGCCCTTTGTCGAATACATCGTAATCCCAGGTAGATACTGAAATTGTTCATCGTCCATGGATATCCACCCTACACGAAAGTAGTTGAATACAAATTACTATGCGGAAGCACAAGCACGTTTATCAAAGAACAAGAATAATGAAGGATTAGCGAACTATTGACATACTCCAATTCATAAGTTTAATGATTAGATGGCTTTGAAAAAGAATACTCAGTTTCACAAATATTACAGCAATACATATCCCTCTCCACCATGTATCAAGATAATGATTTTCCCTCTAATCAAATAACATGCGATATAAACTGCTTCATGCAGAGTGCAAAATGTATAACTGTAATGCGAAACCAAATAAATAATTCTCTAATAAAATTAGCATATTCATAGAGGAAATATAAGTGTTTTGATTCACCAAATAGACCTTAAAGGCTGACAGCTAAGTTGTCTTCAGCAAGGTTGGTACCAGCCTTATGTGGAGAGCCACCTAAGCCTACGTTTAAGTTCCTTGTCTCTTCCCCAATATTCCCCACCATAGTATATATAAACAAATTCACTATGAAACATGAATTGATTATAAATGCAGAATCTCAACCTTTTAAGTATGACGATTTTAATTAATGCACTGACCAGTATTCTGCAAATTCTCAAGTTTCCTCATTATATTGCAATTCTTCTCAACGTTCTTAAGGAAAGTATCTTGTTTCTCATTCTCCTGACTTTGTAGAGAAACTCCATTTATCTCCCTGAGTGTTTGAACCAAAATATCTGCTCTTATAAATGGATCTTCCACAGTGGCCGGAAACATCTTTGTTGCAGTTGGGATGGGATGTCCATCCAAAAACACATCATCACTAAGATAGCAAATATCTAATAGTTTCCAACCAAATTTGACCATTCTCAAAGATAACATCTTCAAACTTATTGCAATATCTGTTAGCTTAGGGAATTCTCCTGATTTACAACTGCTTTGAAAACCCCGCCGCAAAGATGGAAGTAAATTATCGTGCAGACATGAAAGAGTTGTGAGCAATTCTTCATTTCCAAAACTGCATAGATGGAGAGATTTTTTAATAAATTGTACCAAGAGCATAACTTCCTGCATAATTTGTGAGGAAAAAGGGAAAGAAGGAAAGGGGCACATCCACAAAGAAATCTCCCACATAACTAGCAAATGAAAAAGGTTAAAACAACATAAAGTAGTTATGATTCACAATCAGTTAGGTTAAGTATCTACTCATAACCATTCCAACTTCATGGAACATCCAGGGTTCTTATCGCATGAATAACAAGTGTATTTAATAATTCATATCGAATAGAAGTTCTGTAGTAAAAGAGATACCTCATTTCAACAGGGCAAGAGAAAAAAACAGCTGCAGGTCTGTATGCAGTAACAAAAGCATCCATAGCTACAATAGCATCATTAATAAAGTCCATTACCTGTCCAAAGAAGTAATCAAATAATTTTAAGGCTTCACTTCCAGCAAAGAAATTCAACTAGAGATAACACTAAGCCAATGATTTAGGAGGTCATCCTATTTTGCAACAAATTCCTGCTTTGGCTACCCCCCAATCCCCTCTTGACACAGGTCTGTTCTACTCTGTATTTATCTGTTCATTAATTCACATTGTGATAAAGTGAAAACATTTCCTACGAACTACACATACTGCATTTCCTTTTTTAGGTGACAAACATCCCTGAAAATGAAATACAATGTCATAATATCTTCCAAGTTCCAACCGTGAGTTCAGTGCGTGATAGAAATCAAAGAACCTTTTCAAACACTGCTCCACACTGGACCCACAATTCAAAATCACTGACAAAAACAATAACAAACCTCCAAAAAGTCGGCATGAAGCCGATCAAATCCATGATCTCCATGATTGCCAGAAGACAGAAGGACCTGTCCAGTATTAGCAACACATAAATGAGCAACCATGAATGTCGTAACTAAGAAAAACTACAGATGAAGAGAAACACTAACAGAAATGAGCAGAATGTCAAACACTTCACTCAGATAAGAAAAAACTAAAATAACTGTTCCAGACTCAAAGCAATTTACAAAGTACCTCCAAAGATGTGCTGCAGCGTTCATGCATTGTGTGAACAATACTCAAGAAATGAGACAATACCCCAGTCAGATTATCATGGATTGTAGGCTGAGCTTTCAGAGCATTTGCAACCTGAAAATAAATAAATTGTGAGAGATTTTTCCTTTTGTGTGTGTGTGGGGGGGGGGGGTCAGGAGGGCATAAGGAGAAGATATCTCCCACCTTGCCCAACTATGAGACACAGAACATTAATTTGACATAGAAGGGTATCGAGATGTAGCCCTTGATACATCCCCACAGCCCATTAACCTTTTAACTATTTAATAGGATACATAAATTAGAAGCCATAGAAAGTCATTTTAATTGGAACCTTTGTGATTGGCCTTATAACCTTATCTGACTCTGCTAAGGTTTCATTGCAATTTGACTTCTAGAGTGACCATTGGAGCCATTTGAAGGATAATTAAATTAAAACATCTCCCTTTCACAATATGGATTTGAAGCTGATCAAGAATAATTGCATAAATCTAACTCTAATGAAGAGGAAGCAGTAAATACTTAGTTAGCAAGAGTTACTTGCAGCGGAAACTAAAGCAGATAGTCTTCAAAATACTAGCTCACCTATAGGCTTTAAATAGGATAAAAACATGTAGAGAAAATAAATCAAGTCTCCAATCACTTGTACAAAAGAATGATTACCAGCAATTTGGTCAGATCATCATTTTCGTGACCATATATAGCACAAATGTCCAATAACTTCGGCAAGTCAAGCAACTTCTCCTCCTGCAAGATGACTACAGGAAGAATTAGTGAATAAAATGTGCATACAAATTACCTTATACATCAAAATTTAACAAGTTTGTGGATATATTAGGTTGAGCAACACCAAAATGTGACCGGACTAAATGCAGTAAGAGACAACCTACCGGCATGGTAATTGGCACTAAGACTATCAGCAGCTCGAGCACCAGGATCCCGATTTGAAGATCTACAACAGAGAGAAGGTCCACAGCAATTTACAAGATAAAAGGATGTTTATGTAGGAGCGTTATAAAACTTCAAACTTACATTCGATACAACAGCATGAAGACACGGCGGCTTAATTCAAACTCTCCAACGATAACCCCAGCAAGGATCCCTTTGACACCGCGATGAGGGAAATCATACCACCTGCTCCTAAATTGCAAGAAGCTGTCGATAAATTCATGCAAAGAAGTGTCGCCAGCCACTGACGAGAAAGCACAATAAATGGGAATTCAAGAAAAAAAAAAAGGTAAATGCACTAAAAAAAGAAGCAAAAGCACGATCAAATAGCAGTTTAAATACCTTGTTTCCAGAATTCTCTGGGACTGAGCTTGAGCAAGCGGGACAACTCTCTATTTAAGAGATCAACTACTCTCTGTGATTCCACTGGGTCCAATCCTCCATCATCCGCGCTAAGGCCAGCCGCCACGGCTTCATCTTGGGGCAAGTAATTTACGAAATTTCCATTGGATAGACTGGATGGAGTTGCTGTGTTTGGTACCCAATCCCCATTCTCTCCCATCCGAACACGGCTGCCGGTAGAGACACCGGATACGGCTGCGGTAGTGCTGGAAGCCGGAGCATCGTGCTGTTTGGGAAGGGATTGCCTGATGGAATTTGAGAGGGAGGTCGGATTAGGGTTTTGATTTTGATTTTTGGGGATAAATTTCTTCTGGGATTTTTGGAAATTGTTTCTGCTGTCACCATCTTGCCTGTTGCCGTGTGTATACCTATGAGACATGGCTTTGGGTTTTCCTTTTTTTTTAACAAAAATGAAATTAATTGTTTTTCTCTGTTTTTGCTTAGAGAATCTCAGTGTTGGGAAGGAAGAAAGGCAGACCTTTCAGATTTTCTTCAATTTGTGGGTGTTGCTATCAAAGGGTTGTTTATTATATGATTAATCTAAAAATATTATAAAATTTAATTTTTCTAATTTAATTTATTTTATTCATGATGGTCTGATTATAATTCATTATGTTTTTGAAAAATATTCACCTCTGTCTATTAAATAAATATTTGCGAAAAAAATAAAGAAAACCATTCATCTAAGGGTAAACTATTCCGATGATTGTTGAATTATTTGAGAATATTTATTTTGACCATTAAATTATCGAATTTATTAATCAGACCATCAAACTTATTAAATTGACATATTTTGACTACCGCCGTTAAAAAATTAACATATGGGTGACGTGGCAATTAACATAAATGTATAAAATTACATATTTGATCCTTGTTATTTATCTATTATATCAATTTGGTCCTAATTTTAATTTAATTAAATTAAAATTAATCAACTAATCAGATGATAACACAAGTCATCACCTCATTGGATAAATTTACTTAATTTTAATTTATTTAATATATTTTTCCTCCAATCAGGTCACCACTAGATTCAATAAAAATTATAAAGCCATAATCATCACCTAATTGGATAAATTTACTTAATTTTAATTTATTTAATATATTTTTCCTCCAATCAGGTCACCACTAGATTCAATAAAAATTATAAAGCCATAAACAACCTTAGGGTGGATTGAACTTAGATCGTGTGGATGTTTTTCCACAGCCTTAACCAACACACCAAACCACACTAATTAAAATAAGTTGTATCATTTTATATACATATCTTATATTGTAGTATATGTTTGTGAAAAAGTTAAAAGACAAATTGAATGGCCTTTATTAAATGATATGAATTGCACTTGGGTGGATTAAACCTGGGACCTACCAGAATTATGCCAAAGGCACAACCAATGCACCAACCTATTATTATTGATATGAATTGCACTATTTTATATACATATCTTATACTGCGGTAAATTTTTGAGAAAAAAAGTAAAAATGGTTGAAAGGGGACTCGAACCTAAATCACTTGGGATGTGTATAATCGCACAAACCACCAAATCAAATCAAATAATTAATTAAAAATAAAAATATATTAATTATGTTTAAAGTAGTTATTAAAGGAATATTTAAAATGAAAATAGATTTATGATTTTTATTTTAAAATTAAATTGAATATTTTTATTTTTATTTTCATATTTATTTTAGTGGTTTCATATATATATATATATAATGTTGAATTGAGTTATTTAATTCATAGAGATTTAAAATGAAAATAGATTTGTGATTTTTTATTTTTAAATTAAATCGAGTAATTCCATAATTATTTACACATCTTAAGTGATTTAGTTCGAGTCCCCTTTTAACCATTTTTGTAATTTCATATATATAATGTTGAATTGAGTTATTTAATTTAATTGATAATTTTAAATTTTTGGATGAACATTCATCCATGTTCTTCGTGTTTACGAAGAACACGATGAATCCCGATCATGAACCACCACCAACGCCGTCGTTCATCCATGTTCTTCGTGTTTCGATCTGACTATTTGGGGTTTATTTTGCAAGTAATCAGAAAATGAGAAGAAGTTTTACCTTCGCAATGAAGATGGCAATTCTGGTAGCTTTCACGGCGATCGATCGTCTTCCTCGGTGTCCTTTCGGATCCTCCAACGACGATTGAATTTCCACGGCAATGACCTTTCGACTATCCAACGATTCAACTTTCGATGGCAGGTGAGATTCCCGAAATACCCATTTCTATCTATTTTATTATATTTTAATTATTGTAATTATTAATAGTCATCATTATCCTGACAAACTCTCTCTCTTCCCTTTTATAGGTTTGGCCGGTGTTGATATCACTATGCTGATGTCATGCCAACTGTGTTATAAAGAAACACAGATCCGAGTGAAGGCTAAGGAACCTATTAGGGATTGCCATGTGTCCCTTTGGACACAGATTTGGGCGGGAATGCTTAATTTCAGTGTGTTTTTGTGTTTGTTTGGGATTAATGAGCAGGAAAAGTAAATGGATTGGGGTTTTAGGCTTGGTATTCTTGTGTAATTTCAACATTTTAATGAACATTTTAGACATTTTGGACTATATTATTTATAATATTGGACCCCCAATTTATTTTTTACTTACTATTTATTTTTTGATTTTATTTATAGAGATATATACGTATATACATGGGTACCCGGACAAAATACGAGTATTATAATTGCCCCTCTTTGTTTATTGATGTGGAACAGGAATAGGGCAAAAACTGAAAAGACGTGAATTTTGTCTAAACCGTCTGGCCATCAAAGGTTGAAGTTGTTCTTCTAATTATGAAATTCTTCAATCTTTTGCCAAACCATAGGGTCTGAAGTTGTTCTTCTCATTATGAAATTCTTCATCTCTCAAGGCTCGGAATTGCTCTTTGAAATTCTTCATTTTTTGAGGCTTTAAATTGTTATTCTTATTATGAAATTCTTTATTCCTCATTTTTTTGCTAATCACTTTTCTATGGAATAAACAAGGTCTTCTCATTAGGAACTTCCTCATTTTTCAAAAAGGTGAACTCTTCTCATTAGGAGCTCTTTCTTTTTCATCGGGCGAGTTCTTCTCATTAGGAACTCTAGGACAAACTCTTTTCATTAGGAGTTTTGGGTGAGTTATTCTCATTATGAATTTTGGAGCGAAATCTTCTCATTATGAGCTCTTCATTTGATGGGCGAGTTATTCTTATTAGTAACTCTAGGGCGAACTCTTCTTATTAGGAGTTCTTCATTCTTTGTTGGGTGAATTCTTCTCATTTATGAACTCTGAATTCTTTACTGTGCGAACTCTTCTCATTAGGAACTCTATATTTAAAAATATCGATTTACCTCATCCTATGGGGAAAAATCAAACCTGCAAAAAGAAATATCATCAATTAATAAGAATTCAAATTGAAGTGGTATGAAATCTTCTCAATTTTCTACTTGAAGCATTGAGATTTTTTAGAGTCACTACTTTTCTATCTATAATGTCTTAATTTTCAATCTGAAACTCGCATCAGATCTCTTGTTGCTTCATCTATTGGTCAATATCTTTCTATGCTTGGAAATTATAAGTGACCAATTAAACCGCGAATCCTCTTCATTTGAACTCAATGTTGATCTATCTTGCTTTACAACTTGGTAACTTGTACCCCGTTCTTCTTTTTCTCTTTTTTGAAATTAGTAACCCAAAAGGTTAATATCTTTGTCGATACCATGCCCCAACTATCTTACTGTGACACCATCCAAAAAGTTATCATCATTTCTGGAGATGTCAGTTTGAAGGACTTAACATCATGCCCGAAGGACTTATTGATTACCCGAAGGATTTAGAATTGTAATATGTGCAAACAATCAAATGTTTATATCACTCCAGAAGATGATGGCCCGAAGGACTTAGCATCATGCCCGAAGGACTTATTAATAATTTGAATGATTCAGAATTGTAATACACTTCTTTTCTTGTGCAAACAATGAAACATCACTCTCATAGGCGATGGCCTGGAGAACTTAATATCATGCCCGAAGGACTTACTGATGACCCGAAGGATTTAGGATAGCAATGCACTATCTGTCTTATACATACAATCAAAAAATATTACCGAAATCCACCTCTATAAACGAACTGGTAAACTTTGTTGAAATCCTCCTCTTCAAACGGATTAAAAACTTTGTTGAAATCTGCCTCTTCAAACGAATTGAAAACTTTGTAATTCTTTGTTGGATCTTTTTCCCAAATCTTAAAGCTGTAGATTGAAATCTGGCTCGTTTCTTGTTGATTCTTGAAATTCCTGCAAAAATGTATAAAATACATTGAATGCATGAGTTAGTATGCTCATGTCTTATGGATGCTTAACTATATATCATGCATGAATTGTGACAATCGAGGTCCATTTGGATAAACTCTGGTCTTCTTTGCTTTCTCGTTGAGCTTTTCTTCTGTTGCATCGGGTACTCTAATCTTTTTGGCTTTTTCATTGAATTTTCTACTTCTGTTATTGCGACACCTCATATTCTTAAATTGTTTTTTTCAAGTCTTACTTAGCTTAGCCTTCTTGAAATTTGTCTTTATACCTCATCTCTTGAGATTCTCCTTGTCAAATCTTGCTTGATTTTCTTGCATTTTGTCTTAAACTCTTATTGTCTTCATGTTGCAACAAAATTTGCCCCAGGATTTTATTCTTAAGCTCATTTTCTTCTTGAACTAATTTTGAAGTCGAACTCTTTCAGGTTATGCATCTCTTTTTATCTATTTTGATTTAAACTCTTATGCCCTATGATGCCCCAATAATCTCTTATTTCTTGCCCCATCATGTAGATATTGCCCCTCTTTTATCATTTAGGGCGATCAGATGTCTCAAGTCCCTATATTTTCTTCAAGTCCTCAAACTTTTATCGAGTTCATTCTTTAATTTAAAAGGTTAGCCAAAACTCTGTGGTAGAAACTTATTTTTGGTCCCTGAACTATCATATATATACTTTCATTAACTTCATAATCAACCAAAACTACATGATAGAAACTTGATTTAGGTTCATTTTTGCCATTGTCTGTACCATGACCCCTGATAGGTGATTCTTCTTTCTGACCAGAAAACTGCCAAGCAGATGAGCGTTTCATACTCAACCATATCTTTACCATGTCAGATTGATCATTTGCATCCTCGATCTTGTATTTTAAAGCTTATCTTTGAAGTAATACAAGGAAATCTTTTTGTTTTGAAAAAAATGTCAGTTTGTTGATCGACATTTTAATGAAAGATACCTTATAATACCCAAAAAATCAGGGTCTTAATATAAAGAAAGAAAATAGAATAGGACGCCCTGGATATCAAGTGCAAGAGCGTCTTAAATTCAACCCTCTCATGGGTAGCATAACTCATGAATGTTGTGGTGATGTCTGAAGTTATGAAATTTCTTCCAAATCACTCGGTTCACACCCTATGATTATCGCGTTGCTCGATCCAGTCAGAAAACAACTTCTTCTCTGTTCTTTTCATTATTTTTCCATTCATAAATATGTTCAAGCTTCCTGGACTTGTTTAACCAGTAGAGTGAAAAAATATCATTCTAAGAATAGAATTCTATAAGTGCATGTGTGTGTTTCTGGTTGTTATTAGCTATTATTATATATTATTATTGCCACGACCATTTTTAAAACCAAAATATGAAAAATAGCCCGACGATTGATTTATTTTTGAAATTAGGTTTTTATTCATTTTAATTCATTTAATCTTAAAATTAGGATTTTTAGTATTAAATTGGATTTTCCTTTTATTTATCTTTGAAAATCAATTTGGAGTCTCCACCGATCACTTTGGTAGACCATACACCATAAAAACAACCAGAGATTTATTTCTTTAAAATTAGGGTTCGGGAGTCGGTTACGTGTGGAGAAGGATTAGCACCCCCCACAAACGCCCGTTATTGGTACCTTATTAATTTCATATGGCATTTTGACATTTCAAATGGTAATTTAAATTTAATTCAATCCTTAATCTTTAATTGAATTTTATTCCGAATGGAGATATTCTTTTGTAAGAAAATACATTTTTAAACAAATATAAGTTTTGAAACATCCAATTACTTTAGGATACTTCAATTTATATTCAAAAATGTATCTCAACTCAAAAGGATTCTGGTAGCTTTCACGACGACCGGTCATTTTCCTCGGTGTCCTTTCGGATCCTCTGGTGGTGGTTAAATTTCCACAACGGCAACCTTTCGGCTCTCCAACGATTCAACTTCCAATGGCATGTAAGATTCTCGAAATACATTTTTCTCTCTTTATTTTATTATATTTTAATTATGATAATTATTAATAGTCATCATTATCCTGACAAACTCTCTTTTCCTTTTTATAGGTTTGACCGGCGCTGACGTCGTGGCTGATGTCACTATGTTGATGTCATGTCAACTATGTTATAAAGAAACACAGATCCGAGTGAAGGCTAAAGAACCTATCGAGGATTGCCACATGTCCCTTTGGACACAGATTTGAGCGGGACTGGTTAATTTCATAGTGTTTTTGTGTTTGTTTGGGATTAATGAGCGGGAAAAGTAAATAGATTGGGGTTTTGGGCTTGGTAATGGGCCTTCGGGTATTCTTGTGTAATTTGGACATTTTAATAAATATTTGGACATTTTGGATTGTATTATTTATAATATTGGACCCCCCAATTTATTTATTTACTTACTATTTATTTTTTTGGTTTTATTTATACAGATATATACGTATATACATGGGTACCCAAACAAAATACGAGTATTACTATTTTTATTAAAAAAAATCCTTAAATTTTGTAATTTCTCAAATCCGCCTAGATACCCAAATCCATAACCTTGAATCTCTCCCCTCCGACCTTCAATTTTACTACCATCGAATACCATAGTCTTCGTCAGACCACCATGACTGAAAATCTCATCTTCTCGTCATCGAAAATCGACGAATGGACTGTCAATTACATTATCGATAAACATCAACCAATAAGATAAAAAGAGATCGATTGGTCAATGACTATGGGCTGAAGGATGCCGAACTGTAGGGTGCATGATGCTTGGGCGATTAATGCTAAACGACCGACCAGTGGGGGATGTCGGATGGTGAGGGAGATGAGATTTGAGAGTTTATTTTTAAAGAAATTTAAATTTTTTAAAAAAATAAAAAAACAAGTCATGTGTCATGCTGTAGTTTGCTAACAACTTTTTAAACGGGCGTTGACAGTAAGATACCTAAAATGGTAACAATATAAACGATAGACACATATTGTAAAAGAATATATAGCTTGGACACTTATTTTGCATTTAAACAAAAAAAACATTTACATAATTACTATTTATAACACTCCATTTGAATGTCCTAAAATTAAATGTACAGTTAAAATCATACTTGGAAAAAGACTTGTGCGATAAAAATCAATGAAGAAAAAAGAATGCACTATAATTTAATATGTATTACATGTTGCATTATTAAAAATCTTTCCAGTAAATTCTAATAAGACAAAACCATAAATAAAGAAAAAAATTGATACATCGCATATTTATATGAATACATCCGATAAAATATTTGGAACGACACAATCTGATTTTATAAATTTCTCAAACGAGACAGTAGGGGCGCTTTAATAAATTTATATGTCAAATTTTCATTTGAACGAAATATGGACATTAATGTTTCCTTCTTTTGTATAGATCTAAACCGACTTTGCTAATGGACACGAAAACCGAACAATAGATATACATCATTTAAAATTAAATAATTTTTTATTTCAAAAATTTTCCGAATGTTAAAAAATATATGTAACATGTTACTCCATACATAGAAAAAATCTCAAACTATATATATATATATATTGCTTTAAGTGTAAATTTTTTTGTCAAAATATGTAACTAATATTTTTTCATTACTATTTTAGGTATACATTTTATTTTATTAATATTAAGGTTGGTTTATTAAAAAAATTCATCAATCCGTCATTACTACATGTAGATGGGTTTTTAATTTTTTTTTAAAATTAAAACATAATTTGTAAAAAAATAAATCTAAACTCTCATTTTTAAGTTAACCTCAAATTCTCAAATCTTCTACTATTGAGCACATGTCGTCACCGTCCCAACAATAAAAACTATTTCTCTCATTGGAAGAATTGCAAAGCCTAGTCGTCATTTGTTATGATTATCGTTTGTGAAACTCATTTTGCGTTTGTCGTTCGATGTTTAACTAACACCTTGTTTGTCGATTTGCGGCGATGAAAATTTGGGGTACTCAATAGTAGGGGTTAGGCGACACAAATGATTGGTGACAGTGGTTGATTCGGCAGTGATAGAAGATGATTTAAAGATTTGAGGATCGAGGGTTTGGGTCATGAAAAAATTGAAAATTTTAGGAATTTTTGGAAAAAATTTAAAAATAATTTATGGTTTTCTATTTAAAAATTAAATGGAATAAAAATACAAGCCAAATGTCATTCATTGGTGGATTTTTTAACAAAAAAAACCTTAAAATATAGTGAAATGACACTTTAAGTATTTATTTTAACAAAAAAATTAGACACTTAAAGCAAACAAAAATATAATTTGAACCATTTTCAATTAAGCCTTTATATAAAACAAATTATAAAAATATAAAAAATCATACCCTCATAAACCAAAGTATTTATCCTATTTTAATTATTTACTTGAAATTTTATTATAAATACATCGTCATACCGTTAAAAATGAAACGAATTTCTAATGTAACTTAATATAATAATAATTTTAACTCTCAAAATTTATATATATTATTATTTTAGTTTTAATTTAAAATATTCCAATAAACTTAACTATTTAAAAATTTTATTAGTGAGGCCATCTCTAATAACACACGACATTAGAGTTAAAAATTCCACTTATGTATTTTTAATAGCAATGAAGCTGTGCTTTTAAAGTCAAAGCGAGATTGACCATGTTTTTATTTTTTATTTTTTGAGAATAAGATTGACCCGGGGCTGCTTCTTCGAAAGAGGGCTAATTTTGGAACTCTAAACTCTGTTTGTAGACTAGTATTTTGACTAGGAAGAGTCCGGCCTCCTTGTTTGTTTGACCGACGCCTCTTAGCCGCCATTCGCCAAGAAAGAAAAGTAGAACAAACTCACCCGCTTCTTTTTCTATTGTTTCTTTTCATTCACCCCCGTGCCCAATGTTCCAACTTCCAAGTCCAAGTCAAACTACTTCTACTCGTCTAGTATTAAAAAGCTTTGCTTTCACAGCAGCTTCCTTTTACTCCCTTTTAAAAACCCCCTTTCCCCACTCTAACACTCACTCTTCAACTTACACAACAATTCCTTCTTCTCGATCCAATTACTCAGAAACTTTCTTTCTTTTTCAGCGTTGGAATCAGATGGCTTTAGATGCTCTTAATTCCCCGACACCCGCTACTGCTCCCTTTCACTTCCGGGATACCAATCTACACTGCCTCGACTCAGTCAACAAGCGGAAACGTTCCAAGCGACCGCGCTTCGACGATCCAGTTCCCACCGAGGAAGAATACCTCGCTCTCTGCCTTATCATGCTAGCACACGGCGATGCTCGGCAACGCTCAGCTCCCGCACCCGTCTTGACCGACCAAAAACATACCTACAACTGCAGCGTTTGCAACAAGGCGTTTCATTCTCCCCAGGCTTTGGGTGGCCACAAGGCCAGCCACCGTAAGCTTTCGCCGGGAAAAGCCAACGACGATCAATCCACATCAACGACTGCCGGTGGAGTTACGTACTCGGCCGCGTCGAACCACAGTGGTGGGTCCCATGAGTGTTCCATCTGCCACAGAAGCTTCCCTTCAGGCCAGGCCTTGGGAGGTCACAAGCGACGTCACTATGAAGGTGGGGCTGGGAATAGCGGTGGCGGTAGCGGCGTGACGACATCTGAAGGAGTGGGATCAACCTCGACTAATACCGTGAGCCACAGCAGCCAACGAGGCTTTGACCTGAACCTCCCGGCTTTGCCGGAATTCTCACCTGATAGTTTCTTTGCCTCCGGCGGTGATGAGGAAGTGGAAAGCCCACACCCTTCTAAGAAGCCACGTCTCTTGATTCGGATTCCATACAAAATTAAAGTCAACTAAGTTTTATGCCAGATTCGATGTATTTTTTTTGTACATAACACATGGACAATTCATCAGTTAGTCTCACTTGCTGCAATTTTTAAATTAATTAGTCAATTTTTTAATTAATTAGACCAGATTGTTTGTTTGATTTCAACTTTGCACTAATAACATCATAGAGTCTTATAGAAATTGTGAAAACAAATCTTATTCTTACAAATTAGAGACATGAGAAAGGTGTGTTTTTGGTTTTAGATATGTGAATTCAAAAGGGCACAAAAGAATTAACTGGATTGGTCTAAGCGGTAAGCAGCTTGTGTATGCAGAAAATTTTTATTGAAATTTTCACCCATCAAAATTAGGTGTACGACGCGTGTTGGTTCGAATTAGTTATGTCAAAGTTTTAAAAACTAAGAGGACAAAAAAAAATACAAAAAATAAGAGAAATAAAAAAGTTGTCTGTGAGAGATATTCAAATCATTATGTTAGAGAGGTATCTCATGAGGTGGGAAATTTAATGGCACATGGTAAACAAAAAATCAAAACGTTCTACGTAAGATTCAAGAAGTTTGAAATGTCTTATGATCAAATGGACACCAAATTCATGTTTATGAGGGTGAATGAGTTTAGTGAAAAGTTTTAGAACTCATCGATTGTCGTCGATTATAACCAACTATAGTCGGTACGGTAGTCAATGATCAAAGACGGTTTGAGAAAAAAAATAGACTTTATAGGAGTCTAAAATAATATCATTTTGGTACATTTGCCATGTCATAATTTTTGTTAAATATTTAATAGCAGAGTGACAAAAACAATAATTTAAAAATTTAATAATATATTTAAAAATGTTTAAATGTTAGTGATCAAAATAAGAGTAAAAATAAAAGTATGAGTAATGAAATCTGCAATTTATCCTTTATTAATATGTGCAGATTACTAAATTTTATAATTTCATATATCATTAATTTATCAAATATATTTTTTAACAATATCTAAATTAATATACAAATGCAAAAAACCCAAAAACATTAATTAATTGTTTCTTATCTTTCATAACTAATTTAATTAGTATTTTTTTGTATAATCACTTGCATTTTAATCATTAGTTGATTAATCTAGATCGAGTAATGCTGAGACTCATTGTAAAGATGATCCGCCCAACCCGACTTAATCCATTCACAACGTTAAGATCAAACCTTCGACTTCACTTAAAGAATCTAATGCCTCATTTCATTGGTCCAACCGATTGTTGGTAATTAGGTATTGATTTATGTATATAATTTAAAATTCAAACATAACTTGATTGATTAATGGTGGAATTGGGTCATCAACCCATACTTTTTAATGGGCTTTGATCCATTGCAAACCGGGTCAACAGTTGATCACAAAATTAGTTTATTGCTCTGTCTATGAACCACTTCCCTGTTTTTTCGATCCACTGTAAAAAAAAAAAAACTGCCCCCTCTCTTTTTCTCATATCTTCCATTTTAAATTTCAATCGTTTTCTTCTCAGTATTTTTTTTTAAATCTTATTTAGAATTATTGTATATATTGTTTTGACATTGGAGTTGAAGGATTCTACGGTTCACAGGACTAAATCAATCGTAATGGATCCTTCCATAGTAAAGTTCTTCGAAGAAGATGAGGTTTCTCGTTCTTTTTTCTCTGCAATTTTCACGGAATTCGTAATTACTTAAGCTTATTCTTTATATATATACTTTTTGTCTTTTGAAACTGATCATAGGACGAGTCTATGCATTCTGGAGCTGACGTTGAGGCGTTCCAGGCCGCCTTGAATCGAGATATTGAAGGCGATGCATCCACTTCTCAGCCACCTGATTCAAATACCGGTATCATTTTTGTTTTGCTGGAATTTGATTTCCAATTTCAAATGCAAAGAATCTGAGTTTGATTTCAGGAATAGTAACAATGGAGCTAAATTCAGTAATCATGCATATTGTGCAATTTCTGCTTTGCCGAAATCTGGTTTCCAATCATATTTTGACTGTGTCCATTTTTTTATGCGTCCTCGCATGTCCGACACTTATTCTGTCGAGTTTGAGCCAGACCTGATACTTGGATGCTCCATTAACAGATGTGTCCATGACTCGTAGTGTAAAGATCTTAATGAGGGTGTCATTGGCTTTCCTTTTATGTTAGTTCTAATTGTCGAATTGCTTCTACTGGGAAATTCCCGGATGATTTTTAAAGTACAACAGTTTTGTCTCAAGGAAGCAATCGAGCTTCCAGTCAGTCACTTGTACAATGGCCAACAATGGGGCAAGAGGGGAGCACTAACTTCCAAAACCGACAAGCTGTTCAAAATGCGCATCAACAACAGCAGCGCTCGTCCGAAATGGAGCAAAAGCAACAGGGAGCTCTTGTTATGGGGAGTCTACAACAGCCAAATGATGTTATGCAAGGAGTTAATCATCTACCACCGCAACAAAAACAGCCCCAAGATAATCGTCAACTAGTGGCTGAACAAGTTTCAGCTCAGGTTCCTCAAATGACTGGGATTCAGATTACTGAACGAAGTCCGATCCCACGTGAACCAGAGAGAACCAATATTCAAGACAGTGAGTCACAATATGCAAAATTACAGAAGATGAGTAATCAACAGGCCAGTGGAACAGAGCAGCCAAATAATCAAGTGAATCGAGGAAAACAGGTTCCATTTGCTGTGCTGTTGCCTTCCTTACTGCCCCAACTCGATAAAGACAGGGCAATGCAGCTTCATACTCTGTATGGTAGACTAAAGGTAGATTTCTAATCTCAATCCATTTGCTACAATTATACTGTTTCTTTACTAATGGATGCAATAGCCAGGATGGATTTTTCCTTGTCCCTTATTCTGAATTTTCTGTTGTGTTTACCTGTTAGAAAAACGAAATTGCGAAAGATGGATTTGTCAGGCACATGAGAGATATTGTAGGAGACCAGATGTTGAGGTTGGCAGTTAATAAGTTACAGGTTCAGGTGAGCACAAATTTTTATGGCATTAAAGTGAAAACTTAGGCTTTAGTTAATTGTATGTTGATTTTGATAACAAACTAAAATTCATATCCATACTTTCAGTTGAGCTCCAACCAAGTCCCACTACAGACCTCCGTTGCAGCACGGCCGAGTACTCCACGGATGCCATCAGTTGGTGGTGCCACACAGTTTGGTGGTCCACATTCATTGGCTCAGCTGCATCAAAAAAGCCCTAATTCTCCTGCCAATTCATCTCATCCTCCCCCTCCTGCGGTCCTCATGCAGAGTAATTCAAGTTATATATCCATTGAAAACAAGGTTCAAAAATCTCAAGAGATGAATTGTCAATCAGATTCTCGCTTTGGAGTGTTAGGAAGCCAAAATCCTTCCTCCAGTTCTACCTCTGTGAATCAAGAGAGAGATCGTGCTTCAATTCCAGTGCAAGGAATTAACATGCCGCAGCAGCAGCAGCAGCAACAACAACAACAACAACAACATTTGAATTTCGCACAAACTTCTTTTGCTATGTATGGTAGTAATAATTTTCATACATACTCTGGACCAAATGTTAGTAACTCAGGTTCTTGTCTAAAGCCGCAACCTCATGATTCACAAATTAGACAAATTGCACATCCTCAAAGCATGGGATCAAATCCTGTAGGAGGACCAACCCAGGCAATGAACATGATGAGTGGGCCTAAGCTTGAGAGGCAAAACTCAACTAATGACCCAAATAGATTGCTGGGTGGATCTATTTCTCACTTTCCAAGCAGTTCTGTTTCTTGGCAACCCTCATCAAGTAAGGAGCTGAATCCTGGCCCTTTGTCATCTGTGACATATGTGAAACAGGAATCTGTCGATCAAGGTGCGGAGCAGCAGCATGGACCATATTTGTCTGCAACCCCGGGATCATCTAACACGATAGTTGAAGAGGGAAATGCAGTTACAGCTACTCCCAAGGATGAATTTTTAGAGAAGCAGTCTTCTAGAATTGGCTTCTCAACATCTACTAGTGTGGTTCCTCCTAACTTGGTTTCTCCTTCCATCACGACACAAATGGATTCTAATGTTCTTGTAATTTCATCTTAGTCTATGTTTTCTTGTTGTGATATCTTGATATACGATTGTGAATGCTTTTGCTGATGCCTATTAGAAGCACTTTGTTTAAAAGTCTACATGAAAATTCATGCATTAAATATTTTACATCTAAGAACGATTCTTTAGGTATGAAGTTCGTATGTGCATGAATTGCTAGGTATAATCAAATTGATTCAGGATTAGTTGTTTGTCGGATTCTTCGATAGTCTTGGCAGGATTTTTTTTTCTGTCTCCTTTGTTTTTTCGAGGGCAAGTGACATTGGCATATGTTACTGAATCACGTGGCGGTACTGCAAGCTTTTTAGATTAAATTCCTTAGGCAAATTTCCCAATAACTGTCCTGCATAACAGGGTGGTTGAAACATGCAGTTCCATATATATATGATATTCTGCTTGAATTTATTTACTTTCTCTTCTGTTCACATATTTGAATTTCTTTTCATCCAAATGAAATTTATATAATTTAATTTTTCCCTAGTGAAGTGAATGCTTACGACTCCTTGCTTTCTTTTGTCAAATTTCCATGTTCTTTCTATATTTATCAGTTGGGTTCTCACTTCTCAGAATCCGTCAGTGCCTGCCACGGGTGGTGTCAATGCAAGAGCAGCTCAGAAAAAGCCCAGTGTTGGCCAGAAAAACCCGCTTGAAGCCCTTGGTTCATCCCCACCCCTTCCAAGGTTAAATATGTTGCATTATAGCCTGGAATGATTATCAAGGTCAATTAACAATCAGTTGATTCCTTCTTGTTGTATAAAGTTTTACTTGTATCCCATGGGATTTCCAACAGTAAGAAGCAAAAAGTATCTGGAGGCTTTTCAGATCAGAGCATAGAACAACTGAATGATGTAACTGCTGTCAGTGGAGTGAATCTCAGGGTACCATACTTTATGGTCCTCTCTTCCTAAATTTAATTCATAAGTAGTTATGTAAAGAAACATAAACCCTAAAATATGAGTCACATCCTTTTGACATTCTGCTATCAAATAGGAAGAGGAGGAGCAACTATTTTCTGG
This sequence comes from Hibiscus mutabilis, assembly GCA_019671005.1. NCBI lineage: Eukaryota > Viridiplantae > Streptophyta > Magnoliopsida > Malvales > Malvaceae > Hibiscus > Hibiscus mutabilis. The sequence continues at coordinate 22,966,995 of CM033721.1, read as the reverse complement.
CCCCAAGGATGAGAGTCGAGTTTCAGAAGCATCAAGAAGGGTTGTTCAAGAGGAAGAAGAAAGATTTATCTTGCAGAAAATCCCCTTGCAGAAGAAACTGGCTGAAATTAGTTAATATTCTTTATTCTTTATACCCCCTGGTCTAAAGTAGTTTACAGTCTGATTTTCGTTATAAGCTGCATCTTTCTTGCTATTTCATGCCTGTTTTCCATGTCTTCGTGCAGTGGCCAGAAGTGGTTTGAAGAATATAAGCAATGATGTTGAACGATGCTTGTCCCTGGTGAGAGTCTAGCTTCTTAGCCCTTTTTCTTCATAACACATTTATATATGTCCTTATATATCTGAATCTCTAGTGTGTGGAAGAAAGAATGCATGGGCTGCTATCCAATTTAATCAGACTATCGAAACAGGTCAGCCTCAATTCCTCTCAATTAACCTGTTTTTTGTTTTATATTTTTCTAATTTGGAATGAATCTCTTGTAGCGGGTTGATGTTGAGAAGCCTAGGCACTGGACACTTATCACGTCAGACGTTCAACATCAAATTATGATGATGAACCAGAATGCTAGGGAAGAATGGGAGAAAAAGCAAGCTGAGGCAGAGAAGCTGCGGAAACTTAATGATGTGGGTGCTGTTTCTATTTAGGGATATTATTATCCATAATGCAATAAAAATAAATTCAGAGATTATTAATTGAATGAATGCACCAACAGACATAAGATTGGGGCATGCTATATTTATGCTAACGTAGCATTCGGCAAATATTTGTGGATGCAGCCTGATGCTGAGACTGTAGTTGACGGTGACAAGGAGAAAGATGATGGCCGAGTAAAAGTAGTAAAGGTATTATTGACAGGTAACTTTCCCCAGCATTGTATGTTCTTTGATCATCCAAATAACGGGGTAGGTCCAGGTAAACAAGGAGGAGGATGACAAGATGAGGGCCACTGCTGCAAATGTTGCCGCCCGGGTCGCAGTTGGAGGGGATGACATGCTGTCAAAATGGCAACTTATGGCTGAGCAAGCCCGCCAGAAACGTGAGGGGGGGACAGATTCAGGTTCTGGTTTTCAAGCAGGTAAAGATGTGAACCACAGATCTCTATCTGCACCTGGAAATAATACAAGGGACAATCAAGAGTCGGAGAAGAGGTGCCCACTCAGTCCTCCTGCATATGGTAAGCTTAGTTCATGGCTAGATCTTTTGGTTCATGGTTAATATGGTTGTAAAGTTTATCATGCATACTGTTGCATTAGATGGCACTGTCATGATTGAATGCTTGTGTACGACCCAGTAATTTGGAATCAGTTCCCATTATGTTTAATCACATTGATTGGTAGTTAGCAGGTTATGTGATCTAAATGAAACCGATTCAAGTCTCGAACTATAAAAAGTTAAAAACCATGTGTGCAGTAAACTTGACAGCAATAATCTTTATATGCTAAGATATGCTTTAGTAATTAGGGAATTTGTTTTTGATCCGAACAAACATATTATCTGTGTCAACATCATTTTTGAGCATCTGAATGACTGTGTGAAGCTATTGTACTCTATAAACTGGTGCTGACATATAGATAAATAGTTGTATAGTATGACATGATATTCTCAGCTTAAAAGTTCAGAGTCCCGTCTTTTTTTGAAAATAAATCATTCCTGTCCCATGTGTTCCAATTGTATCATCACACGACCCTTACTTTCTGCTGATTTCTTATGTTACCGAGTTGTTATCAGGATTCTTCCCTTTGCAACCAGGGGAGAATGGTTTATGTCTTGTCTACTCTATTTGCTTTGTTTTTTCACTCACTTTCCTTTCATCAGGGTCGAGTAGGAAATCTGGCAGGAACCAAGGTGCCTCGACCTATACTAGTGTGGCCCGTTCTATTTCTGTTAAGGATGTGATTGCAGTTCTGGAAAGAGAGCCCCAAATGTCCAGGTCTACACTTATTTATCGCTTGTATGAAAAATCCCGTTCGGAGGCCGCGACCGAGTGATTATGATGCACCTTTGTACTATGGTATGACGTCTCATTGTTTCCACAAGCTATCTCATTACAGATAATGGAATTTGAGACGTCCATGGCTTATTCAACTTAATTGTATGAGAAAACAATCTTAAAACCGGAATTTCCACGGTTTTCAGCTGCAGTATTAACCCAATTTTACTGCATTTTTCCTTGTTCATTTTTTCTTTTGTAATTAGTACGAGCTGTTTTTTTTTTTCTGTAATAAAATCATGTTTTTAAAAATAATTGTAAGAAATGTCGCCTTCCTCGTTGTAAACTTGTCCTTTGATAGTCTGTATTGATGTAAACTGTGCTCCCGTATTCATTTTAGTGCACATGCACCTCACTGCACTAGGCACGACAATGATTGTGCAATGCGAAGTTCAGACGTTTTGGTTTTTATGTTTCAAAAGATGGTGCAAATATTATTATTTTTTGTTCCTAAATATTTATTATCCTCTTAATTTGTAAGATACAAAAAGTTAAGGGTTTTGCTTTCCATGTCTTTTAACCCTTTAAAATTTACTGTATTTATTTTCACATTAAATTTTTAATAGTTGTAATGTGGTATTTTTGTAATCCTTTTCATTTTGAATACAAATTCAGTATATATATCTTGTAAAAAAATAATCTTTGAAATTAAGAAAAAGTTTGATACACAGTATGTGTAACTTAGAGTTTACACGTGCTTTTTAAATTTAGGGGTTATGGGTTTAGTTTAGGGGTTTAGGTTGTAGGGTTTAGAATTCAAGGATTAAATTTAAAATTTAAGGTTTAAGGGTTAGAGTTTAGGGTTTAGAATTTAGGGGTTAAGGTTTTAAATTTTGGATTTTATAAAAGGTTGTGTAAAAATATTTTACACAGACTGTGTATCAAAATAAAACCCCTTTGAAATGTTAAATTTGAAAAATTTTCTATGTAATAAGTTAGTTGAATTCAAGTATTTTATGGTTTAAATGGATAAATATATTTAATTTGATTTAGGTAATATTATACGGTCTAATGATAATTTTTACTTGTTTTTAGAGAAAAAAAATCTTTTGGCCGGTTAAGTTAACATTAGTTATTTTATTTATCTTTTTAAATGTGGACACTATATATTGTATTTTGTGAAAGTAATGGTAATAAAAATAGTAAAATATTAAAAAATGTGAAAATATATTTACATTAATAAAATTTATAAAAATGGGCAAAAAATAATTGATATCAGTTTAACAAATTTATTGTTTTTCTATCAATCAGTTAATTCGACAAAAGTAAAAGTAAAAATTCGAAGTTTAGAAAAGATTAAAAAAAGAGAGAATTTAATGGATAAGATTACTTTTGAGGACAAAAATATGATTAGAATGATATATATTAATTAAATGTAAATAATAAAGAGAATATTTTATGCACTAATATTTATACCGTTTGGTTTTTGAAAATATATTTTGTTTTTATTTTTAAAAAATAATTTTTAATTTTAATTTTTAAAAATTAGAAAACATGCTTGGTTAGTAGGGATAAAAATTTATTTTCAAAACAAAAATAGTGAAAATATATTTAACATATACTTTTCAAAATAAAAATAAAAAATATTAAATAATTAAAATAAATTATAGTTAAAAAAATATTATTATTATTATTATAATATATAAAATATGAGTAAATAAACAAAAAAATTTAAAAAAATAACATTAAAAGAATTCAAACCCGGATAAAATAAAATTAAAATAAAAAACCCCTATTTTTCATATTTTCTACTTTTTAAAAATATTTTAAATGAAAACATATTTTTCTATGTTTTCAAATTTTCACTTATTTTTGTTTTTACTTTTTAAAAATTATTTTTCTAATTTTACATCTAAATGCGTTTTCTTCACCGCTTTTTATTTTTTAAGAAAATAAAAATAAAAATAAGCTTCATTCTCTAGAACCAAACGGACGAGCAGCTTTAATTTGAGATTTGAAGGCTCAATTTAAAGTTTAGATTTTAAAATTTTGAATTTAAAGTTAAAATATAGTCTATAAATTATTAAGGGTTTAGAGTTTTAAAATTTATAATATAATTTAAAAATACGATGAACATCCCGCTGTATTTACAAATTGAAAGCGGCATTATCCAATAATAAAATTCTTACAGTCTACAGTTTCTACTTTATCTTCTAATTAGTTAGTCAAGTAAAACTATTACATCCAGTCAAAAGTTGCGTTGAACTTTGCCAAACTCCCTCTTGTTTAAATCTCCATCTTCGGGATCAAATGGGTCATGAGCTTTTATCTAGTTTACCGGGTTTGGCTCGACATGGTGCAGCAGCCACGGTAGCTTTTACCCTCGGACCCTGAGAAAATTCACAGGCTTCAGCCATTGAAGCCAATCTTAATTCATCCGGAGGTATGAAACAGTCCGCAGACAGACCTGGAACGTTGAATGCCACTTCTTCGATTGCCCATGCTTCTTCCATCCTGGTCCGAGTGTGGCTCATTGCAGTATCACCAAACCGGAAAAGGGTCACCACGGAGCGACCCGAGTGAGCAATCATTATTCCTTCAACAGGTCTGTAGTAGTCGAGAAAAGAATTGATTGTAGTCTCCCAGTGCACGGCGTCTCCCCCGTTGCTTTGTATTCGGGTTAGATGCGAGTCTTCCAAGTGCACAAGAAGACCTGTTTTCTGGCTGAAGTAGCCGAATAAAACATGTCTAATGATCTCAGCAGGTCCTTCACTCCTGTCCTTCAACGTCGCCGGATCGGCACAAAGCTTGAGGATGAAACAGTCCTCCCCACTGATATTCTTTTCACCACTACATCTTGCATTTGTAAACATGCTTGCTGTTGTCCTCTGATCAAGACCCTGAAAAAAGAATACAATTTTGTACCATTGGATTAATGACTATGCACAAAAGAAAAGTGAACAAGTTAAGACATTGACGTTACCTGAAGTGCTCGACGAAGTGACCTAACAGGCCCTCTAGCAGCATGTGCACCAAGCCAAGGAGTGTGCCGCCACACAAGCTTCCCATTGCAACCTGCCTGAACCTTGCTAGCACCAAGTGAGAGCTCGACGTACCACATGTCCGGATTCATTTGCCACAAGACAAACCCACCTGATTCTGCAACTTTTGAAGAATTCCGGTTCTTCGTGACCTTGCTAGCCGTCTCGAACTCGGAAGCTACCATTCTCACCCTCCCCATAGCATAAGCATTGTGGATGGAGTTTTGAAGCTTTTGCCCACCTGAAACACCAGTATACTGCTGTAATATGTACTGAGCAGATGAAGATTCCTGAAAAAACAATTATAACATACAACACATTACAGATAATTCATTCCATGAAAATCTAGAGCAACTAATCAAATTCTTCAATTTAGCTTTATTTCTCCTAACATAGTATTAAATTGCGACAGCAGCAAAAAGCAACGGTTTTAGAAGTGGGTTACGATTTGAATCAATTGCTTACATTATATTTAAAATCTAAATTTGAAGCTTAAATGAAAAATATGTGTTCAAATTATATTTTTTTAAAATTTTAAGTGCATAACTTATTTTTTAAAATAAGTATTTAAAGTTTCAATCGTTATAATTTTAAATGTTTAATTGTTTTAAAAAATTATTACCTAATAAAAAACTAACACGTAGTATGTTTTTTATTATGATATTAAAAAAATAAAAAAGAATATATTTTAAAAAATTCAAAATTAAAAAAAAATCATATCCCTAATACTCAAAACCACAAATTTTTTAAATTGTCGCCGTCAATATCATCATCGAAAGTCACCGCCTATTTCTTCCAAATGCTTACCGCCGGCAATCGCTGATAAGTGTGTCAAGAAAACGTCATTCAAATAGAACTATCTACGTTCACTGTCCAATTGACGTGCCTCCTGTTGATTACCGGCGATGGAAGATTGGGAGAAGTGGGCAGCTGCTTCCGTCGATGACGAAGATGGCGGCAACGACGGTAATTTAGAGAATTTGTAGTTTTGGGTATTAATGATTTAAGACTTTGTTTTGGGAACTTTGAGTTTTTTAATATATATTTTTAATTTTTTAAATAATAATTAAAAAGTATGACATGTGTCACATTTTTATTGGGTAACTATTTTTTAAACGGTTGAATACTTAAAATTCTAACGGTTAAAACTTTAGGCACCAATTTTTATTAAAAAATATTTTAGGCACCTAAAGTTAAAAAAAAATATAGTTTGAGTACTTATTTTTTATTTAAGCCAAATTTAAACACTAAATCTTAAACTTAAATAATATTTTTAAACCTTAAAACTATAAAATTTAAATTAAAGTTTATACCTTATGTATAATATATATATATATATATATTTCATAATATTTTTTATTTACAAACATAAATTTTAAAATTATTAACTCAATGGGTTAAATATACCTTTACACTTATGTTTAAAAAATATATATGTGATATTTAAATTAGACATTTTTTAAAATTAGTGCTTAAAGAATTTGTTTTCTTAAATTAGACAATAAAATGAAAATTTAGTTCAACTTACTTAATTAAGTCTACATCTACCACCTTAGTTTACATTAAAGATTTCACTAATTTGTCTCTCCTTTTAGGACAAGGAGTAATCTTACACAATTCACTGAAAATTATACTCAAAATCTCGTGAATACCTTTTTCAAAGATAAATAAAAAAAGCAAATTTAATAAATTATCATAAAAAATGTTTGTAAATATTAAGCTCTCATACATTCAAGAACATTAGTGAATGAATTACAAATGAATGAACAAGACTGGTGCTCACAAGAAAGGTAAAAATTGAATACAATTTGAATTTTTATCACTTGAATGTTTGGATTGGGTCTCTTGATATTCTTTTAGTGTTTGAAGGTCTTTTTTTTATATGATCTTTCATTTTTTAATCGTTGTGGGACTTTAGATGAATATTGAAGTCGTTGGAAGACATTCAGTTTAAGCATTCAATGCTCATGCACAGAAATATCAAAACATTTACAAAGGCTTTGAAACTTTTGGAGTAATAAATTCATAAAAAAATAACCCTTATATAAGGGGCATCGAAACCTTTAATAAGGGACATCGAAACCTTTGTCAGGGTTTTGATCCCAAAATTTTTTTATCCGAAAGATTTTAAAACTATCAAAGGGCCTTATAAAAAAGTTAAAATTTTAAAAACCTCTAATCAGATAGTTTTTAAATATACGTTTTATAAATTTTGATTACTTAAAATAATTAGTCAGAGTTTAAAAATTTTAACTTTTAAAAAATTAATACTTGGCAATTTTCATGGGACAAATATGGTATATTTTATAATACCATAAATCACTTGAGTACATAAACCCCATAAAATACACTAACCTTTCATGTATTTTGTTGTTCACAACGTTCGAAGTACATGTATCATAATAAAATATTATCATTTCAATAAAATAGTATCATCTGTTTTACTAATAAATGATAATGTATGTATATATCAAATATAAATATAATATTCTTAACGCGATCAAATTATGCATTTAAATTAATATGATATGGGAGTTCGAATTCAATCTTAATAACTTTACTCTTTAATTATCAAAATAATAATAATAATAAGAAGTGGTAGTAGTAGTAGAAGAAGAAAAAGAAAAAAAAAAAGAAAAAAATGTGAAGTGTATGAGTTACTTACCATGTAATACTTGTCGCATGTGGACCCCGACAATTTAAAACGACGGAGTGTGAAGTGTATAAGTTACTTACTATGTATTACTGGTCGCATGTGGACCCCAACAATTTAGAACGACGGAATCAAGTGTTCAACAATTAAAAATATATAAGAAGATGTAGAATTGAGTATAGTTCAATTGATATCGTCATTGGTACAATATATAAGAAGACGTAGAATTGAGCATGCTTAAGTGTTCAATATCTTTCTATTCGTAGGCGGAGAAGAGTCTAAACAATGTAGATATTATACACTAAATGTAAAAGAGAGAGTACATCGGTGATATAGAAAAATGATTTTAATTTGTGGGACAAATAAGAAATATTGATAAAGAAACTAGGCTAACTTGATTATTTTTAGGTAATAGTAGATAAAAATAACGCTCGTAACGAGTCCTATTGAAACCAAGAAATATAGGCCTGCCAGCCATTCACACCAGAATAAATGAAATTTACCGAAAAAATCTACTAACTACATTTTGCCCACTTGAACATTTCGTTGTTACTTATTTTGCCTCATTTCGTTACTATTACTGTTAAAAAATTTCAGCCAATCAAATCTCGCCACATCATCTCCTCATGGACTAAATCAATCCGCCGAATTTTAATTAAAGGGTAAATGACATGTCAAGTCTGTCAAGTTTGTTTCTTGTTCAATTTAGTCACTGAAAAGTCTATTTTAACCTAAAATTGACCCTTATTTGTTTCTAATTTTTATATTTAGTCCAATATTTGTTATTATTAATAATATTATTTTATTTAAATGTTAATATTTAATAAAAACAAATTAAATAAATTATATTTTTGGGAAAAATTCGAACAAATTTTGCTAAATTCGAATTGTATTTTTGAGCAAAATCTAAATTATATTCGAATCATATTCCAATTATATTCGGGTTATTAATTCGAATTTTGCAATATTCAAAATATATTTTTTGAGTAAATTTCAAATTATATTCGAATCGTATTTGTATTATATTCTAATCAAGTTCGTATTATATTCGAATCATATTCAGATTATATTCAAATCATATTCATATTATATTCTAATCATGTTCATATTATATTCGAATCATCTTCAAATTACATTGGAATCATATTCTAATTGTATTCGAATTATTAATTCGAATTTTGCTATATTCGAAATATATTTTTGAGCAAAATTCAAATTATATTAGAATTCTATTGGAATCATGTTCATATTATATTCAAATTATATTCAAATTATATTTGAATCATATATTCAAATTATGTTCAAATTATATTCGAATCATATTCCGATTATATTTAAATTAATAATTCAAATTTTGCTAAAAAAATATATATTTCGAATTAAATTTTTCTAAAAATATAATTTGAATTTTGCTAAAAACGAATATAATTCAAATTTAGTAAAATTTGAATTAATAATTCTAATATAATTGAAATATGATTCGAATATGATTCAAATATAATTTGAAATTTGCTCAAAAATATAATTCAGATATAAGTGAAATATGATTCAAATTTTATTCAAAAAATATAAGTCAAATTCAACAAAATCTGAATAAAAAATATAATTCAAAATTTTGCTAAATATAATTCAAAAATAGAATTAGAATTATTAATTCAAATTTTGCTAAATTTGAATTATATCGTTTTTAGCAAAATTTGAATTATTAATTTGAATATGAATCAAATATAATTCGAACATGATTTGAATATAATACGAATATAATTTAAATATAATTTGAATATGATTCAAATATAATATGAACATGATTCCAATAGAATTCTAATATAATTTGAATTTTGCTCAAAAATATATTTCGAATATAGCAAAATTCAAATACAATTTGAATATAATTCGGATATGATTCGAATATAATATGAACATGATTAGAATATAATACGAATATGATTTGAATATAATCTGAATATGATTCAAATATAATTGGAAATTTACTCAAAAAATATATTTTGAATATTCGAAATTCGAATTAATAACTCGAATATAATTGGAATATGATTCGAAAATAATTCAGATTTTGCTCAAAAATAAAATTCGAATTTAGCAAAAAATTTTCGATTTTTTCCCAAAAAATATAATTGATTTAATTTATTTTTATTAAATATTAACATTTAAATAAAATAATACTATTAATAATAGCAAATATTGGACTAAATTATAAAAATTAGAAACAAATAAGGGTCAATTTTAGGTAAAAATAGACTTTTCAGCGACTAAATTGAACAAGAAACAAACCTGATAGACTTACATGTCATTTACCCTTTAATTAAAACCAGGCGGATTGACTTAGTCAATGAGAAGATGATGTGGCGAGATTTGATTGGCTGAAAATTTTTTAACGGTAATAGTAACGGAATGGGGTAAAATGAGTAACGGCGAAATGTTTAAGGGACAAAGTGAGTAAAACGTAATTTAGGAGACACGTTGAGAGAACATATAAAGTTGTGGGGGAGTGTTTTAAGCCAAGAAACTACACAAAATCTATACGACATTCAGAGACCGGTATAAGGATCAAATGTTTGTTTATGTATTTGGTCATTCAATTGCACTATTCTTTTAATACTTTTTCTTAAAAAAAAAACCAATCGTAATTGGTTTTTTCATCTATAAGAATATACACATTTTTATATATTAAATTTAATTACAAATATAACATATTAAATAAAGTAGTATGATATATATATATATATAAACACTGGCGGTAAAAGTTTAATTATGTACAAAACTTAAGTCTAAAAAATAGATTAAAAGTTATAAATAAAAATATTAGTGTAGAACTTAAAATCCAATTTATTTTTTTGAATAATGGTGAATGGATTTTATTAAAAAATTAATGAAATATATTACAAATACAATACATTTAGAAAAGGGAAAATAAGACTATGTCCACCAAAAAACGCATACAAAAATAAAACATGAAACTCAAGGGTGCAAAGAAAAGTAACCCCTCACTTAAATTGACATATATCGTCAAAGAATCTAAAAACTTTCATGAATCTCATTCTCTCTATCCAAACGAGACGTTTTACGAGGTAAAAAGGGAGTGGTGAGCGAACTAAACTATCAGACAGATTATTTCGCTACATAGATCTGATTACATCGGCAAATAACCACCAATGAAAATCAAACTTTCTATGACCACCAACAACCTAAACCAAAAACAAGCGCCGTGAGGAGCCTGTCCGAGCATCAAACGACCTTTAAGGTATGCAAAAATTGTGTAAAAAAAACGTGCCACAAAGACAAAGGAAAGCGTGTCACAAGAGCATAAATTCTTATTAAAAATTAAAGAAAAATAAAAACAATATATAAAAAATAAAAAAAAATAATGAACACTGACAGTCGACAACCAACATTAAAATTGATGCCGCGGTCGACTAAGCAAAATAACACTGAAGATGAAAGCGAGAAAAACAAAAGTACAAACGGGGTAGCTTTTTTTGTCTTTTGGTTTATAGTCGAATCTGGAGTATATGAACTCATCACATTCTTCTTTTCGATACCTTGTTATGAGCAAAGAAACGTTGCGACGGTAATATTATAAAAGAATACTGAATTTTAAAAACAAGACTTAAAAAGGATAGATCTATGGTGCGGCATAGTCGCGGTACAACTACGGTACGACACATACCGAAAATATTACAAAAACATGAAACACGGAACTGAAAATGTTATACTTTTTTATAACATTTTAGGTTGGTGTCTCGCGACAGTATCAATACGTAGAGACAAGTTTCAATACTTACAAAAACCTAAAACGTTATTAGGAGCGATAAGTATCGATACTCGAAGTTAAGTATCAATATTTAACCACCAACCTAAAATGTTATCAGAAAGTGTAACATTTTCCATTTCGTGTTCCGTATTTTATAATATTTTCAACTGGTGGCGTACCATTGTCGTACCACACCATGCCTTACGTTAGACAAACTCCTTAAAGAATAATTTAATTAGAAAAGTTAGGATGATAGCTTAATTTTATTATTTTAAAATAAAAAATACTTTGATACACAAGCTTGTGTAAAATTTAGTTTATACAAACTTGTGTAAAGTTTAGGGTTTAGGGTTTTATGTTATGGTTTACGGTTTAGGGGTTTAGGATATAGAATTTAAAGTTTATGGTTAGAATTTAGAGTTTAGGGTTTAAAGTTTAAGTTTTAAGGTACTAGAGTTTGAGATTTATGTTTTAAATTTTATAAAAAATTGTATAAAATTTTTAATTAAAATATAACCCTTTTAAAATTAATAAAAACTTAAAAGAACCATTAAAGCATATGCATTATATTCATATGCACGAGACGAATGAATGTCAGCAAACAAGGACTGCCAATTGCTGACTAAACACGTAGGGAACGTTAAAAGATTCGGATCTGACATAGGATAACTTTAAAGAATCATCAAACCTAATTTTAGGTGTACTGTCTGTTTCTTCATTTTTCATTTAGAATGAACACATGATTTTGGGTAAAAGATACAAATTTTTAGAAAGTTATATTAAAAGTTTAAAGGCGCAAATTATAAAGTTTTAGAGAATGTAAAGCAAGATTGTTAATAAAGAATATAAAAGATACTCTATTTTTTAAATCTAAAGTGAGTCTCAACGACGGCCTGTAACACTTCGAAAACCGGTATAGTCGGAATTGGGTTCTGACGATCGAAAACCTTACACCGAAAAAGTTTAAATATTATATTAACTTTGACCGTGTAGTCAACTTTTTGATATTGAACTCTAATTGAGATAATTTATTGATTAAGGACCTTTCTAAATACATTGAAAGTCAGTAGTGACTAAATTATATATATTTAAAATATGGGGGCAAAAGAGCAGAGTTGAAAAGTTGAGGGACCAATCAAGTAATTGACCCCTCTCAAGCTTAATCACCCATTACGTGGGGTGTGCAGATTGCTTTCCTTCACTTGAAGGAAAGCTTTCGCCTTTGAAAATTAAAAAGAAGGATAACAAAGATTTAGAAGCTTACCCGGTTAAGAGAAAAAGCTTGTTAGTCATCACCTTCTTCCTTGGAAACAAGCACCTCCATTGATGAGGTTTTAAGAACTCAAGCTTTTGTCGATTTCTTAGTTTCATTGGATAATTATTGTATCGGTAAGTTTAAGTCCTCAATTAATTGATTGATTCCACGGGTATTGAATGTTCAATTTTAAGTTGAAGTTATGAGTATTTAAGCTAAACTCATGCTCTTCAAAGCTTCAACCCATGGATATATCTAATAGCTAATAGCTACTTCGAACTCAGATATTGATTTTGATATCGTTATATTAATTTCGATATGGTATTGTTAATCGTAATAATCTCCTATTGATTATACCTAGCTCAAGAATTGAAGAAAGATAGTACATCATTTCTATCAAAAGCTAGGAACAATGGAGTGGTCATCCGAGAGCCGTAGGAGCTTCGGAAATCAATGTGTGTGTAGTTGGAGTCTTGGAATTAGGCTAAGTACTTTTTCCGATTTTATTGATATTGATTTATGTCTAGCTAACATTGTGACTAAAGATATTGCATTGAATCTCATAGAAGATTATATTGGTAAGCATCGGTAAGTTATAGTATTGAATTATTGTGCATAGAAACATTATTATAGTCATCGAACATATTGAAGCATTGGAAATAGGACATTGACCGTTTAACATCAACATTGTCTTTGCTATAGTCATTGTCATATATACATATTGTCATTGAATATTGGAATTGGTATATTTATTGTTATCGAAACACTGGTATTGAAACATTAACCATTGGTATTGCTATTGAAAAACATTGAATATCGATATTGCTATTGAAACTTGGATTCAAAAGGACATTAGATACAATTGGCATGCCATAAAATTCATGAGCTCATTGGTATGGGTGGACTGCGGTCCTTGGCTACAGGCCTTTATTGTGGCGAAGCGGAGAGATGTGGTGATATTGGTCAATTGACGAGGCATAGGAATTCGCGTATCCACTATCCTGATTCGATCCAAAGAATAAAAATGAAATATAATTATTACTGTCATTGAACATCAACTATAATGTTGTTATTGCCAAAACATGATTTGGAATGCATTTCATTGTTTTTATTATTGTATATGATTACCTCACTAGGCAAAGTATGTCTAATGTATTTCATCTCATGCAGTTCAAGTTAAAAAGCTTTTGGTCCTAGATCGGAGCTAGTGGGAAGTTTTGACAAGTCACTACAAGGTTAAAGTAATGTATATTATCCCTACAAACTCCTAGTATGGTGACAAAGTACTTAAACTAGTCACTCTTAGCCCTTTTGGTATGTATGTATTGCCTATGGGTTGTATAAGTGTTTAAGGCCTTAAATGTGATTTTGGAATTGGCTAAAATTGGCAAACATTCATAATTAGCTTAAAAAGGTGAAAACCTAGTAAACGAATTCATATGGCCATGAAATTTGGCATGCTAATAGATTATATAGTTATAAACTAGCCGGTAATATTTCATTGAATTTGGACATTGCATGATAGATCAAACTTGATAAAAATCAGGTAAAATTTGTCATTATAGGACATGTCGTATCGATATGGATGATGGCGTATCGACACAGGTATGCATATTTGGACCATGTCAACAAGGCGTACCGAAACAGACTTTGTCGTTTTGGTACAAAAAGTCAACACTAGAATTTGATTTTGAAAAAGGCATTGGTACGGTCTTAAGGCGTATCGAAACAAGTGTACTCGTATCGATACGGTTGAAGCTGTTTAGAAACAAGTTTTGGTCACTGGAAATTAGGAATTTATAAAATGTGCATGGTGTACCGATACGGCCCTTCGAGTATCGGTACCGATACAGGTAAATCAGTTAAAATGCTTGGTAGCAATTCTGAAAAGTTGCATATTGGCCACTGATTATTAATTGGTTTAATTGAAGGGGTAAATGACTTCGAAATGGCATGAAAATTTGCATGTGCATTATTCTTAGGCTGAATTCCATTATAGTAAGGCTAATTTTAGTAAAGGACCCTTTATTTATTGAATTTACAGAATAATCCCTGAAACTTGTAAAAGTTTAAAATTGATCCAAAATTCAAGACTAATGAGTTATATCGAATCACTGCAACACTGTATAGACTTAGTATTGTTTTAAGACACCGAATAAAACATTACATGGGCTTTAGTTCATTAAAACTCTGAACAAGGATTAAAATAATGTTTGATCATCGTTTTGATCTCTGGTAACATATTCTGACTCGGTTCTCGACCAAGCCGGGAAAGGGGTGTTACACGACCAGTTGTTGTCGGTCTTTGAATTTCTATTATGTTTTATCTTTTTTTTTCTTTGTTTTCACTTTTTCTTTCTTTATTCTTTTGTTGACGTATTTTGTTTTTGCCACTTTGACATGTCCTTGTGACTTGTGAGATTTTGTTTCTTTGGCGCCCTAGGGTAACTTGGTCTCGGGCCCTTGGGATGAGGTGGTTGTGTGGCCGTGGGAGTGAAGGGAGCTTGTTTTTTTTCTCCCCTTTTCCTTCTCTCCCTTGTTTTGGCTGTTGTTGATGTTTTTTTTTGGCTCACTTTGCAGGTGTTCGGCTCTTGTTCGGTGGTGGATATGGTTTTCCCTTCCGCCTGAGGTTGGTTGGTCTGTTTCTCCAGCTCCAGTCCCACTTTCCTGCCCTAGATCTTCGACAATCATGACTCCCTTGACGTGTTAACTCTAGTCGGCTCTCCCTCTACATTACCTGATGAGATCTCATTCTTCTATATGACAGAAGTGACATACAGTTGCGAACTCATAATTTACTAGTGTTGCTTTCATCTCCAGTTCCCTCCTCTCGTTGGTTTTGGTGCTCCAACTCCTCTTCAACTTGTCCCGATTTTATTTTCTATGTTTATTTGGTGTTTTTGTGTTGTTGTCTTCGTGTGGTTTTCAGATTCTATTTTTTGTCTCATTCCTTTGTATGATCTCTGTTTTTTGTTGTTTGTTTTGCTATTTCTTTATTTAACGATCGCTGATACTATATATTCAAAAAAACATAAAAAATACTTAAACTATTAAAATTTTCAGGGGTGTGAACTCACTCCAACACCCTTATTTCTCATATTTCGCCTCCGACTTCTGGTCAGCAGCAATTGGAACTAAAGGTTTTGACAAACGAAACTCACTTCTGATCTTAGTAGTTTGCAGTTTTTGACATCCAACGTGCTTGAAAGTAGTGGTAGAATTTGGTGACAAAGTTTGGGAGGGCAACTTATTTTTTAAAATATAAAGGGTTAAATTAAAAATTTAAAAATTTTAAAGGTTTAATTATTTTTTTAATAATTTCAAGAGATTTAATGAGAACTTTTAAAAAGTATTTAATTAAAAATAGTCATAAATTTAAAGTTTAATATGATTTTTTTAAAATTTTAAAGATACAAATTAAAATTTTTAAAAATTTTAAGAATCAAAATCTAATTTTTCAAAATTTTGGGGGCTACACCCTCACTAGTCTCCACAAGCTTCTGCCACTGCTTGAAAGCCTTATTTTGCTTTAATGGATAGGAGCTCCCATGATATTCGATATGGAGATGAATCGTTTCATTTATATTTATGTTTTCTCATGGTTGGATTTTGCCGCCCCAATTGATTAAGATGAAGTTTATTTGTTATCGGGCTGAATTTGGATACAAGTTCACAATCACTATTTCTCGATTGAGTTGTAGTAATGACCATTCTGTCAACATGTCATAAGGGTTATATGCACTTTTTATTGTTAAGTGTTGCTAGCTTCTATTCTTCATCATTGATTTTTTATGTCCGTATCTATCTTTTGTTCGAGTTTTTTTAATTGGGTTTTTAACCTTTTCGCTGCATCGTCGTGTATGATCTCAAGTAACTAGTTTTGTTTTAATAGTTATAGGAAGATATCCAAATTATGTATTCAGTTTACGTTATGGTAAACTCTCATTTTAATTTTGAACAATCCCCTTTTAATAAAATTGGCAGTTTTTATTAAAAAAAATTAAAGTTTACCGGTAATGAATAGATATAAAAATAAATAAAAAAATTTTACATGGATTTCATCGTTTGAGCACAATATAATTACATAAATGTAAAAATAACTAAAACCTGATCATGTTATAACGCAATACGACATTAATAAATGTATGTGTACATGGTGTGTGTGCATTATTAAAAGGATAAAAAATGAACATATGCTATCTTATAATCACACCAACATATTCAAAAAAGAAATTAAAACGATAAAATTAAGATCAAACATTGAAATAAGTTAAAAATTTGAACCTTAAAAGAACAAGGATCAATCAAAATTTTAATTTCAAAAGTTGAATAAAAAAACTTAATTTAATTGATATTTAAACTGTAATAGTCGTAAAATATTATTAGACTAAAAATTTTAAGAGGTGGAGACCTTTTTCAAAACATATTGTGGTTTAATCCTACAATAACACAATATGATATAAATATATGAACGTAATAAATCTACACAGGAGACACGAACTTGGCGATCCAGGGCACACTCATTGGGCAATGTTCGTAGCTATCGAATCCCACCGGATCGGATATAACATGGCAGAGTTGAGATGATGGCAAAGTACACAAGGGAGGCCATTATAGCTTTGATGGGCACCGAATTCATGGAAAGTGATGTACTGATATTATAATAGTATTATTATTTGATAGTAAAAAATAATTTTATAAACAACAATAATAATAAATGTGTCGTTTATTTTTTTAAAAAAAGAAGTAAATATATTTTAAAGATACTTATCATCATCCTTTATTATACTATAGCTTTCTGTTCCTATCTTGTCTTTCCGACAACCCCTGTTAGCCACAACAATGAGGTTGAATGATGAAAACGAAATGCACTGGGGCATGAGTGCCTTTGTTAGATGGACGACAAGAGAGATGTTATGGAGGGTTCATTAAAGGTTTCTATTCTTTTAAGTTGGTTAAATATCTATTAATGAATAAATGAGGTCTTTGTTCATCGATGATCATTGAAGTTAAAATAAGAAGATAGAAATTGATTTGGGGTGGAGAGCCCCGTATACATTCATTTGGCAGTAGAAGATATTACAGAAATGTGTAAAGGTGAAGGAGAAGAAGGATACTGTTATCGAGATTCAATCAGCCTTCTCTCTTCACTTGCATGAGTATTTATAGTCTGTAGGTAATTGGATAGTGCTAGGCCCAGCAACGACCTATGAATAGGTTGGCAGAAATAGATTTTAACTTTAAATATTTAGGTTTTACATGTTGAGCACGTGATTACTGTGTAGAGATGCATTGCTATGTCTTATCTTCAGGAATCTTGAGGACTCTGGGAATATCAGTCTTCATAGACATATTTATTATAGATCATCTTTGTTGTTTACCGGATATAAAAGAGCTGGAAGACACAGATTTGAGTATTAACAATGACCATCCCTGAACCTGAAAAAAAATATAATGAACATGTTTAGGGTGAGAAGAAAAGAATTATTATTTAGTGTACTGTTATTAGAAAAATAATTCTACAAACATCATTAAGATGATATTTATCCTTAAGATTTTAAAAAATAAATTAGTACACCTGTAAAATTTTTTGCTCATACAAAAACAATAAAACTAATGATTACCATGTAGTTCTTCCTCAGCGAGCTCCCTCACATAGTTTGGAGAGACTCAATGCACCAAATAAATATCTTAATAAATAAATAATACAATTAAAAAGTTAGTTGGTAGAATATATAAAAAGCCAGAGAGTTTTATTCACACGTTCTTTATCATTATCTCATTGTAAGTTGTAAAAATAGTTGGTCACAAAATTACCTAAGAAATATCATGTCATTAAGGTACTGTAAGATTATCTATGAAATAAATGAGAATCTAATGACAAAATCTTACACTCTTGGTAATTAATGATTTAAAATTACATTAATGAAACATATCTATCTCATATACACGAAACTAATCTCAAAATCGAAGATTACAGAGATTCTCACCATGTACTAAAGCAGTGACCGAAAATACACGAACTTATGTTAAAAATTGCAAATTTCCAGGGAAAAAGAGATAATCGATCTTGTATTACTTGATGTGAGAGATATTTGTTGCACATATAGACATGCATCACAGTGAAAAGAATACAAATATTATCATTTTGTCAAATCATATATTCTCTATTGTTTTTTTTACCCCAAAAAAAAAGCTGAAGATAATAAAAAGCATTTTACAATAGGGGTTAAATAATTCTTCACCTTGTATCGATTTGGCTGGAATGGACCATCATCGTCATTCTGAGCAACTCCGAAAGCATGTATTCTATGCAAGATATAGTATACAAGAAAAACTATGCAGCAAATGATTCTCGAGTTAAGAATGAAGAGGCTGAAGCTCTTGCTCCGGAATAGGAGAAGCAACCGGCTCATAAGCAGTGATTGATTGCCGTCTGAATCGAAGAACCAACCATATCCCAATAGTTGACAAACTAAGAGTTGTAATAAATCCAAGTACCACAGCTAGATAGTGATGTCGCCACCATGACCTGTGAAGCTCCGGTAAGAACCCAATGTTATTTCTGAAGCTATACCATATGAAACAATATATATATCGTAGGAAAGAAACATCCTCAAAAAAAATCGGGCTGTACTCAATCCATACGGAGGTACAGATTCCTATTTCTAATGTCATTGCATTAGAACCATCCCAACTACAACTGTATTGCCAACCTACTCCATATTTCCATTATCAATAGCATTCTAGCATCCTAGTCCTACCATTCAACTGTGACCTTAACTTCATTGTCCAAAATCCTCCAAAGATTTGTTCATCAGAATACTAGCCAATTTAATCCACAGTAGTAAAAAGCATAAAAAGGAATAATAATGAAAGCGGAATGGCAAAAGAGAACATACGACTTCCCTTGAGGTTCAGCATTCCATTCAACCAATTTATAATTCCCAAATCTCTCAGGAAACTGCATGCGTTGATCCCTTAAGCGCAGAATGATGCTCTGCACATGACAAAGGAAAATAAGATCAGTGCTGTTGTAAATACACAGAAAACAATGAATTTCAACTTGCGAATGTGTATCTCAGTAGTGGTAATACCAATGCAGTGGAATTAGAAATATAATTAGCAGATGAAGCAGGAAAAATGCCCCATCTAACAAGGTATTCATTCCCCTTGGAAGTGACATTCAGCAGGCGAACCTGAAAAATTGAACCAATAACATAAACATGGTGGTGAAATAGATAAAGGCTAATGAACTGTCAAACATAGGCAACAAACAAAGACGCTCATTACACTGATGGATGGACCTATCATTCTAAAATGACACTGGGAGTTTTGTCTTTGTGCTTAGGCTAAGTGCATACAGTGGATCGCTATATTCCCATACAACAGTACCCCAAAAAAGAAACCCCCATAATCACACGGAAAGAAAGAATAATTCCAAGTTTAAAGTTAAATACTAGACATGTACATGGCCTAATTAGAGTTAAGTTTGCATAATATCTAGAGCTCAGGCCAAAAAGAAATCTGTCTGAGCCCGGATGGTTTTTTATCAGGCCTACCTTTTCTGTCAGCCCAGCCCATCCAAATTTTGGGTGGGTAGTAGGCTACCTGACAGGTGAACACATCTACTTAAATCTGCAAGTAACGTATTCACAAAACCACAAGATTCTAACTGTGATTCAATATATATGACATCGTGGTTAGAAATATGATTTAGATTACATTGCACCAAAATAATCAAATAAGATATTTCTTCCTAAAAGAAGTGAAGCAATAAATAAAATATTTTAAAAGCACTCCAATGCACACCCCCAAATCTAATTCCCTCAAGTCCTAAAAAAACCTGGTTAGAGTCAAGGTAGATGCACCTGTGAATTATCGACTTCCAGTTCCTTGGAAATTAATTCTCCAAGCTCCTTGAAGTTGAGCTCCATTTTGGAATCATTTGTGCTAATTGACATATCAAATGTTATCAATCCAATATGAAATGAACCTGATTATCATGTTTGGGGAGACAATATCATCAGAGGAAATGTACATTTACAAGATCAATTTGTACAAATGCTTGCATCACAATCACTAAAACTACTAAGATTATCATCAGTCTAAGTGTCAAACAAAAAAAATGCACTGCATCGTGCAAACACCATTATTCTAAAGCAATCAATAAGCTCATTTTGCTAGTACAAAATGATGACCATAGACTAAACAAGATTATAAAAAGGATGTGATACAAAATTAGGCCATCTCAACTATAATAAGCTTTTAATGCACGCGCATAATTTGTATCTGACTAGAAACCAGATTATAAATGAGAAACATGTATTTTCTGTAAGGGTTACCTTGGATACCTTGCAATGGGGATTCTTAACACTACAAGTGGGGTTAAAAGGCTGCCACATGCCCCATTTATTTTTTTAATTCTTTTAATACACCCCGAGGGATATGTTTTATCCTTCTAACCCTGCTTCTGGAGTCTAAATACTCCGCTGGAAGTGTATCAGATAACTTCTCATACATATAATATCCTTGGGTTGCATGTATGCTATTTATCAGTAATTATAAGCCCTTTTAATCTACAAGACACTTTTATGCTTATTAGGAGAACAATCTAACTTCATGAATGGCACCGTCTTTCTATGATTAACAAATTTTATCAAGATTACAAAGCAAACAAGTCATCAGCCTCCTTACAAATGGCAACTTCTTTTTAGAAAGAAAAAGAAAGAGAGCTCATTCAACTATCATCGAGGTGACTGAAAAAACGGGTGGGTCTAGTTAGCAATTAAAGTTGACAGACTTCTTGGAGGTCTATTATAACTATGGTGTTGTTTTGCAAATGCCAACAAGATCCTTCCTTTGTGTTTCTAATTTCCATCAATGTTCTGCACCAGAGAAGTTTCAAACCAAGTACAGCATCTCTGTTTTTTTTTTTGTAATTTTTTGCCTGCCTTAATTTTTCATTCACGAGAAAAGTGCTACAAACCTATATAGAAGAAACTACATAAATTGTGAACATGATACATCAATTCATGGAATGGCACAAGGGAAGAAACCAAGGAACACAAGAAACATTGTGAGGAAGCAAGTAATCTGCCATGCACCTGGAAGAACATTTGGTGGCGATGCACTTGGGGTTGGTGGCAGAGGAATTTCCCTATTAGTATCATTGCTTTGGGAGACTAAAGGAGCTGGTGCAAGTGCACCAGATGACTGCACTCTCCTCCACAGTTCAGAACAATTAGTTTTCAAAAAGCCTATCCTGTCATTACCCCGATCATATGTCACTAAGGTGTTCCGGACAACAATTCCTGACACAAAATAAAATAAAAAAGAGATTATTACTGCAATCATGCAAACAAACTGTAAGATTATACAATTAGTGTTTAAGTGTAAGTCTAATTCCTAAAGGATTAGTGTTAGTAGTTAGCTGTATATAGGATTCTTAATTGTAACTAAAGTCAAACTCTAAAGCCTTCTATAGAAGAGTTTGCAGCCTGTAACTTTAGTGTAGTAATTTATAATAATAATAATAACAGAAACTCCATTCTTCTGTTTCACTAAACTCTACATGGTATCAGATTAGGTTCCAATTCCACAATCCTAATCAATGGCCAATTCTTCTTCTTCTTCTTCTGAGGTCGATTCTCTACGAGAACTTATTTCTGGTTCTGATGATATTTCTGACTCTTCTAGTCTAGCCGTTACTTGTCACAGACTGGATGGAAATAACTACCTGGAGTGGTCTCAATCTATGAAAATTTTTATTATTGGGCGAGGCAAATTACGTTATATCTCGGGCGAGGTTAAAAACCTGTTGCTACAGAGTCAAGATATGCCAAGTGGATGCAAGAAAATGGCCGAGTTATGTCCTGGTTACTCAACTCCATGTCTCCTACAGTGGGGAAGAATTTTCTGCTCTATGAATCGGCTGCTGAGATTTGGAGTGCTGTTAAAGAAACCTATTCTAGCGGGAAGAATTTTCTGCTCTATGAACCGGCTGCTGAGATTTGGAGTGTTGTTAAAGAAACCCATTCTAGCACTGACAATATTTCAGAACTTTATGGAATTGAGAGTCAGGCCTCCAATCTTAAACAGGAAGGGATGAGTGTCACGATATACAACTCCTTGAATAATCTTTCGCAGCAAATCGATCTATATGAGATTAATGACTGGGAAACTCCAACTGATGCTACCCTCTACAAGAAGATCACAACCCAACGAAGAATTTTTTAGTTTCTTAATGGGTTGAATAAAGATTTGGATGAAGTCTGAGGCAGAATCCTTGGCAGCTCGCCTCTTCCGTCCATTAGGGAAGTTTTTTCTTCAGTTAAGCGAGAAGAGAGTAGGAGGACCTTGATGCTTCCTGAAAGTTTTTCCCAAGATGGATCTGCCCTCGTCACTCAATCCTCCTCTAGTTCTCACAAAAGAGGGAAGCCATGGTGTGATTATTGCAAGAAAGTTGGTCATTCTCGGGAGAAGTGCTGGAAACTCCATGGCAAACCGACAGACTGGAAACCCTTTCAACCAAGAGGCTCTCGTGATTCTCAGTTCAACTTGGCCACTGTTACTGGTATTAGCAGCTTTACTAAAGAGCAAGTTGTAGATTTACAGAAATTATTTGGCAAATTTGCAGGACCTAGTGAGGCAAATTTAGCCATGGCAGAAAATGAAGGTACAAAAAGCAATTCCTTTCCTACTGCTCTTTTGTCTGCACTGAGTGCACCTGCATGGATTATAGACTCTGGGGCATCTGATCACATGACTGGTAACAAGGAATTATTTTTTAAATACTCAGCATCCTCTTCTGAGCGTTCTATAAAAATTGCTAATGGCTCTCTATCAGAAATTCAAGGATGTGGTTCTATCATTCTTAATGATAATTGTAGGATAATACGATATGTATGTCTAAGAGTTGTATGTAATGTAAAAGTCTTGTAAGTCATGTAAAAGATTAAGAGTTATCTATTAGTAGGATAAGGATTAAGAGTTATCTAAGAAGTCTTCTATTGTTAGGAGTCCTAGTTAGAGTTAAATCCTCAAGGACTCTATAAAAGAGTTCTATGTTGTAACCTATGTGATTCATTCGAATAAACAAAAACTTTCTCTTCTGTTTTCACTACTCTCTACATGGTATCAGCTTGGGCTTCGATCCTCTAAATTAAACCCTAGTCGATGGCCAATTCTTCTTCTTCTTCCTCTACTGAAATTACTTCTTCACCAGAAATTTTTTCTGGTTCTGATGATCTCAATGAAACTTTCAGCCTTGTTATTACTTGTCATCGACTGAATGGCAATAATTATTTGGAATGGTCTCAATCTGTCAAGATTTTTATCTCAGGACGAGGCAAATTGGGCTATCTCAAAGGGGAGGTTGAACAGCTGCGCGCCACCGCCGCTGGTTATACCAAATGGATGCAGGAAAATAGCCGTGTGATGTCCTCGTTGCTCAATTCTATGACCCTAGTGTAGGCGGGAACTTTCTCCTTTACCAAACATCACCAAAATCGAGGGCTGTCCAAGAAACATATTCGAGTACGATAACATCTCGTAATTGTATGGGATTGAAGGTCGCTTTGATTCTCAAACAAGAAGGAATGTCACCACTCTATACTACAACACACTAAATGCTTTTTGGCAAATAATAGATCTTTATGAATGAATGAATGGGAGACACCAAGAGATGTTTGCTCTGTACAAGAAAATTACTGCACAACGCAGAATTTTCCAGTTTCTTCATGGATTAAATAAAGAATTAGATGCGATTCGTAGTAGGATTCTTGGCGCTCCCTCTTCCTTCGATTAGAGAAGTTTTTTCTGCGATTAAGGAGGAGGAGGAAAGCAAGCTCAATGTGATGTTCCCGAATATTCTTCCCATGAAGGATCTGCTCTTCTCACTCGCACAACTTCTACTAGAAAAGGCAGGCCCCGTGTGATCATTGCAAGAAACCGTGCCATTCCAAGGAGAAGTCTTTGGAAGCTTCATGGTAAACCCGGTCGATTGGAAGCCAAGGTCTTCTAGAGACACACATCCCCATCTGCTTCGCCTCGAGTGTCACAAGTTTTACCAAGGAATGATCAAGATCTCCGTAAATTGTTTGGAAAGTTTGCAAGCCCCGTGAGGCAAATCGCCATGAAAGAAACCGAGGTAACTCCTTTCCTACAACCCTATTATCCACACAACTTACTCCAACGTGGATCATCGACTGGGGCATCTCGACCATATGACTGGTAACAAGGAGTTGTTCCTTCAATACACAAAGATCTTCTTCCTCGTAGATCGATTAAAACTGGCGATGGCTCACTTTCTCTAATTCGTATGTGGTTCTATTAGTATTAATGAAAATCATGTTGCTCCATGGTCTTATTTGTTCCTAATCTTGCTCGCAACCTAATATCTGTTAGCAAGCTTTCAATGATTTAAATTGTTCCACAATTTTTAATGCTTCAGTTGTGTTTTTGCGAGCAATGGAGTCGAAGACAATGATTGGCAATGCTAGATTGCACAATGGCCTCTATGTTCTTCATGGCAATCCACCCTCTTCTATCTCTCAATCTCCTTGTTCCTTTACAGCCTTAGGACAAAGTAATGATGTTTTATTGTGGCACTTTAGGTTAGGTCATCCTAGTTTTCAATATCTTGCAAAATTGTACCCTTCCTTATTCATCAATAAAAAGCCAAGCTTATTTAAATGCCATATCTGCCCTCTTGCTAAACAAACCAAAGCATCATATTTGCCATCTACTTATAAACCATCTCACCCTTTTTCTTTGATCCATAGTGATATTTGGGGCCCTTCTAGAGTGAAGAATGCTAATGGTTGTAAGTGGTTTATTACTTTTATTGATGATCATAGTAGGACTACTTGGACTTATTTGATGAAAGAAAATCAAACCAAAGCATCTTTGAGAGATTTTACACCATGGTCATTACCCAATTCCATACTAAAATCCAATTGTTTAAGTCCGATAATGGCAAAGAATTTTTTGCTAGGTCTTTGGGTGATTCCTTTCAAAAAAAGGGATAGTTCAGATTAGTTCTGTGTTGACACTCCCAAATGTAATGGAGTAGCGAGAAAGAAAGAATAGACACCTTCTTGAAGTCACTCGATCCCTTTTATTTACCAATAATGTTCCTAAGTACTTGTGGGGAGAAGCCTTGTTAATCGCCACATATTTGATCAATCGCATGCCCAAAGAAGGTTTTGAAATTTCAAACCCCTCAATCCATTTTCTTGGACAAATATCCCCACTTTAAGCCTCTTTCTTGTACATTACCTCCTAAGATCTTTGGGTGTACAGTTTTTATTCATAATTCAGCCAAGAATAGGTCCAAGTTAGATCCTAGATCCAGTAAAGTGTGTGCTAGTAGGGTATTCTTCACTTAAGAAGGGCTATAAATGCTATCATCCACCATCTCGAATTTTTTTGTTACTATGGATCTTACCTTCTTTGAACAGACCCTTACTTTACTACTACGGCCGCAACTCGGGGAGAATTGGGATGATCTTGACCTTCCTACCAACATCGTAAATCTCTCCTATTGTTTCTATACCTTGATTTTTCATCCACTCACTCCACAAATCCGTCCTTGTTGCCTACAACACCCTCATTTTCACACAGATCTCCTTTACCAATCCCTTCACAAACACCAACTTCTCAATATCCTTCCAAAACACCTACTCCTCCCAAACAACTTTTGACCTATACAAGGAGAAAGAAAACTATACCTAAGGCCATCTTGCAATCTGACACTTGCCGAGAATTGGATTTGAGTCCAATTGCCAATATGGAAGATGAAGGAAATGTAATCAGTAAGTCTACTACTCCTAATCTGGATGATTTTCCTATTGCTATTAGAAAAGGAGTTAGACAGTGCACTAAACATCCTATCCAGAAGTTTGTTGCTTACAGCTCATTGATGCCATCCTTTAAAGCTTTTACACCAAGTTTTGATGAAAAAGAAGTTCCTACAACTATTGATGAGGCACTAAAGCATCCCAAGTGGAGAAAGGCTGTTGAAGAAGAAATTAGTGCACTTGAGAAAAATGGTACTTGGACAATAACGGATCTTCCCCGGTTGTAAATGGGTCTTTTCTGTGAAATATAACTCTGATGGCAGTTTGCAGAGATATAAAGCAAGGCTCGTGGCTAAAGGATATACACAGACCTATGGGATTGATTATACTGAAACCTTTGCTCCAGTGGCAAAACTCAACACTATTCGAGTTTTGTTAAGTCTTGTTTGTCAACAATGATTGGAATCTACACCAACCGGATGTCAAGAATGCATTTCTTAATGGGAAGTTAGAGGAGGAAGTTTATATGAAGATTCCACCGTCCAAATCAGTTGAAGGAAATCGAAAATTTGTAAGCTCAACAAGTCACTTTATGGCCTAAAGCAATCTCCTCGAGCTTGGTTTGATAGGTTTACTGTGGTTATTCAAGAATGGATACAGCAAATCACTAGCTGATCATACAATCTTTATTAAGGTAACTTCAAAAAATAAAAGGGTTATCTTGATTGTTTATGTGGATGACATAATCTTGACAGGGGATGATGATGAAGAAATTAGTCGCTTGAAGAATCTTCCAATAGAGAGTTTGAAACAAAAGACTTGGGGAAGCTTAGATATTTTTTGGGCATTGAGGTTGCAAGGTCAAGTAAGGGGTTGGTGATAAATCGAGGAAGTATGTCCTTGATCTACTAGATGAAGTGGAATGCTAGGGTGTAAACCAAATAGATACACCAATGGAGGCAGACTTGAAATTTACTAATGAAACAGCTCTTTAGTTGACAAAGAAAGGTTTCAGAGATTAGTGGGAAAATTGATCTATCTATCACTAACCAGGCGGACATTGCTTTTCCATTAATGTGATAAGTCAAAGATATGACCAATCCAAATGAAGAACACATGGCGGCAACAAATGTAATCCTCGTGTACTTGAAGAAGACTCTGTACATGGTTTATTGTTTAAGAAGACACGAGATAGATCTGTGAAAGTATTCACCGACTCTAGTCAATGAGAACTCACCGAAAGAAGATCAACCAAAGTGGCTATCAGTACTTTTGTTTGGGGAAACCTCGTAACTTGGAGAAGTAAGAAGCAATCGCTTGTCTCGGGAGCAAAGTCAGAGGCGGAATTCGAGCTTTGGCACTAGGAATGTGTGAAGGAATTTGGCTACTTAAGTTACCGAGGAGTTAAACACGTACTCAAGAAAATAAGTTTGAGATCTTGTGTGATAACCAATCAACAATTCAAATTGCTAGGAATCCAGTTCAACATGACAGAACAAAACATGTTGAAATAGACAAGCATTTTATTTCGGAAAAGGTTAACAATGGGATAGCTTCTTTGTTATATATTCCTACTGTAAGGACAAATGAATGATGTACTTACAAAAGCTTTACCCAAATCAATTTTTGATGAGTTCTTATCCAAGCTGGGACTATACAACGTATACTCTCCAGCTTGAGGGGGAGTGTAGGATAATACGATATGTATGTCTAAGAGTTGTATGTAATGTAAAAGTCTTGTAAGTCCTGTAAAAGATTAAGAGTTATCTATTAGTAGGATATGGATTAAGAGTTATCTAAGAAGTCTTCTATTGTTAGGAGTCCTAGTTAGAGTTAAATCCTCAAGGACTCTATAAAAGAGTTCTATGTTGTAACCTATGTGATTCATTCGAATAAACAGAAACTTTCTCTTCTGTTTTCACTACTCTCTACAATAATATGTTGCTGAATGATGTTTTATTTGTGCCAAATCTTGCTTGCAATCTTATATCCATTAGCAAGCTTTCAAAGGATTTGAAGTGTTCATCCAGATTTAATGATTCTGGTTGTATTTTGCAGGCAATGGACTCGAAGAAGATGATTGGCAATGCCAGCTTGTAAAATGGACTCTATGTTCTTTATGGCCCTCATTCATCTTCCTTACCAAAATCTCCTTGTTCTTTTACTGCTGTAGGACAACTTGATGATGTTATGTTATGGCATTTTAGGTTAGGCCACCCCAGTTTTCAATATCTTGCAAAATTATATCCTGCTTTGTTCATTAATAAAAAGCTACAATTCTTTAAATGTCATATTTGTCCACATGCTAAACAAACTAAAGCATCTTATTTACCATCTCACCTTTTTTCTTTGATCCATTGTGACATTTGGGGTCCTTCTAAGGTGAAGAATGTAAATGGTTGTAGGTGGTTCATTACTTTTATTGATGGTCATAGTAAGACTACATGGACCTACTTAATGAGGGAAAAATCTGAAACCGATTCTATCTTTGAGAGATTTTATAATCTGGTGAAGACACAATTCAACAGTAAAATTCAGATTTTTAAGTCATATAATGGGAGTGGATTTCTTGCAAAATCGTTGGGAGAGTTTTTTTGAAAAAAGGGAATTGTTCAAATTAGTTCTTGTGAGGACACACCACAGCAGAATGGGGTTGCAGAAAGAAAGAATCGACATTTACTAGAAGTCACTCGATCCTTGTTGTTTACCAGTAATGTCCCTAAATACTTGTGGAGTGAGGCTTTATTGACTGCCGCCTATTTGATTAATCGTATGCCTAGCAAAGTCTTAATATTTTAGACCCCTCAATCTGTTTTCTTGGAGAGTTACCCTCACTTTAAACCTCTTTCGTGTATGTTGCCTCTAAAAGTATTCGGTTGCACTGTGTTTATTCATAATTCTGATCCCTCTAAGTCTAAGTTAGATCCTCGGTTCTTAAAATGTGTGTTGGTTGGATATTCTTCACTTAAGAAGGGCTACAAATGTTATCACCCTCTATCTCAAAATTTTTTGGTTACTATGGATATAACCTTTTTTGAACAGGAACCTTACTTCACCAAGGCTGCAATTCAGGGGGAGAATTGGGATGTTTTTAAGCCTTCTCAAAAACACCAAGTTTACCCCACTATTTTTCCTTTTATACCTTCAGTTTTTTTACCTACAAAATTTATTGATCATCCTTTGTCACCTGATCCTAATACTTCTTAAAGGATTCCTATTCCAGCACCTACTATTTCTCCTACAGCCTCCCAAAATTCTTCTCGAATTGCACCACCTAAATCCCCTAAGCAACTTATTGTTTATACTAGAAAAATGAAGACTATACCTGAGATCATTTTGCAATCTGACACTTGTCGAGAATTAGATTTTAGTCCAGTTGCTAATGAGAATAATAGAGGTAATATGTTAAGTGAAATTCCTTCTCCTTCAATTAATATTGATGACTTGCCCATCTAAAAGGAAATGTGTTAGACAATGCACAAAACACCCTATTCAGAAGTTTGTGGGTTATGGTTCTTTAATGTCATCATTTAAAGCTTTTACAGCATGCTTAGATGAGAAGGAAATTCCTACTACTATTGAAGATGCTCTAAAGGATTCTAAGTGGAGAAGGGTTGTTGAGGAAGAAATTGATGCACTAGAGAAGAATGACACTTGGACCATTACAGATCTTCCTCAAGGTAAACAACATGTTGGATGTAAATGGGTGTTTGCTATTAAGTATAATTTTGATGGCAGTATTCAAAGGTATAAATAAAAGGCTGGTGGCTAAAGGGTATACTCAAACCTATGGAATCGACTACACTTAAACTTTTGCACCAGTGGCAAAGCTTAATACTATTAGAGTACTTCTAAGTCGCGCTATTAATAACGATTGGAAGCTTCATCAGCTTGACAATAAGAATGTTTTTCTTAATGGAAAGTTAGAGGAGGAAGTTTATATGAGAATACTACTAGGGTTGAAGTCTGTTGAAGGAACTCAAAAAGTTTCCAAGCTCAATAGATCTCTTTATGGTTTGAAGCAGTCTCTTGGAGCATGGTTTGAAAGGTTTATAAAGGTCATTATAAAAAACGGATACAAACAATCCCTAGCAAACTACATATTGTTTATTAAGATAACTTCAAGTAATAAAAAAGCTATTTTAATAGTGTATGTAGATGATATAATATTGATAGATGATGATGATGAAGAAATAGGTCGTTTGAAGGAACTGTTGAATAAAGATTTCGAAACAAAAGACTTAGGCTCAAGTATTTCCTAGGTATGGAGGTTGCAAGGTCAAGTAAGAGGCTGGTAATAAACCAAAAAAAGTATGTCATGGACTTGCTTAATGAAGCATGACTGTTGGGGTGTAAACCAACCGATACTCCAATGGAAGCTGGCTTAAAATTTTAAAAAGAGGCAGGTTCTCCAGTAGATAAATGATAGTTTCAGAAGTTAGTGGGAAAGATGATTTATTTGTCAATAACTAGGCCAGACATAGCCTTTCCTATTAATGTTATCAGCCAGCACATGACTAATCCAAGTGAAGAACACATGGGAGCAACAAACAGAATTTTAAGATACTTAAAGGGAACTCCTAAACATGGTTTACTATTTAAAAAGACTCAAGAAATGACAGTGAAGGTGTTTATAGACTCAAGTTGGGCATGGGAACTCACTGAAAGAAGGTCTACCAGTGGCTACTGTACAATCGTTTGGGGAAATCTTGTAACCTGGAGAAGCAAGAAACAATCAGTAGTGTCCAAAAGTAGTGTTGTAGCAGAATACATGGCTTTGGTGTTAAGAGTGTGAAGGAATTTGGTTACTAAAGTTATTTAAGGAGCTACACATGGATCGAGAAGAGAAGTTTCAAATCTTGTGTGACGATCAATCAACCATCCAAATTGCCAAGAATCATGTCCAACATGATAGAACTAAACATGTGGAAATAGACAAGCATTTCATTTCAGAGAAGATCAATAGTGGGACAGCTTCTTTGTCCTATATTTCTACAGAAAAGCAACTAGTAGATGTACTCACAAAAGCACTACCTAAAACTTATTTCGATAAGTTTTTATCCAAGCTAGGATTATACAATGTATATTCTCCAGCTTGAGGGGAGTGTAGGATTATACAATTAGTGTTTAACTGCAAGTCTAATTCCTAAAGGATTAGTGTTAGTAGTTAGCCGTATATAGGATTCCTAGTTGTAACAAAAGTCAAACTCTAAAACCTTCTATAAAAGAGTTTGCAACCTGTAACTTTAGTGTAGTAATTTATAATAATAAAAATAATAGAAACTCAATTCTTTTGTTTCGCTAAACTCTACACAAAAAAGATATATTGGGTTGGAAAAGCATAAGGTCCAAAAAGGTCCATGTATATTGCAAAAACCTTGGACTTTTCAAAATTATATAACTTACTATGTTGCGTACATGCATACAAAGTTGCCCATACATAGAGGGAGAGTTGGCTTTGTGTTTCACGAATGAAGTAACATACCTCCTAAAAGAGTGGTTGATTCTATATTTGGGAAAATTCCCAAGCAATATGCCCCACTAAGCTTTGTGTGCTACAAAGCATGCCATTTAAGAGACAGAAACAAAAGAGATATGTGTTAGATAGCAACTTGAAAAGCTAGCATAGAAAATAGATGATGCAAGAATGTCTTATAACCACTTAAATTAGCTTTGCCACCAACCAGGGACCCATTTTGATCTTTAAACAAGTAAAGTTTTTTTTAAAAAAAAGATTCATTACCCGGAACAGGTAATTTTCTGGAGATAGTAACAACTTATTTCCATTGTTAAATACCATCTCAACCTCTGGGAAAATTTTTGAAAGTTGGGAAACATTCCTGTATTACATTTCAAGAAAAAAACATTAAGATGAATGGAAGACAATAAATTTCAGCATTCAACAAAAAGGTCATTGGCAACACCTTCCAGCACCAGCAACACATATATCATCAAAATTAGGGTCAGGACCATGAACCCTTTTGAGAAAATGAACTTCCCTTAGGATCTGCATTAACAAAGTCAAGTAAACATGCAGAACAGATATGAACATTAGCATGCAGGTAGGTACATAGATGCTGATATTTGTGTCAATAAAGGTTAAGCTTCAAAAACTAAAGACAATTACAAATAAACTCAGAATCTCGAGGAATATTTTGAGTTACGGCAAGTAAAGAACACACCAACATTAAGTATTTTTCAAAAAAAAAACAGATTAACCATAGTAGCTGCCATAAATTTTCTTTTCAAGATGGAGGCATAGGCCAAGCAACAGTTGTGGAATACTATACCCTAAATGGCTAGACCACAGAATCAATCTTCAATAGTCATAGAACAAGTAAATTATTCAGGGTTCTACAATAACTTAAGAAATGCAAATTACACTAAGTCACTTAATAGTTTACTAGTACTTTATTTTTCCTTGACAAAATACAATGGCCAGCTCCCCAACAACAATTTAAAAAATGGACCATACACGGTTCAAACTTCAGAAAGGAACGGGGCCCATAAATGAAAAGTTCCAGAAATTGGATGATTATACAGATCGTGCCAATATTTAAGAAGTAGCATCTCCAAGTACTAAAAAATTAAGCAGTTTTCATAAGGATGGCCAGTTTATATGACATTGTAACTCAGATATATTAATATGTATCTATACTCAGTCTCTCCACAGATCCCTTGTCATATAACTCCTAAATGGTAAATGCATAAATTTCCAACTCTATCTTCTTTAAGTAACAAAGATTAGAACAACTGACAAAATAAGTAGTCATTCATCTATTAGAGAACGTGTAAATGCAACAGAACCCCATGTTTTTATATCTCACTTGCAAAATCAAAAGTTTTTTCCAAACCTCAAACAATAATTCTGGCTTCTGTAAAGCAATACTAATCGTAGAATAAAAAAAAGAACTTGACTAGAAAATAAACTTCACATAGCATGAAGCTCAAAGCAATTAGATCTTACAGCATCTCTAAATGCAACAAAAGCATCTTTCGGTAAGTAAGCATATGTTGTGCCACTGTCCAAGACTGTTCCATGCCTTCCATCAAAGACGCCAGCTGGTAACTTCAATCGCTTTCCGGCAACATGCATTTCCTTAAGCTCAATGTTATAGTAAGGGCTGTCGAGGTTCAAAAACTACAGTAAATGAATAAGAAGAAACAGATGAATTCTTAGGAAAAATGCATCCACAAATACAATACTGTAAGAGAACTGTACCTGCGAAAAGGGTCTGAATGGGAGAACACCATTTCAGGGGGAGGAGTGATATTTCCGAGAACCATTGCACCTCCACCAACATCCATCCCACCGTAACACAAAGAAAATGAATCACCAATAACATTCTTATCAACAAGTTGGTCCATGATACTAAGCTGCCCCCGACCCAAACCCATTATACCATCAGCCCTTTGGCTGTAAAGGTCACCCGTTTCCCTATTTTCACAACCAAAAACAGCACGCTGCGGAACAAGTTCACTTTCATTCCCAAAAGAAATAACATCCTCTCCAAGCACACCACTGCTGGAACTCATCTCAGCATAGCGTCTATCATAAGTGCATTGCTTTTGCTCATTGTCACAATTACAACTCGGATTGCATTTTACAGGTTGATAAGTGCCAGACAAATCTGGTTGGAACCTTGGATCCTGGATTCCAACAAGAGATTAATATTGCCCAAAAAAACTCACCAGTTCCCCAAATTAATTTCTAACCAACAGATCTGTAAATCAAGAAATTGGACAAAGATTCTAAATATATGAAACATAACACACTTCCTTAATAGAGCGATAAAAATCTAAGATTCAAAATCGCCGTAATTCTACTAAACTAACAACTCGCTGATTTCAAGTCGATCAGAGTTAACTAGTTATCTCAATCTCAATTAACAAAGGCATGAATTTTCAAGTTGATTAAATATAATTAAAATTAGGAAAGTTGAATTTTACGACTTTGATAAGGAACCGAACCTGATGCTTGCCGCAATGTGCACAACTGGAGCAAGGGACATAAGTTACAGTACTTCCTGTGTCAACGATAAGAGCGAATTCCTGAGGAGGCGTTCCTATCCATAATCGAGTAGTATAATAACTGCAAATCACCAAAAAAAAACTCCATATTTCGAAAATTCAAAAAGAAAAGAACTAAACGTTTTGTTTATAGAAGAGGGACCCGTTGGAGAGGAGATCGTCGTAGAGTCTCATGCGAGCGTTTGGAGTGGAAGGAGAGAGTCCCGATTGCTGGAGCTGACGGCGGATGTTGTCAAAGTGCCGTTGCCGTGAATGATTGCGTGAGGATAGTTGTAGAGGGAGGAGCATCGGCTGTCGGTGATGGTGTTTTGCATCGACGGTGAAGAGGTTGTAGCAGATCACGGCAGTGAGAATTAGAAGGGAGGAGGAAGTTAGGTGAAGGCCGGTTCGAGCCATGGCGCGTTACGGAATGGGGTCAACGAGGACGGACCACTGTATACAAATACAAAGGACCTGATAGATTGCACACCCTTTAAAAATGGAATGGATTTATTTTTGGGTAAAATACATACATCATCACTCAACTATCTTTTTACTTTTATTTTGGTCATTAAATTTTTAAAATTTTTAAAATTTTTAATTTACTAATTAAAGCTTCATATTGTTCTTATTTTAGTCACTCTGAATTATTTTATTATTATTTTGCTATAACATGGCAATTATTATTAAATATAAAATAATTTAAAATAAAATAAAATAAAATAAAATAAAATAAAATATTATTTTTAAAATAAAAATATTTTAAAATAAAAAATTATATCTCAAATCCAGTTTCCAACCGCTGCACCCAGTGGAGGATATACACTATAACCAGGGTAGGCACGTGCTCACCCTAGAATCTAAATTTTATCCTATTAATTATCTATTTTATTGATGGTGTCACCTTAAAATTTTATTTGTGTCCACCCTAAAATTTAAGAAATTTTATTTCAGTCTACCCCGAAATTATATTTGTCTACCTACATATAAACTATAATAAAAAAACTAACTAAATAGTTCAAGACCTTTTATTCTTTCTCTTACAACTGGATAGAAATCATCTGCCCCTTTTCGGTGCCCTTTTTATGCCTCAACACTAAAAAATCAAATAAACCCTAACCCTAAATTCTAAATCTTAACCCTTAAATCCTAAACATAAAAATACATCCTATCCCAAATTCCATAAACTCTAATCATAAATCATAACCTTAAACCTTAACCCTAAAAAATATCATACCCCAAATTCTCAAAACTCTAATCCTAAACCCTAGCCTTAAACCTTAACCTTAAACCATGAACCTAAATTTTTAATGTGAGACATAAATAGGGCATCGAAAAGGGGTAGAGAATTTTTATTCCTTACAAGTATAACAATACAAATGCCAAATAAGGATAGCATAATTAAATATTTATTGAATTGATGTTTATTTTTTCTAATTTTGGATTTTGAGTTAGAGATTACATTAATTGAGAGTAGAAGTAAAAATATCACTTTATGAATTAATGATTCTTTATACTAATTTCATTAAATCAATACGACTTTATGAATTAATAATTCTTTATACTAATTTCATTAAATCAATTTAGCAAATGCATTGATTTTTTTTGCTTTTTATTGATTGAGTATAAATTGGTAATATGCACAAATTGAGTTGTTTCAAATTTATTATAGTCTTGTAGGTATTATATATTACATCGCTTTACAAATTGTAATTTGGAGATTTATGATTCATTAATGTGTTTTTATGACTAGCGAGAATAGTATAGTTTTCTCCCATTGTTATATAGGATTGTACTCAAATCCCCACGATATTGGGGTAAGCAAATATTTGCATAAAATTATTCACATCATAAAGATGTTATATAGGTCCGTCTCTGTAAGTTGTAACAGTGGATATTATTTCTGCTTTTTAAATCAACTTTAAATTATATATGTATTAACCACAGTGGCAGAGCGACCATATAATTAAGGTAAACAATTTATTTGTACCGTTATTTTTTGATTTACTAATGTTTGCATTAATAACTTATTTATACCGTTGCAAATAAGCATTGCTAAGTTATTTACACTTAATTATTTATGTTCGCAAACATATATAAATAAATATGTTCGCAAAAGTTAAAAGAACAAAGCACAAACACATTAAATAATAAATAAACTGAACTCAAACATGTTGTTAATATTGTACCTGCTCTCAAAAATATTTTTGAATCCGCCACTGGCCACATCATCCACCGTTTGATCGCCGCTTTACGACCGTCCATAATTCTCCCCAGAAGTCTCTACACCAACCTTGTTTTCCAATGAGAAACCATTGATTGCAGCAGCAAGCTAAGCAAGCTGTAATTGTTTTTCGATCCAGGACCGCCATTGGAACCCGCTCGAGTAATCATTTGCCGAAAAGAATTATGAACTTTCTTCTTCTTGAAACAATCACTCATCCATAAACAATAAATAACACTGTAAATCCCCATAAAAGCTCCAACTGATCCAACAATGGCGAAAGCCAATAACTCTCGTCTGGTGAAATGCAACTTTTCCGACGAAATCCAGAAAGAAAAATGAAATAAATCAACGAAATTTCAACAGATCCACAAATGAAATAAACAAAACTCGAATAATCTGAATAAAGAACAACTGACATTTTGAATCATAAAGATCAATATGAAATGAAATGGAAGTTAGAATTAGAAGCAGAAAATAAGAAAATCGAAAATGGAGATATGGAGTGGAGAAGGAAATCTAGAGATAATTTTTTTTATTTAATAATAATGAAATTTATTTTATTTTAAATTATTTTTATATTTTATAATAAATAATTTTATGTCATAAGAAATAATAATAAAATAATTTAGAAGGACTAAATCAGGAACAATCTCAAAGTTTAGTTAGTAAATTAAAATTTTTAAAAGTTAAATGACTAAAATTAGAGTAAAAAAATAATTGAATGATGAATGCTGTAATTTATCCTTAATTTCTTTTTTTTTTTCCAAAAATCCACTTAACGAGACTTATATTAGTCAAACACGAAAAAAATTATTCAAATATTGCTCTAAAAAAAATTTCCCCAATATATGGCACAAATTATTTTTTTTAAAAATATTATAGATGCTACAATAATTTTAAAGTTAGATTCAATTGAATCCGACGCTGAACAATGGAAAAAAAATGTCCAAAATCATGCTCATGCCTTTGAGTTTTAGGGGGAAATGACCAAAGTCTACCTCATTAGAATCTGACTATTAGGGTAAAGTTCTGCTCACCAGCATCCGACTTTTTAAACATGTATCCAACACTACTACACACAAGTCTGCAAGCATGAAAAGTGAGAAAAAAAATTTACAGGCCTCGTAAATTGGTTTGTAAGGGATAGAGTGTTTAGGATTGGTTGGATAGATGATGAGATTTAATTGGGTATGTGGTGTTAGTGGTTTTGGTTGAATTTTTTTTAGGTTAAATAAGGGTTGAAGGTAGATAGTGTAGAGAAAATATTTTGAAGAAAAAGAAAATTAGGAGATTTGGAGGATTTTTTTATTTAGAGTAAGTATTTTATTTTTGTAATTTATTATTATCATTTGAATAATTTTATTTGTAATGTATACTTTTATACTAATTACGAAAATCAGATTTTTGTGTTTTTAAGTTGAAGTTTGTGATTTCTTTGTGTTAAATAGGTGGTTGAAGAGAAGGAAATTTGAAGAAAATATAGTAAGTTAAGTTCTTTGTTTGTTGAAATTTTAAAGTTGTTGTTTGAATATTTTGTGTTAAATATGTGGAGATATGAGAAGAAAATATAGTAAGTAGATTTATATTTTATTGTATAAATTAAGTTCGTTAATTTTTTTAATTTTTAATTTGATGTTTGAATTTTTGATGTTATTTCGAGAGAATATAGTTTGTTTTTGATTGTTTAGATTTATTTATAGGTGGTTGAAGAGAATATTATTTAAGTAATGGTTTATTAGATTTTTTATTTATAATAAAAGAAAAAATGTTTTTTTTAATTTTTGGAAGTTTATTTGAATATTTAGGAAAAATCAGTAGATACTTAATTTAAGAGGGAAAAAAACTTTTTTTTGATTTATGGTTGAAGATATTTGAAAAGAAAATATAGTAAGTTGATTTGTATTTTATTGTTTAATTTAAGTTCGTTAATTTATTTATTTTTTAATTTGATGTTTGAATTTTTGGTGTTTGAATATTTCGAGAGAATATAGTTAGGTTTTGATTTTTTTAGATTTATTTATAGGTGATTGAATAAAAAACGTTAAATTGATGATTTATTAGAAAATAAGTAATACTTAATTTAATTTTTAATTTAGGTTCATTAGTCATATTTATAGTAGAGGTATAGGAAAAAATGAAGTAAGTAAGAAAGAAAGAATGATAAAATTAGTAAGTAACTTATTTATGGTTATCATAATTTATTTATAGGAAGTATTATATTTTTAACACTAAAAATTAAATTTTAAATATTAAAATCTTTGATATGATAGTTTAAAGTAAGATTATCCAGGTTATTTTTTATTTGATTATGATTGTTATTTTTTAACGTGGTAGATTTAGTCTCAGTTTACTAATATTTTCTTACTTGTCATGTAGGATGGCTGAGCAAGCTCCATTGTTGTATTTACAGGATCGACACATGTTGAGTTGATCAAACAATGACAATTGGCCAAGAGAGGGTGAATTGGTGAATTGGTTATTTAAAAGTTGAAGGGTGCAGGATGGAAATGTAAAAATTGGACACAAGCAATTTTAGAATGGTTCAAGCTTAGAACAAGCTCTACATCCACTACCTCAGCACCCTACTGAGGATTTCAACAATCCACTCAATGAATTCATCCCCTTTTCTCGGTTTAAGAGGAAACCGTTACAATCAATCAAAGCTTTATACCCAAAGCTTGATCAAAGACACTCTTACAAAGAGAAATTGTGGTAAACAAAAAATTGTCTCTCAAAGTAGATAAGTTTACCCAATTACAAGTTCACACAAACCCAAATTTGAATAAAAATGAATACAATAAAATCTCTCAAGAGGGTTACAAGAATTTAACTCTATAAGGCTCAAAAGGATTGGATTTATACTTGAATGTGCTTGACTTGTTGATCTATGTTTGTTGTAGCTTCAAAGGCTTGATTTTATACCATCTCATTGATTTCTAATCGTTTGAGTGGTTGGCATCATCAATAGAGCCGTTGGGCTCTCTTTTTCCCACCATAAATGCTCTGCTGCAACCTACCGTACATACCTAAAATAGAAAGATTCGTTGTACAGGTAAAACAAATGGTGTATCGGTACACGGGAGACCGTAACGTTCTATCCTACGATAAAACAAAAAATGACAAATTCTTTCATTTTTTGATTGAACATAAAAAAATGAGCAGTTCAAAATTCTATTCTATAAGGAAATTCTAAAATTCTATAAGGTTAAATAAAAATTTGATTGATCATTTGATATAATTGCTATGCTTAGTGTGTGACTTGTTGGGTTTTTCAGGCTTAAGATTAAAAAAAATGGGCGGACCACAATATAAGCTAATAACTATAGCACTAATAACCAACCCATCGCTTCAGATTATCTGGATCCAAAGAATCAGTCAAGATATGATATATTGGTCATATCATTATAGCAAATGATTTTTTTTTTTGCATTAAGTAAAAGAAAAAACCAATATGATAATCTGATTATGAATATATATAAATTCTAAAGCAAAATAAAAAGTAACGCTATAAGGAGACGTATCAAAACAGACAAGGCCATACTGGTACGTTTTTGCTCACTTGGGCTACTGTTAGAACCTGTATTGGTACGCCACGTAGATGTATCGATACGGGTTAATTGGTTTTCAAAATCGCATGTTCCCAATAATTAACAAGGCAACGTTCGAATCATAAATGAAAATATTTGAAAAATCTCAACTACTGTATCGATACACTAGTAGTCGTATCGGTACGTTGTTCTTAAATCTTAAACCCAGTATAAAAGCCGTATTGAAATCGATGGCACCGTATCGAAACGCCTGAGTAAAAACCTTAGCCCATATAAAGGCCGTATTGACACAAAATGAACCGTATTGAAATATTCGTATCGAAACAGGCTTACATGTATCAAAATGGATTCTTACAATAGCCGCTTAAGTTAAGCCTGTATCAAAACGCTCGAGGGCGTATCGATACGTCTGGGCGTAAAAGTTGAATTTGGCTTTAAAAACACTTAGAAAAATTTATGGGGTTTAAGTTTTTGACTTTGAATAATTTTGTACTTGAAAAATCCTTGTCAATTGTGAGTCTTCGAGATACTTAAAATTTTATTTTCTTTTACAAATAGGTCCTTAAACAATTTGTTATATCAAAATCAAACTTTGGTTTTATAACACGTTACTAGCCTTAGGGTTGATGAGCTGGTACAATTTTTTTAAAATTTATTTATTACGAAATCAGCCACTTCTATGTTTTTTTGCTAATAATTATGTTTAAATAATATGTTATTTACAGGATACAAATGATACTTTTAAACATCATTTGCGAATGGTAGCCAAACCCCTAGATTACAGAATCTTGAATTTCTTATATGTGGCGGGATTTTATCATGCCACGTTCCTCCGTGGGTACAAGTTGGTCCCGGATTGATTACTGCTCTAATTAAGTGTTGGAGACCTGAAACACATACATTTTATATGCCTTGCGGAGAATGCACGAACACCCTAGAGGACGTGGTTTATTTTATTGGGGTCCCAGTAAACGGGAAGCCATTGGTCGAGTGTACCGAGAGTTCAATTGCTGCAATTTATGAAATGTACCTTGGGAAGGTACCCTTTGGAAGTAACGTGAGAGAGTCTCGTGTGAAAATGAGTTGGCTGGAGAGTGAATTTCGAGACTATAGTACAGTTGATGAAATTTATAGGATCAGTCGAGCATATATCCTACAGATGATTAGAGGGATACCGATGCAGGACAAATCTGGCAATATGATCAGTGTACGGTATCTTCGTTTTTTGGATACTCCTTGAGAAGTTGGTTGTGAATATAGTTGGGGATCAGCCATATTAGCGTGCTTGTATCATGAGTTGTGCAAGGATGCTATACTGGAAAAAGGGTAAGAGGGTAGGTGGTATTGGTAGATGCCTATTATAGTTGCAAGCGTAGGCTTGACGGTGACTTCTTTTTTTACACCGCTTACTCGAGCAGATGTACAGTTTCCTCTTGTTGCAAGGTAAATATCTTTATTCTTAGTTGAATCTTTTAAATTAATTAAATTAACTTGTTCTTTAAATATTATTGTGATTTGTATGCAGATGGTGCAAGGAAAAGCATGAGACGAGATTGACGCACAACAACGTCAGAGTTTGTAGATCTCTTATTGATTCTATTGTCAAGAGCAGGCATATGAGTGGAAAGTAATTTTATACGTTAAATGTACTTTTCACATCGTAGTTAGTTAGATATATTATTATAAATCATTATTTTTTTGCAGTTTATTTGGAAGACTTACGAAGATGAGCACATATTTGTACCAGAATACTTGATAAAGGATCCAATTTTATTGTGTAGTGTTACACCGTTGATCCATTTATCTACTGTAGAGTTCCACTTTACAGATAGAGTGTTGAGGCAATTTGGCTTCCACCGGCCCTTTTGCGCATTCCACGTGACCATTACCATCTTCACGCCTATAATAGACGTGGCAGGCTAGATATGGATTGAAAAGTCATACATGTTGACTATATTGCTTTGTGGAACAACAGAGGTTCATCGGTGCTAGAACACCATCCAATAGAAGTTGTCGATTTTGATTTCGAGAGTTCAGAGTACATGATCTATTATCGTAGTCATAGAATGTCGTACTTAACAACTCTCGAAGGATGGGAGGAATGCGAGAGGTACTAGAAAAAATATGGTGGCAAAGGTAAATCATCAAAGACTACAGCAGGGTATGCATATGGCGGTGCCCAATGACTTCCGTCTCGATTAATTGCTGCTTTGATACCTGAACCTCGATTGAATATAATGCATACCCCATCTTCTCAGATGACATGCTCACGTAAATTTGTAAAAAAGAAATTCCAAGCATCCGTCGTCTCTTGCTCAAAAATTACGAATGCAATCAAGAAGACATTGTTGTCACCATCTTGCGCAACAGCAACCAACAGTACATGAGATATCTCTCGTACAGCCACGTGCCATCAACTTGGATCATACGTTTGTAATAAGGAAAACCTTTGATGACGGGCTTAAACTCCCAGAAAAGTTGATGAAAAAATTTACGGCCTTCTCGGTCGTACGCATCCTTGGTTTGATACCTCACTATGGTACCCAGGATGAAATGTGTCAGTGCTAGTAATAAAGCCGGTAGCTCGTTGTACGACTTATCATAATCACCATACACCAAGTCCATTACCTTATCCATTATACGTCATCCCTTCTTGTATTTTATCAGGTATTCAAATTGTTACGTGATGCTTGCCTGAATCGTTGAAACGATAACCCTTGCTTTTGCTTCAACCAACTTCATCATATGGAGGCTTATTACACTCGAGTCTAATTTTCGGTGGTCCTGGTCGATGGAAGTTCGTAAACATGTGTGATCGCCATTGTACTTTGTAACCTCCTAATGATTTGTCCTTTCCAATTGCACTCTTATTCTTATTTCACACATTTAGCAAATAAAGTCCTATGGCTGGATTCTGCAACAACGTAGTCCACGTGGTTCTTGATGTTGTACTCTTTCACTGCCAATGTAGCTTCATTCTTGTCATCAAATTGAAGCTTAACATATAATTCCCCATGTTGACTCAAAGTTAATTGAGGTATATCCGGGAATTCAGGCACCCTCATCATATCGAAATCCACTGAGCTCATGTGAAAATGAGGTTCATAGAATATAATGTTGCCCCCGG
This sequence comes from Hibiscus mutabilis, assembly GCA_019671005.1. Taxonomy (NCBI): domain Eukaryota; kingdom Viridiplantae; phylum Streptophyta; class Magnoliopsida; order Malvales; family Malvaceae; genus Hibiscus; species Hibiscus mutabilis. The sequence continues at coordinate 22,923,629 of CM033721.1, read as the reverse complement.
TCGAAACAAATTCTCAAACACCAAAATCAGGGGCTGCAGCGACGTCATCAAGGAACAAATCAGGATCCCTAATATCTTCATCTTAGCTGGAATCGTCAAGTGTTTCTCTTCATCGACCTCGTAGGGGTTCCACATCAGCTTCAACAGTCAGATCAACATCTGGCCCGTGTGATGAAGCATATGTCGAAGGCTCAGCTGGATGAAATATATTCGATGTCCCACTTGCCAACATTGCGACAAAACTGTCTTCGGGCATATCAATCTCATCACCAAAATTCATTTGAGCATATTCTCTAACTACGTTTCTGGATGGGTCAGAAATATCACACACCTCGGCAAACAACTCGATATACCGAATTTCTATAGAATTATACTCTGCGATCATCATTGCAACATCATCATCATCTTGGAGAGAGATTGTACAATATCTGACCGGATTGTCACATGTCATCCACCAGTAACGGAAACCATGAATCTCTTTTCCAATTTTCTGTGATATTTTCTGTAAAACCCCATTCCCGATCTGGTAGAGATCCAGGTTGGATAGTGTTATCGGAAGATTAATCGGAGGTTCGAATATAGATTCAGAGTTCAAAACCTAATGTAAGTATCATATTGATTATTCTTAAGACTTATCCACTTGTTGGTTACTAAACTTAATCTGAGTTGGGGTTAATTTTAAACTTTTATTAACCTTAGGGACTAAATTGTAAAATTTTCAAATTAAGGGTCCTTAGCCAAAAATTCAGGTTATCATACTAAAATTAATCTTACCAATTACTAGCCTGTGAAATTTCATCACTGATGGAGGTCATTTACCTATCAGATTAGATGATACAATATTTAGTGACCATTTTGTAATCTGTTCAAAATTGTTTTGTTATTCGGATTAACCTATTGGGTGATTTCCAAACCTTACCAATTTTACCCGTACACTTACAAATCATGTTCCTATTGGTACATTGTATTTTTGGGCGTTCAGAATCCATTTACCAAATTTTCACCCTATGCTCATTTTAGGCACTTTTTAACCATTTTAACCTATCCCAATCTAAGCATACATCAGAACCATTTTACCAAGTTATCATACAATCATAGAAAGACTTATACAAAACCAGTTGGACCATATGCCACTTCACTAGGAGTTTATAGCAAAAGATAACATACATATATGGCAGTGACGTGACTTACAACTGCAACAACACAATCAAAACTCAGAATTGTTCAAGGTCCTGAAAATGCATGAGACGCACATGTTAGGCTTACATAGCCTAGTGAGGTAGTTATAACATTTACAATGAAATGCATAAATAATCAAATATACAATTAGTCATATTATACTATGCACAATTTATGCTTATTACACATATTCTCATGCTTTCACATTCACATATTACATGTCACATAGTCATATCTTAATCATAATGTCATAGAACAATTCATAGGCACATATCACATTAGGTGCCATTGGATACGCGGATTCCCATGTACACCAACACATATAATAGAGAATGGTCGTAGCCCTTGAGCCGTAGCGCCGGAGATATATCCCTTACACAGTCCATCCTTATTTCCCCCCACATATAGGCCGTAGCCCTGGACCGTAGTCCTCCCTTACTTAACCGAGCTCAATAATCCTATGACATGCCAATTGTATCCAATGTCTATAATTACACAAATTCACATAGTCCATATATTTTTTAAGTCATATCATATCAAATATCAAAATGAGCCTTAGCTTCATATCATGTCACATTTCATATTAATTTCATATATCACATACGTATAGCATATCATAGTCATATTTGCACATATCAAAGCAATGCATGTACTTACCAGATTTGCCAATCAAATTCGATATAATTGCTCTATGGGAGCCCTTAAACAAATACAAACATAATCATAAAATAATACAACGGGATGGCACCGAGCCTATCCCTTGACACAACTACACTCACCTCGACAACCCAACATTTTTAAGACTTTCGGATAACGGCGCCTTTATTCTTGACTTTCGAAAGAGATGACGGTTGTTCTGCATCAACCCCTTAAGCCAATCGATAGCATGAACTCGAATTTATCGAACCGGAAAACTCAAGCTTACCAACCTATCACTAAACTGAATTGTTTTTTTTTCTTATTTTCTTGCCTGCCTTCGCAAGATTTCCCCATCCCCTATTTATGCAAATGGCAGTCTCAATTGTAACTCTCCAATTAATTTCCCTATATTCCACATATGTTGGAACCGTGGCGCAATTTGGGGTATAATACCTTTTGTTGCTTGCCACATCTTCCCCAACGTGGGGGCTTATAGCCGGGCATCCCAATTCGTGGGATTGCCCACGACCTTTAGTTAGTTTTTTGAATATAATATAATAATAATAATAAACTGATACGATTAGCCCGAATAACCTTTACTGCTTCCAATTAGGTACAAAATTGAGCTAATTATTTAACTTGTACAAAATATTCGATCATCGAAACTTAACCCCGACTAGACCGATTTTCGGGGTGTGACAACTCTCCCCCTTAGGAAAATTCGTCCTCAAATTTTCATTTCAGGCGAACAAATGAGGATACTGTTTTTGCATAGTCTTCTCGGGTTCCCATGTTGCCTCTTCAACGGAGTGACTTCGCCACAAAACTTTCACTAAGGGTACATTCTTGTTACGAAGCCATTTAAGTTCTCGTGCGAGGATCTGAACGGGTTCTTCCTCGTATGTCAGATTAGATTGAATCTCCACAGATTCCGGTTCAATCATATGGGAAGGATCTAACCAATACTTGCGTAGCATAGACACATAGAAGACATTGTGATTCCGACTTAACTCCTCAGGGATGGCTAATCGGTAGGCAACGGGTCCAATCTTTTCAATCACCTCGAATAGACCAATGAAGCGAGGACTTAGCTTTCCTTTCTTTTCGAAACAAAGAATCTTATTCCACGGAGATACTTTGAGGAATGCCTTCTCACCAACCTCGTACTGAATATCTCTCCTACCCAGATCGATATAGGACTTGTGTCGGTCAAAGGCAGCTTTAAGCTTTAAGTTGAAATCCATTCTTACTGGAAGGAAGTGAACAGACTTAGTGAATCGGTCCACAATGACCCAAATGTCATCATTTTTCTTCAGAGTCAAAGGTAGACCACTTACGAAGTCCATCGTGATACGCTCTCATTTCCACTGCAGAAGTTAAATGGGCTGCAGAAGACCCGTAGGTACCTTGTGCTCGGCTTTGACCCGTTGGCAGGTCAAACACCTAGCTACGTAGTCCGTGATTTTATTTTTCATGCCGGACCACAAATAGATCTCCTTCAGATCTTTGTACATTTTGACAGCTCTATGGTGAACAGAGAAAGGGCTAGAATGAGCTTCACTTAGAATTTGGTTCTGAATATCGTCATTATCGGGAACACAAATGCGGTTACGGAAACACAATAACCTTTCAAATTTCAAAGCAATGTGAGGATCTGAGCTATCTTTGAACTTAGCAATAAGGGGTTGCAACTCCTCATCAGTTTCTTGAAGTGCTTTAATTAGAGATACAATGGTGGAGTGAACTCTCAGCTTAGCTATCAATTTCCCATACTTTCTGAGTCGAAAGTGAGCATTCAAGCATCTCAGAGAAGAAGTGGGCTTCCGGCTAAGAGCATCAGCCACCACATTAGCTTTACCGGGATGGTAGTCAATGACTAAATCACAATCTTTCAATAGTTCCATCCATCAGCGTTGACGAAGGTTTAACTCTTTTTGAGTTAGGAGATATTTCAAGCTTTTGTTATCAGTGTATAGATAACACTTCTCACCATAGAGATAATGTCGCCAAATCTTCAAAGCAAACACAACTGCGGCGAGTTTTAGATCATAGGTTGGGTAATTTAGCTCGTGAGGCTTGAGTTGACGTGAGGCATAAGCTATGACTTTGCCTTCTTGCATCAGAACACAACCTAATCCTAGGTGGGACGCATCACTATACACAGTGAAGTCTTTGCCTGACTCGGGTTGCACTAACATAGGGGCATGAATAGGGACTTGTTTGAGCTGATCGAAACTCCTTTGCTGATCTACAGTCCATACAAAAGAAGTATCATTGCGGAGAAGCTTCGTTAAGGGTGCTGCAATCAATGAGAATCCCTTAACGAATCTATGGTAATAGCCTGCAAGGACCAGAAAACTACGAACTTCTCCCACACTCTTCGGAAGAGTCCAATCAATGATTGCTTGAATATTCTTTGGGTCCACTTGAATTCCCGCAGAAGAGATTACGTGGCCAAGAAATGATACTTCAGACAGCCAAAATTCACATTTACTAAACTTGGCGTAGAGTTATTTTTCCTGAAGGGTCTGAAGCACAATCCGAAGATGTTCTTTATGAGAATGTGAGTCTTTGGAATAGATCAGAATATCGTCTATAAAGATAACCACAAACTTATCGAGATAGGGCCGAAATACACGATTCATCAGGTCTATGAAGGTTGCAGGTGTATTCGTGAGCCCAAAAGGCATCACCAAAAATTTATAGTGACCATATCTAGTTCGAAAGGCAGTCTTTTGAACATCAGACTCTTTCACCAACATTTGGTAGTATCCGGACCGAAGATCTGTCTTGGAAAAGACAGAAGCATCCTTCAACTGATCAAAGAGGTCATCTATCCTCGAAAGTGGGTACTTGTTCTTGATCGTCACTTCATTCAATTGACAGTAATCAATGCATAGACGCATTGATCCATCATTCTTCTTGACAAACAAAAACGGTGCTCCCTAGGGTGAGGAACTCGGTCGAATAAATCCCTTATCTTGAAGGTATTGAATTTGAGCTTTTAACTCCTTCAACTCCACCGCAACCATTCTATACGGAGCAGTGGAGACCAGAGTAGTTTCATGTTACACTTCTATCCCGAACCCGACTTTACAGGTGGGAGGGAGTCTTAGAAGTTCATCAGGAAACACATCAGGAAATTCTTTCACCACGGGTACGTCTTCGATTTTCAAATCTTTCTTAGACTCCATGACATACATGAGACTCCTTTTAGACTCGGGTTCGGACTTCATCAAGGTTATACTCTCCTTGCCGAGTCTACGAAGATATAATTTCTTCTTTGAACAATCCACCCATGCTTGATGTTCAGCTAGCCAATCGAGGCCTAGTATGAGATCGAACTCATGGAATGGTAAAGCCATCAAGTTGGCCAGAAATGGGATCCCTTAGATCCTTAGGGGACAAGCTCTATAGATTATTCGAATAGCCACACTATCTCCTAGCGGATTTGAGACAAGTATCTCAGAAGTAACATGTTCACATTCTAAAGCATAATTTTCAATCAAGGGTTCACTAATAAAAGAGTTGGTGGAGCCAGGATCTATCAATGCATAAACAAGTTCAGAACATAACTCTACCATACATGCAATCACATCGGGATCATCCTCTTGCTCACGACCTCGAAAGTGGTACATTTGAGCTAAAGTCTGCGGGTCACGACCAGCTGGAGGAGTATTGTTGTTGTGGGTTCTACCTACAGATCCGGATGGTACTGGCTTTACTCATATTCCTTTATTATGATTATTCTGAGAAGCTACAGATGTAGGAGTCTGAGGGTTCTGTGGGCACTGACGGATGAAGTGGCCAGACTCTCCACAAAGGTAACAAGAATTGGATTGCTTACGGCACTACCCCGAGTGCCTTTTTTGGCAGAAGTTACATAAGGAGTCTGGGAACCCTTTGTAAAACCGCATGTGCTATCCACTGAAGCTGCATGGGTAACAGTTGTTCCGACAGACTGGAACTGAGGTACATACCCAGATCGAGGCAACTGTTGGGAGGTAGCAGACTTCTAGTCATATTGTCTTCCCTTCTTTTGGGACGTTGGTGACTTGGAATCATCTCAAAACCTCTTATCAGGTCGAGTCTGGTTCCTCTTTCTCCTCTCGGAGGCTTTTTGTGAAGCTTCGGTTGCGATGGCCCGATTAAAAAGGGTCTGGAAGTCCTCGATTTCCAGGGTAACAAAGAGATGACGAAGTTCATCACAAAGGCCATCTATAAACATTCTGCATTTTTCCTTCTCGGCACCATATCTTGTGTACTTGCAGAAATCGTGGATGTACTGCTCCACTGGTCTTCCCCCTTGCCTCAGATGGAAAAATTTCTTGCGTCTTTCTGCAATGTAGTGCTCACTGATATACTTTTTGCGAAACTCATGAAGAAAGAAGTCCCACGTGATACGATGTTCAGGAACAGTGGGGGTCACCGTATCCCACCAGCTTTGGGCTTCTTCAGCTATCAAAGCCAGAACATATTCAAGCTTGTGCTCCTCAGGACACTTCATTTGTTTATTCAGTACTTTTAAAGTGTTCTCCAGCCAGTTTTATGCGATCTCGGGGTTATCCAAGTCCTGGTCGGTGAACGTATACACAGGGTATTACTTGAGCTTATCAACAGGAGCTCTCGAAGCAGGCAGAGAGGTTTCAGCAGGCGAAGGATGTGGTTCTTGACGGAGGGACACCACCACTTGCTTAATGATGTCCGCCATGGACATCAAATACGCCTGCTGAGCGGGTGGCATTGCTGGAGGGTGAGGTGGATCATTCTGTCCCACACGCTCGGGTTGGATTTCAGGCCTCAAATTGTCCCCCTGAGTTGAGAAGGAGCCTAGATGAAGTTCGTTCACTACCCTTCTATCGGTAGGTCCAGACATTTTAGATCTAAGTTACACAGAATGATTAAATCGTGTAAGTTGCAGGTCACATAATACATATTCATGTAACTCCTAAGTGGCATATGCAGACACATACTCATAACGAATGCCTAGTTAGTCCTATAATCGACTAAACCTAGGCTCTGATACCACAATTGTAACACCTTCTTCCCGGTCTGGTAGAGGTCCGGGTCGGATAGTGTTATCGGAAGATTAATCGAAGGTTCGAATACAGATTTAGAGCTCAAAACCTAATTTAAGTACCATATTGATTATTCTTAAGACTTATCCACTTGTTGGTTACTAAACTTAATCGGAGTTAGAGTCAATTTTAAACTTTTTTTAACCTTAGGGACTAAATTTTAAATTTTACAAATTAAGAGTCCTTAGCCAAAGTTCAAGTTATCATACTAAAATTAATCTTACCAATTATTAGCCTGTGAAATTTCATCACTGACGGAGGTCATTTACCTATCAGATTAGACGATACAATATTTAGTGACCATTTTGTAATCTGTTCAAAACTGTTTTGTTATTCAGATTAACCTATTGGGTGATTTCTAAACCTTACCTATTTTTACCCGTACACTTACAAATCATGTTCCTATTGGTACATTATATTTTTGGGCGTTCAGAATCCATTTACCAAGTTTTCACCATATGCTCATTTTAGGCACTTTTTAACCATTTTAACCTATCCCAATCTAAGCATACATCAGAACCATTTTACCAAGTTATCATACAATCATAGAAAGACTTATACAAAACCAGTTGGACCATATGCCACTTCACTAGGAGTTTATAGCAAAAAGATATCATACATATATGGCAGTGACATGACTTGCAACTACAACAACACGATCAAAGCTCAGAATTGTTCAAGGTCCTGAAAATGCATGAGACGCACATGTTAGGCTTACATAGCCTAGTGAGGTAGTTATAACATTTACAATGAAATGCATGATAATCAAATATACAAGTAGTCATATTATATTATGCACAATTCATGCTTATTACACATATTCTCATGCTTTCACATTCACATATTACATATCACATAGTCATATCTTAATCATAATGTCATAGCACAATTCATAGGCACATATCACATTAGGTGCCATTGGATACGCGGATTCCCTTGTACACCAACACATATAACGGAGAATGGGCCGTAGCCCTTGAGCCGTAGCTTCGGAGATATATCCCTTACACAGTCTATCCTTATTTCCCCCACATATAGGCCGTAGCCCTGGACCGTAGTCCTCCCTTACTTAGCTGAGCTCAATAATCCTATGGCATGCCAATTATATCCAATGTCCATAATTACACAAATTCACATAAACCATATATATTTTTAAGCCATATCAAATATCAAAATGAGCCTAGCTCTATATCATGTCACATTTCATATTAATTCCATATATCACATACGTATAGCATATCATAGTCATATTTGAACATATCAAAGCAATGCAGGTACTTACTAGATTTGCCAATCAAATTCGACATAATTGCTCTACGAGAGCCCTTAAACAAATACAAACATAATCATAAAATAATGCAACGGGATGACACCGAGCCTATCCCTTGACACAACTACACTCACCTCGACAACCTGACATTTTTAAGACTTTTGAATAATGACGCCTTTATTCTTGACTTTCGAAAGAGATGACGGTTGTTCTGCATCAACCCCTTAAGCCAATCGATAGCAAGGACTCGAATTTATCGAACCGAAAAACTCGAGCTTACCAACCTATTACTGAATCGAATTGTTTTTTTTTCTTATTTTCTTGCCTGCCTTCGCAAGATTTCCCCCTCCCCTATTTATACAAATGGTCGACTCAATTGTAACTCCTCAATTAATTTCCCTATGTTCCACGTATGTTGGAACCGTGGCGCAATTTGGGGTATAATACCCTTTTTTGCTTGCCACGTCTTCCCCAACGTGAGGGCTTATGGCCGGGCATCCCAATTCATGGGATTGCCCACAACAATTCCTTCAATTTGAAGGAATTGGCCGTGGGTCTCACGGCCTTTAGTTAGTTTTTTTTAATATAATAATAATAATAAATTGATACGGTTAGCCCGAATAACCTTTACTGTTTCCAATTAGGTACAAGATCGAGCTAATTATTTAATCGGTACACAATATTCAATCACCGGAACTTAACCCCGACTAGACCGGTTTTCGGGGTGTGACATATTCTCTTTTATTTCTCGAAGCATGATTTCCTTTTCGAATCTCATCTTCGTACTGCTTTTAGAATCAAATACAACCTCGACATCAGTTTTCACCATTTTCCATTATAATGAACAATTGCCATAAATTTATTGTTGCTCATTTTCTCTGCATGATCAAAATAAAACATACTAAATCAAAATGTTCATAATAAAATTTAAAAAATTTAAATTCCGTTACTAACATCATGGACGAGTTCTTTTTGAATATATATCTTTTAATAAATATACTATATTAATTTTTTAAAATATATAGTTCGAATATATTTCCTAATATACTAATCAAAATGAACATAATAATTTTTTCTAACATTGTAAATCAACTTTACAACAAAATTTTAAAAATATCCAAATCCAAATTTGAACTAACTCAAATAATAAACTATATGAATAAAATTTAAAATATATGAAACATTCAAAATAAAATGACCAAACTCAAATACAAACAAAACTCTAAAAAATAGAATATGCTTACAATATTTTCTTCACTAATTTCTTTATCTTCTTATTCTACTTCTTCTTCAATCTAATTTTTCCTTCCAACCATAACTATTTAACACAAAAATTAAATTTTTTATCCCTTATAGTAGACCTATCCCTCCTTTACTAATAACTACAAATTTTTAACCTCTACCCCTATATATTTTAAAATACCCTAAACTCATCATCATTCAAAAATTACATCCATCACTCCTAAAAAATAAATCTGACACACACCCTTCCCCAAAATTACACCCTAAACCCAGCCTAAACCTATATTTGAATTAGAAACCTTTTCATTTACGAGGCATGACATGCATGCAGAGTGTACGTGACCGAACACTGTTGAAGTCGGATTCAACTGAATCCGACTTTGACCCCATACCGCCCCTGCCCGCCCGCCATGTGGCACTACCCTTAAAATTCTAGCCCTATTGAAAGTAGGATGCACCTGAGCAAGACTTTAGGGCATTTCTTCCCCACTATTGAAAGTCAGATGCACATGAGAGTGACTTCACTCGATTTTTTTCACTATTCATAGTCAGTTTCATTTGAATCCGTCTTTAACTTTATTGTAATATTTGCAATATTTCGAGAAATAAACTGGCTAGTGCCATATTTTAGGGGGAAAATAAGGTGCACTATTTAAGTAATTTTTCTGTCAAACTTTAAATTTTATTATTATCATAATTCTATAAAAAGTTATTATCTTGATTTTCTTACTAACAATAGCAGTATTCTAAATAATAGTTTTATCAACAAAAAAAATAATAGGCAAAAGATATTAAAAATTTTAGACTAATTTTTTTAATACAATTTCTTTCTTTTCTCTATTATTATTCTCTTTAATTTTCTTTTTTTTAACCTTTTCTTGTATCGTAAATGATAACAGTAATTTTATTTTGGTTGCCGACGAATATGATGATAGTAACTTTCTTCTCATTGCCGACCTCTAATGATATTTTTTATTTCTTTTCTTATTTGTTTTTGTTTCCAATAAGTATCCTTTTATTTTGCATTTATCTTTTTATCACATCTTGCTATGATTTTTGACATGATTTTTTTTTATCTTGTGACATATTCTTTCGTTTATTTTATAACGTGATTCTCATTTACATTTATAATTGTTTGACATCCGTACATCGATTTGTTTGTTAAATTTTCATAGATAATAAAGGATAAAGAAAGTTTTAGTTAGTTCTACAATTATAACATTTAGTATATATATTTCAACATACAGTTTTTTAGATACAAATTAAAATTTAAAAATAATATTATACGAATTAAATTTAAAATATTTATTATTTTATATACTATCATTTGACTGTGATTTTTTTTTAATTTTATAAGTAGGATTAGGGTTGGTCAAAGTGGTAAGTAATTTGGTATCGTTTAAGCAGATATCGAGTTTAAGACCTTGTTTCTGTAGAAAAATTTTGCTAAAAGACTCATCAACCAAATCTAAATGTGTGACCCGAATTAGTCAAGACAAAACCATAAAAAATCAAAGTCATAAAAATCCATAAAGCCAAAAAAAGGAGCTACCATTAATGAATCTCATTTGTGGAGTAAAAGAAAAAGCTTTACTCCCCTCCCCTCCCCTCCCCTCCCCTCCCCTCCCCTCCGTTTCTTTTAATCCGTTAAATTTTTTTCTTGGTAATATGTGTCAATCTTACTATCTATATTCTATAAGCATAAATCGAGCAAAACACAACAGAAATATCAAATTCATAAATACCCTCAGCTATTGTCAAAACCGTATGCCAATTGAGATGTGGTTGTATCACCGTCGAGCACGTCAAACCACCGTTGAACACTCGAAACCACCGTAGCAACGTCTCGAACCATCGTCGAATATAGCGAATTTGACTACACAAAAATTAAAATGCCAAAGATCTTCTAAGCACTCAAAAACTCACTTAGACGGAATATGTGATTTTTTTTGTGTTTGATACTTAAGGAACTTAAACTAATGGGATGTTTATAGTGTTGGTTCACTATCAAAAACTAAACTTTTAGACAATAATACCTCTCAACGTCCTCATTATGGTGCGGCAACTCACCCCACGAACCTTCATGCGCTGTACGTGGGTAACTAAAAATTGAGGGAACAAACCCACGAACCACACACCTGCCAACATGTTCGTCTTTTAATCTGTTGATATTAAATGCATGTTTAATTATCTTTCACAAGATGAGTTTCACATTAATGAACAGGTCGTATAAATCTGACTGGTTATAACTTTTACTGGTACTTAGAACTCACGTTCTCTTTAAGTATCATATCAAACGATTAGAGGGGTAAATAAATAGAGCGTTCGACAAACTGTTCATATAACATCCGTTTATGTCAGTTTATTAAGCTAAATAAACGAATATAAACAAAAATTTTATGTTCGTTTAGTAAACGAATAAACACGAATAGAAGTATATTCGGTTCATTTATATTCACGAACAACCTCATTTATAGGTTTGTTTATAAGCTCGTTTATAGGTTTGTTTATAAGATCGTTTATATGATGAAAATGTTTGTTGATGTATCTAAATACTACTTTTTGTTGTTGATAAGGATGCTATTTAAGTTCACATTGAAATGTAAGTTTTATTTTGTTGCTTTTATTTTATTTATTTATTGTTAATTTAGTTAACATTTATGAACATATAAACGAACATGTTTGCGAATGAATAAACAAATACATTCGCGAACACTTAAACAAACACGTTCGCAAACACTTAAACGAACACGAACACGTTCGCGAACACTTAAACGAACACGTTCGCGAACACTTAAACAAACACGTTCGCGAATACTAAACAAACGAACATGAACACTTTCAAAAATAAATAAATGAACACAAACCGAACAACTTAAAAAAAACAATCATGGACATAGTCTTATTAATTCAAGCTCGGTTCATTTACACCCCATCAACAATCCTACCAACCGAATAACAACAATATACAGTACAAAGTAGACATCCAGAAGATTTAGGATTTAAGTTCTAGATTTTAGACACAACACAAACATGATACGGCTACATTAATATCTCAAAATCCATACAATATAAAAATTATTAACCTCTCAAAATTTATTTCACACTAATAAGGGCTGTATTTGCCCAATATCAAGGGAAATACAGAAAGATTACAACTTCATGAACAACAAAAGAACAGACAGCAGCAGAGAACAAAATTCTGGAATAGAGGAGTACGATACAGATCCAATAACTCGATAATCGCAAAATTCATTTCCTGTTGTATTGTATTGTTCCTTCAGGGAACCAACTATGGCAGTTTATGGTACATTGGAAGCTGTTATCCCAAAGAATATGGAACAGAGCAGTTTCATGATCTAACTTCATCAAGAATTAAAGGAAATTTCAAGAAATGTTATTCTTACATGATTTATGAGATGAAAGACAACTCTATGCAGCTTTGACAGTTGACACGCATGAATGCAGATGTCGACGGTTGGATCAGCGGCGTTCTATGGTCTGCCTGTGTATACAAGCTCATTGGTGTATAAATGAATGCTTCGTTATTCGAAGTATTTATAAATTTCCATCATGGTATTTGGAGGGTTATGTGCTCTTTTAACTTCCAGTGACGGAATATCGCTTGGATAGTTCTATGTTGAACCAAGTGGAAGGAACAGCATGGCCATGTAAAACAAGATAAACAATGAATGCTATATATGCAGCTGTCCATATACAGATCATTAGTCCAAACAACGCTCCCTTGACTTCGGAAACAAAGAAATCAAACAAAAGATACCCATTGATTATTATTACAAGCGCAGCAACAGTCCAGGCCAGTCTCTGCAAAATAGCACAACATAAACCATCAAATTTAGCTATGTTTTTAATCGATACACGTAAGCATTTGTTGGATCTATTAATTCACTCAAGTATCATCAATCACAGCAGTCCAAGCAAATGCAAATGAACTGCAGACACCACAAGCAAAATAAAAGTTTCCATTTTCATTTTCCGAAACATGGAAATCGGAAAGCTAGCTAAGATTTTTTTATGAATTTCGCATGAAGTTGAAAGATTCATTTTGAACCTTCATTTTCCTAAAAAGGCCTTCACCAAGTGGGAAAGATTGAATAATCAAGAATTACAACAGGGTGTTAGAAAGACTCGTACATAACTATTATTATAAAAATGGCAACCAGTAAACTGTATACATTGATGATTGAATTACTGTATGGGTATCTCCATAGGTTCATACACAGCTGTATCTCCAGTTACCAGATACCACACAATGTCACAAGACAATCAATCCCACTAGAGCCAAATGCTCTAAATGAAATTATGTCTAGGAAAAGGAATGGATCCTATTTGGTTCTATGGAACTATAAAGTGGGGACTCTTTGATAATACTGTTCGAAAAAACATGCAATTATTGGTGAAATCTCCTTTGATTTGAGGGTTCTTTGGAAGTCTCTCCAGAACAAATTGCCGTCTTTGTCTCCTCCATAAAATTACTATACTTAGACACATAATCCCCATCATTATGGTACTAAAATATACTTTGCAGATGAACGTCTAAATGGAACAACCAAAGGATAGCAAACATATACGTCATGAGTAAATCGGGATTATCCTCCAACAAATGTCATGAATACTCACATATGCTTTCTACATAGAAAACAAGCATACCGTAAATCAGCCAGCTTTATTGTTTTTCACTGGTAGGCCTAGAGAGTAACGGTGATGACAAAATAAGGGCAATGATCCTATAGATGAGTACATGCATATGAATATCAGTAAAAGGAAATATGGGTCCTTTGGTTGCAAGCTTTGCATTACTTGTATCAAAACTTTATAAACTTTTGGTTCCAGGGTAGAAAACCAATTCAGGTTACTTGTGTTTAAATGACAAACAACTAGGCACAAAAGTGAAGCAAGCTGATTCGGAGATGGCAATAGAAACTCGTGGCAGTTGCCCAAGTTTATTATCATGTTCTATTTGCAATAAAAATGTTTGAAACAACACAAGTATTTTATACTAAATTACTAATAAATATAAAATGACTTGGCGTTGATTTCAAACTAGGTAACTGCAGATCCGCTAGTTATTATAACTTGCAGGCTGAACTAAACTACTGACAATAACCATTAATGTAAACAGAAAGTACATATAAAATTGGAAGATGAGTGAAACAGAAAGCTTACCTCAAGAAAAGGGCCAATCCTAAAGACCCCCATGACCTCCTCCTTGGAGACCAAGGTTAGAAGTGGTATGAGTGCAAAAGGAATCTGTATTGACTGAAGTACATTAAGCCATTCATTCAAGATATCCAATGAGGCTTCGGATGTATTAAAGACAATAGCTACAATAATTGTTGGCACAATTGCAAAGCTTCGTGTAATCAATGCCCTCAACCACTTCTTCAAACCAAGATTGAGAAAACCTCCCATTATAAACTGGCCAGCATATGTCCCAGTTATTGTACTACTTTGTCCAGCTGCTAGTAATCCAATACCCCATATGGATAGAATCGGAAGAAGTCCTCCACCATACTTCTCATCAAGATATTGCCCTGCATTAACTAGTCCTATGCTATTCGCTTGTTTTGTACCATAGAATCCCTTGGCAAAGATTGTTGTCACAAACAAATTGATCATGAAGGAAACCAGAAGAGCAACTGATGACTCGATCGTGTAGTAGTTTAGTGCCTCTTGAACTCGGCCTCTCTTTTTCGGATCAATCTTTCTTGATTGTACCAATGCAGAATGCAAGAATACATTATGAGGCATTATAACACAACCCACTACCCCCACAGCCTGCCGAATCGTTTTTGAGCTAAGTCTAGGAACCAAAATACCTACAACAATGGTAAAAATAAAAGGATACTCAAAAAATGAAATATTAACTTCATACAAAACGATTGTTTTATTAAAATGTAAAAACAAACCTATTAGTAGTTCTTTTCCACTAGGTTTTGTATCACCAAACATCCAAGCAAATGATAAAGCCATAGTTGCAATTAAAACAGCAAAAACAGCTTCCAGTTTCCTGACTCCATAATTCTCTAGGAACAAAAAGATAAAACTGAAAACAGAGAGCGGTGAAACACTTGTTAGAGGTGAATATATATATTTAAATAGAATCTGACTTAATAATCCGCAGTTAGCTACCAGCAAACCTAAAAAGGCTCAAACTTTAAGTTCAAACAAATCTAAAATTATATCACACGATATAAAGAATAGAAAATTCGAAACATGGAAATCAATTCAAAATTCAAGGAAAAGGAAGAAGAAACTCGCAAAAATAACAACTTTTACCAATCCGATGCGGTAATTAAGACACCAGCCCATAGCGGTAAATACCCATTACTCAAAATCTGGATAGCTATAGCACTCCCAATAACCTCTTGAATGTCAGCTCCAATAAGCGCCAATTCCGCCATGAACCATAGAACAAAACGAGGCCAAGTCGGATACTCCTCACGGCAGAGTTCCGCTAGATGCCTGCCAGTAGCCACCCCGAGCCGAGCCGATAACAATTGGATCAGAAGACCCATGATGGTAGCCCACATTAACAACCAAAGCAGAGAGTAACCCGCAATTGCCCCAGCCTGTAGATCACCTTCCAAATTCCCCGGATCTAAAAACGCTATACTCATTAAAAAACCCGGTCCCGTAAACAACCATAGCTTTTTCCAGGAGAAGGGAGGGACATAATCGACATTTCCGATGGATTCCAGCGTTTCCACGTCGACGATGACGATTTTCTCCCGGGATTCGAATGCGACCTCGTTTTCATCATCGGACGATGAGGAGGAAGGAGACTGGGATGGTAAGAGGCGTTTGGATTCGAATACCTCCGCGGTGTCTTTGTCTTTGTTCGGTTCTTCTCTCGACGACTCCTCTCGGGTTTGGGAATTCATCGTCGGAGGAGTATTGTTTTTGCCTGTCTAGATGCCGCGGATACGGCTCCGTTCAGGTGCGGGAGGAGAGATCTCCCGTCGTGTGTGGTAAGGTGTTGAAATTTATACCGGCTTAAATTAAATGCCTTTTCTTGTTATCGTTATTTTGGTAAAAAGACACCAAAATCGACAAATTTTTTAAAAAGCTTAAATACAAAATAAGTATTTAAATTATATTTTTTTAACTTTAAATAATTAAAGTATTTTTTTTAAAAAAATAAGTGATTAAAGTTTATATGGTTATAATTTTAGTTTTTTATAATTAATTATCGTTAAGAAAATTTATAATCACTCAATATTTGACATGTGATAATAATTTTTTTTAACTTTTTGAAGAGAAAAAACTAATATTTTTAAAATTTTCAGAAAATCCAAAAATCTTATTTCTTTTCTTTACAAAACGGTCATCAAATTCCTAAAATTTTCTAAACCCAAACCCTCATATCGTCGCCGTTTTCGCCACCCCTGAGAATGCTCTTTTGGTCGCTAGACTTAACCGATCATTTTCCCTAACATGATGTCGTCAGAAACGACGAATGACGTGTCAGTCGAACGTCGATTTCGCATTCGACGTTCGGTTGGCACGCTGTTCGTCATTTTCGATGACACTGTGTTAGGAAAATGATCGACTAAGTCTAACGACTAGAGGGGTGTTCGTCATTTTCGATGACACTTGTTTGATGGGATCCAAATACCTAAAGAGAGTGTTGCAACACCATGGTTAGATGTTTCCCGAATGTACGTTCCTAAAGCTGTGTGACACAGTGTCTCATTCGAAGATGCTCAACGAGAGATTCCAAGCATGGGTGTACGTTCGCGAAGTTGTGTGGCACTGGGCCTCACTCTAGGTTTGTTGGTATGGTAATGTGTTATGCCTGATCGGTTAATATATCCCTTTGCTTGCTACGTGTTTAGATGACTAGTGGTAGTGCTAGTGTTGTCATTTATGCCATGATTATTTTCTTAGCTACCGCTCATATTTATTATTTGCATGCAGCATGATTGAGTGGAAGTGTATCCACTGAGCTTCATTAGCTCAGCGTTCGGAATTGTTGTTTTCGTTCGCATGTTAGTAGGTTGACGTGCATCGTCAGAGCACCATCAGAGTAGGACTTCAACATTGAATTGGGCCCGATTACAGTACTTATATTATTTGGGCTGTGTATTTGTAGTACCTTGTTTGATGGGTCCAAATACCCAAAGAGAGTGTTGCAACACCATGGTTAGATGTTTCTCGAACGTACGTTCCTGAAGCTATGTGACACCGGGTCTCATTTGAAGATGTTCGACGAGAGATTCTGAGCAGGATGTACGTTCGCGAAGCTGTGTGGCACCGGGCCTCACTCTAGGTTTGTTGGTATGGTAATGTGTGATGTGTGAGTGGTAGTGCTAGTGTTGTTATTTATGCCATGACTATCATTCTTAGCTACTGCTCATATTTATTATTTGCATGAAACATGATTGAGTGGAAGTGTATCCACTGAGCTTTGTTAGCTCAACGTTCAAAATTATTGTTTCTGTTTGTAGGTTAGTATGTTGACGTGCATCGTCGGGGCACCATTAGAGTAGGACTTCAGCATTGACTTGTGTCCGATTACAATACTTATATTATTTGGGCTATGTATTCGTAGTACCTTGTTTGATAGGATCTAGATACTCAATGAGAGTGTTGCAACACCATGGTTAGATGTTACCCGAATGTACGTGTGTGACATCGGGTCTCATTCAAAGATACCCGACGAAAGATTCCGAGCATGAGTGTACGTTCGCGAAGCTGTGTGGCATCGAGCCTCACTCCAGGTTTGTTGGTATGGTAATGTGTGATTGGTTAATATATCCCTTTGCTTGCTATGTGTTTAGACGACTAGTGGTAGTGCTAGTGTTGTTATTTATACCACGATTATCATTCTTAGGTACTGCTCATATTTATTATTTGCATGAAGCATGATTGAGTGGAAGTGTATCCTCTGAGCTTCGCTAGCTCAGCGTTCGAAATTATTGTTTTCGTTCGCAGGTTAGTAGGTTGACATGCATCATCGGAGCACCATCGGAGTAGGACTTCAGCACCGACTTGTGTCCGATTACAGTACTTAGATTATTTGGGCTATGTATTCGCAGGACCGTATGTTGTATTGTAACTCTTATTTTGGATTTTAACTAATGTGTCGAATGCTTTTAATTATGTGTTTTAAATGGAGCTCCCAGGTAACGTTTTAATTGGTTTATCGACTTTGAAATATTAAACTTAATGAATTTTATGAAGTGATTGTGTTGGGCTAAATTTAGTTGCTAATTTATGGTGTTAGGTTTGGGCTTGAGGCCCAACTTGTGACATTTCGGGTTGGGGATGTTATATTAGGGGTGTTCAAATCCGGGTACTCAGATTTTTGGGTACTCGGATCTTTGGGTAGTAGTTCGGCCGACCCGTATTGGTTGGGTACCCGTTAATCGGGTACTCGGATATTGTGAGTACCCTTAAAAATCGGGTAATTGGTTACCCAAATATAAAAAATATGTATTTTTTAAATATAAAATATTTTATTAGTTTAATATAAAATATAAAAATATGTATTTTTTAGTTTAATATAAAAATATTTTAAGGTATTTTATTATATATAAGTATGTATTTATTAAATATAAAAAATCTTAATTTCAAATATATTCGGGTACTCGGATAGTCGAGTACCCAAAAATTTAAAATTTTGTGACTTGAGTCCGATTCGGAAAATGACAGGCAGAGTACCCGACCCGAAAGATAACATTTTTTATAATATTATTCAAATTTTTTTATCAAGTCGTAAGGTCAACGGGCCATGTCACCGGGTTGGTAGTTTTGAACCCCTCGTTTGGTTGGTGAATGGTGAGGCTTGATTGCACGGTCGTGAGTGGGGTAATGACAGTGAGGTAGAGGTGAAAGTTTAAATTTAATATGTCTCATTAATTTTTGCATCTCGAGAAACAAATATAAATGATTGAAAGGTCATTTTATTATAAATAGATATTGTTAGTGTCTGACACAATTTAGAGCTGTTGGTTAAGGATTTCTATTGACATCAAATCTTTTTTTTAAGTCTTAAATTTTTGTTCTAGTAGAAGCAATACCTCTTCTCCCCTTCCCATAGATAAAAACATGTAAAAAAACAATTGTTATTGTTAGTGACAGTAATTCATTTATTTATTTTAATTTTTTCTTTGCGTAATCGATAAGGGCATTTGTTTTGATGTTGGTCGTTGACTGTCGGTGTTTTATATATTTTTTTATTTTCTTTTAGTTGATTTTATTTGTTTTGTTTTTTTCGTATATTTTGTTGCGCTTTTCTCTTTTTTGTGTCACGTTTTCTCTACTTTTGTGGCACGTCTTTGCCTAATGACACGTTTATATGGTTATTTTTGCAGGTGTTTGTATGATGACTCTCATGGCATTTTATTTTTTATTCATGTTTGTCGATGGTCATGATAGTTTGATCCCCTTTGGGTTGTTTGCTGTTGTTACCTGTAACAGATCGTCCCCTTTGGGAATAGACGAGAAAGGTGGTTGTCGATTTTAAATTTTTTATCTAGTTTGTGTTTTGACAATTCCCCAAGGACCCTTCCTACAATGGATCGTAGAGATTTTATTTGGTGCAAGAGGAAGTGTTAATATGACGATGCAACTCTTATCTTTTTTTATTTATCGTTTTCTTTTGCGTTATTTTTAATGTTTTAAAACCTTTAATAGGTTACATTATTGTGTTATTTTTTTATCAATAAATCTGTCTTTTTAATATATCAAAAAATAATGAAAAAAAGAAATTTAATCAAATATCGGTGACTATAAGTGTAGTTTACCTTGATTTAAAGAAAGTTGGCCCGTCCATTCCAATTCCACCCATACTGGGCCCAAAATCAATTCCCTTTTTAAGGCTATTTATTTGTGTACATTTTTTTATCTGGTTAAAAAAGTTCCCCTCCCAAACTCGAAACCCCCCATTTTCTCTACGGTCACTACCCTCGGTCTCTAAGGGGGGCCCATTAGGATTGAGGTTAGAGAGAGAAAATCCTCTCCCTTCTCTCTAGAAAGTTGGGGTAGGACGGCTATGTCCCAATTTCAGTCACGACAATGTTTACTGGTAGCAGATCCATGGTGTTCTGTTAGCTCTATAGGGGGTAGTGAACCGCGACCACCCCATGGTGGCCATGATTTTCCTTGTCGCCTCCACCGTCAGGTTTGGAACGAAGCACATGGCTTTGGAGGTTGTCTCCGGTGTTTGGTAAGTACTCATTTCTTCTCTTTTTTGTAGGTTCATGTCCGAGGGAGGGCCTTGGAAGAATGGCAAGAGATTGGGAAAGAGTCTGGATCATGGTGTGGTTTTCTTGGCTGGTTTTTAAGGTGTTCCGATGAGGTGGTCGGAGTGTCTCATTTTCAGTCTTGGCAATGGTTTTTGGAAGCAGTTATAGTATGTTTTATTTGCTCTTTAGGGGGTCCCGATGGGGGTTTATACAGGCCCGATGGCGGGTCTAGTCTGGTCGATGGTGGGGCGGTGTACGTCGGCGAGGAGTCCGACATAGTGCCCAGGCGTGGCACAAACTCGTGGTGGTTTGGCCTGTTCCTCCCGCACCCAAGGGTCTGTGAGCAGGACGTTGATCGGACACCAAGGTGGCGTAGATGGAAAGTGTCCCCATTTCAGACAACTCAATGTTCACTGGGAGCAGTCCGGGCATGTTTTTTAGCTCTTTAAGGGGTAGTGATCCGCGACCCCCCGACCCCCACACCGAGGGGGCGGCCTTCAGCACCCCTGGTGCTCGAGGAAGGCCATTGGGTGCCAGCGGTCCCATCCCTTTGTCCCAGCACGATGGCTGGAGATTAGACCCAAAGGAGGCCTTTTGGGAGGGTAGGTTACTCGAATATCGGCCAGTGAGTAGTTTAAAATCCGAGAAATTTTTTTTCGGTGACTGAGATTTTTTCCCCGATGAGTCCACGAAGAAGACGATCCTGTGGCGGGAAATTGACCATCGGCTTAAGCTTTCTTGCCCTTTGTCAGGGCTGTCTCACGCAACTTTTGACTTTAGCAGCTTTACCATACACAAGGTATTGCTTATTTCCATTTTCAAGATACTTAGGGACTCTGTAGCACTGTCAAGGACTGCTCCTGGGGCTGGTGCTAACTTTTCGGGTGTGGGCTATTGTTCCTCTGCGGCTCGGTCAGGCCAAGACAGTGGGGCCAGGTTTGACTCTAATGGTCCTGAGATAATAATCAAAGTTGTGATGATGGCTGCCGGAAAATATAGTAGTTGGAACTTAAAGCTTGCGATCACTGGCCTCTAGTGGGTGTAAAGAGTATGGCTTGGTGTCCGGGATATGGGCTTTTTGATGGTATATGGTGGCTGGAATTTGACGACAGGGTGGTAATAGAATTATCTAAGGGATGGTTCGTTTTATTCGATGAACCAAGAAGGAAGATAAGCTCGTGTAGATTTGGTCCCTCCAAAAAATTACTTTCCCACCTAAAGTCAAGCATGGTTCAGACGGTAGGATGGGATGTCAGTGTTGCGTGCCCCAATGGTTCACCCAGATCGCCCGTTTCAAGATACAACCTTTATGCAGCCCGATCAGGATTAGGCAGCGGGACTAGTGTCGACTCTGCGAGTGCTGGACATTGTTCTTATGTGGCGCGGTCAGGCCTAGCCTGTGGGGCCAGTGCTGACTTTGCTAGATTTGGAAACTGTTTCTCTGGCCACTTTTGTCGGCTGCTGGTAGATCTACCTAATTGGGATTTCCTTTGTATTTTCAACAGAGTGAAAGGCTTATCGACATTTAATGTAAATTTTTTTGTCCCCCATTGATTGGAGGCCGGACAAAGGGGGAAAGAAAATTTATGTGGCTGCCTCTTTCCTTGGGGACTTGTTATTGACCCAAAGCCTTACCCTGGTCAAACCTCTCTCTTTCTCGTTGCTTGAGCATCAAACACTCTTAGTGGCCATGGAAGATATGCCTCTAGAGCTGGTTAAACAACTAGAAGGGCTCCAATTCACAAATGAAGAGCTGATTGTCACGGATGAAATAGATAACTTGGGATTGAAACTAGTTGAAGGTGAGGAGAAATGGCTCGTGGGGAAGCTTGTCTCACCACAGATTGTGGATGGTCCAAAGCTTATTAGAGTGTACTTCTCGGTCTGAAAGGAACACCCGTTGGAGGAAGCCACTTCACTCGGACCAAATATGTTCTTGTTCAAATTTAAGAGGGCTGAGGACAAGGACTTTGTACTCGGGAGATGTCCTTGGACTTTCGATATGGAGCTCCTTGCTATCAAAAAGTTTGATAGGTTGCTTAGCCCAAGGGAGTATGATTTCAACCCTCTCCCGATATGGATTCGTATTTATGATGTTCCTTTGGGCATCATGAATAGTAAGGTTGGGGAAGCTATGGGCAATAAATTTGGAAAATGTTTGGCGACGGATTTACGGGACGAGGAATGATGCACCGGTGAGTACCTACGTATTAGAGTTGAACTTGATTGTAGAAAACCACTCAAGAGATGTACGGTATTGGGTAAGAACATAAAAACGGGCCAACCCCGAATTTGCTTGGCTAAGTATGAGAGGCTCCCAAAGTTTTGTTTCTTTTGTGGCATTATTGGCCATGAATATCATCTCTGCTCGGATCTCCCTGCTGGAAGCAACAACAAGTTCCAATTTGGTAACTGGCTCCGAGTGGAATCCCCCAAGTCAAACAACCTTGCCCTCAAGAAATCTCGATCGAGAATTGTATTTGTAACTAATAGCGAAGACTCAGCATCGGAATGGAAAGGCGGGGACAAAGCTGCTATTGAAGGATGTGGGGAAAATGAGAATAGAATGGCGGTTAAGGAAAAAGGGAAGGGGAAAGCCGATGGTGCAAAAGAGTCCAAGGAAAATAGCTTGGAGTATGCCCCGGACCGATCCAAACACCTCACCACAATGGAACCTAAACCCAAGAGTGCAAAACGATCTTTAAAAGGGAAACTGGAAGGCAGTAGCTCTAAGATGGCAAAGAAAGCTAAGTCGATGACTTGCCCACCCTTGGATGAAGTTGAACATGGACTAGAGGTGGTGTCCCCTGTTGCGTGTGATAAGTGCTACGCAATTGTGCAAGTATACACGTCGCAAGTAATAAAGTGATATGAGTATCGAGTATCGTCTCCACAGGGATTGGTTTGGGCCACTTTGCTTAAGTTACTGCACTGTGAAAATAAAAACACAATTGATAATAGAGGTTTTTATTAACGAGAAAAGTAAAAGCAATAAACTAAAAGAATAGATGAAAGAAAAAGAGAGAATAGGCCAGGTTATCGTGAGTTGAGGTGTGATAGCCGATTGGATTGTCTTGGTAAAAGAGTGCATGGGCAACTCAGTTGCTGTGGCGACTTGCACAACGGGGTTGCCTTGGCAACTAATTGATGGTTGCTTGGGCGACTAGTTGGGCAACTACTTGGGCGACTGGGCAGCAACTTCAAGGTTCGGCGGAGCGTTCTTCAATGGTTTCTTCTTATCCCTAAGTCGAAACTCTAGCTACTTGTGCATGCCTTGATAATACATCCCTGCGTGAATCAAGGGTGAACAACAACCAATCTTGCGCTCCTCTTAGCCGTTGAAATCCTTAACTTATTCCTAAGCCGGATTAATCTTCACCATCATTGGATTGAATGAAGATCATATTCATTCGTTTCTTGAATCTAACTCTCCCGATATTAGATAAATGGATGAAATCACGAGATCCTCTCCCAATTCACTCAAAAAACAATAATAAGAACCAAGAATGAATAAACCTTGAAATAGAAAAGTGCAAACTCTTATTACCTAAACAAAAACCAATAGTTTCTCACAACCACAAAACACAATAACCATAGCCAAGTAAATTTAGTTCATGGCTAGGTTCCAAAGAAACACAAGATAAACAATCCCTAGCATGAACCCAATCGAACAAAGATGAAGGAAGAGGCTTGTCGAAATCCTCCTTGCCCTTGATGCTTGTCGAAAATTCTCTCCTCTTGCGCTACTTGGACTTGCCGAAATTTCCCTCTTGCTCTCCCTATATGGATTGTCGAAATCTCCTTGCTATTTATAGGGCTAGGCCAAAGTCCTTCTTTGAGGAGGAGTTTAAATTGGAATTAAATTATCTTTAAAGAATATAATTCTTTATTATAATTGTATTCCTACTAGAACTTCTCCTATCTTCTTGGAATTTAATTCTTCTTTAATCTCTGCATGGCAATCAAATTCCTTTGGGTTTGGGCTTTGCTCCACGTCATCTTGGGCTTGTCTAGTCATCAATTTCGACATCCCTATTGCATTTTCTTTTTGTCGACAATTGCCATGGCAACTGGCTCGGCATCTCCTTCATGCATTGCCCTGGCAACTAGCTCGGCATATCCTTCATGCATTGCCCTGGCAACTAGCTCGGCATTGCTTTGGCAAGTGATCCTGCGCATACATACACAAAAACACACCAAAGCAAAGATCTTTTTCCACAAAAATCACCAAGTTATGTAATCAAGCTCAACAAAGGGAAAGAAACATGAATTAATGCATGAATAACTAATTATGCAACTAATATGAGCTTAAGTCTAACAATAATATGAGTAAAAAGGGTAATAAAAATAGTACTTTTGAACACTTATCACGCCCCCAAACTCGAACTATTGCTTGTCCTCAAGCAATGCAAACTAACAATTACACCGCCAAGACTTTAATCATCAAAGACATGCTTCAAACTTGAATTCAAACCTCGGAACCGTGGCACAAAGTATGATCACCTTTTAATTTTTCGGATAACACAAAAATTACCCGGAACCAAACTATAATGCTCGTGACAATGTGTGTGCGTAGTTGTGTAAAGTTGATTTTCAAGATTCTATGTGAACAATAGGCTTTTATTAATTTAATTATCGGGGCATTTATTTTTATTTTCACTAGAGCCAATTTCGGGCACCTCTAGCAAAGTAAGCAATTTCTCATTTTATTTTAGTCGACTAGAGCCAATTTCGGGCACCTCTAGCGATTCTTTAATGTGCATTAACTACTAGAGCCAGTTTCGGGCACCTCTAGCAAGAAAGAGCAATTACTACTAGAGCCAGTTTTGGGCACCTCTAGCAAGAAATTAACTTTTAATTTTCAATTTAAAATTTACCCTAATTTTAAGCAACCTAAGTTCACTAAGTTTCTTTCAATCAACAAGCCACAACCGTGTAGAAAAAAATTCAGCATCATAGTAAAATTCTAAGTTCTTTTCATGTAATCCTAAAATTAAAGGTTCTTTCAATTAAGTGCAGTGGCAAAAATTCATCATTGGATATTCAACAAGTCTTAAGCAATTAAATCAAATTAAAGGCATGGCAAGTAACATATGCAACCTATATGTGATTGCTAAAGATGAATGCAACTAAACATGAAACTAACTAGAAACCAACACCCCCCAAACTCGAGAGAAGCATTGTCCTCAATGCATGTAAGAGTGAAACAAAATTTAAAAGAAACTAAATGAAATGAGTTAGTCGAAGAGGTCGTCACCTTGAGTGATAAGTTTCCTTCGTGCCGTTTGCTTGATTCATTTTTTAGTCGGTGGTTCAATGCTGGTGCCGTGTGAATAGCATTGCTTTGATTTGATCCATGTTTGCCGATGCAGGTTCACTTGCATGGGCATCAGTAGTTCCCGAAGCCATAGTTGTTGCCTGGGCATCGCCAGTTTCTATTGTGGTTGCTGTGGCAAGTAGTCGGTAGTGAATTTCCTTAGCATGGTGGTTGTAAGTCTTGTTGTGGAAAAGAAAACCTGGAAACTAAAGATAATGAAGAAAAATAAAATATATCCTAAAAATAAAGAGAAAAAATAACCAAAAATAATAGAACAAAATAGTTCAAAAAAATAAAAATAAAAATAAATGTATCAGTAGTTGCCGTGGTGTCGAGGGTTGCCGAGGCATGCACATCCATGGTTGCCGAGGCGTCAGGGGTTGCCGAGGCGTGCGTATCAGGAGTTGCTGCAGTGTTGAAGGTTGCCGAGGCATGCGCATCCATGGTTGCCGAGGCATCAAGGGTTGCTGCGGTATTGAAGGTTGCCGTTTTCGATACTTCTTATAGTCCATCCGCACCCTCCATCGGGTGATAATATTGCCCAAAAAGAGTTTGGCCAATGTCCTTGCCACTACTCCCTTTTGCGTTACCATGGTGGAGGTGTATTTCTTCTTTGTTCGCTTGTAGTCCATGTATACTCTCCACCTTGCTACTATTCCTGAAGGCACAAATATATTAATAGGAAAAATTATATCTATTCTCAACCATTCAATTACCTCATTCTTGTCGACTTCTATCATGGTTGGATGTAGCCTTTGTTGTCGTGGCAATTGTTTGCTCAAGCCAATTGCCGTGGCAATCGATTGTCAAATTTTGCTTTAAGTCAAGGAAGAATCAATTTTACAAGAGCTTTATGAATCCAAACACCTTTTTCTTTTGGCCTCTCAAACATCTCCATCGGAGAGATTTCGATGGCTTCAAATCTACCAACCTCGGTTCCTCAAGACATACCCGCAATGGACGAGGTGAGTTTTAAAGAATTCAAAATGTTCAACTATTACCTGCTCATATTCCATTGGCAAAGTATTATCATCTCGTTGATCTTGCATGTGGTCGTGTAATTGCCGTGGCAATTGTAGATGAGAGCAATCTGCACATTCCTGCTTCAACATCAACGTTATAACTTTACGGGCATCGGGTTCCTCGAATTTGCTTTAGTATTGTTGTTCTCGGCTTCACCGAGTGTTGTCGCGGCATTGCTCGCTCAGGCTCCTCAATCATTGCCGAGGCAATTTGTTGTTCAAGCTCATCATGTGTTGGGCAGCCTCTCTCATTGGCATCCTCTTGACTTTGAGGTTCTAGTTGTTCCTCACACATCGGAGATATTTCTTTGTATTGCTCCTTATCCTCTTGCCTTGGGACGTCAGTATCCCTAGGAATGAATTGTTGGTGCATGTTATCCATGACATATGTGGATCTCCCCAATTGATCTTCTGAATCCCCTAAGGTTGCATCCCACTGAGCTATCCTCGTATCCATAGATTTTGATAGTTCTCGAATCTCTTCAATTGATCCGTCAAGTCTAGCCAAGGAAGCTAGTAACGTTTCCTCCAAGGAATTGGAATGCTCTTGAAAAGGACTACATTGCCATGACATATCTGTTGCTGCAGCAAAATTGTTATGGTAAAATTTTTTTGAGCTTTTGACCATACCATGAAGAATTTTGCTGCTGGTTCCCTCTATGGTCCTCCATGTAGTTATATGCACCGAAAATGTGAGGGCAATTTTCAAACTCATGATGTTCTCCACACATAGCACAAGATTTTTCCACAGTATAAGTTCTTTGGGCTTTTCTCGGTTGGTATAGGTAATCATCAAAGGGTGCAAGAAACTCTTGATTGGATTGATTCATATCTTCCAACATCATCTCTCGAATAGATTGGCTTTTATTTCCCGACATGTTGGCGTCCCTTAACTTGTAGCGCACCTAATTTTTTTTGATAAAACAAACAAAAAGAAAAGTTAGTAAAACTAAGAGAAAAAAAATGCAATAACAAAACAACTAACACCAATTGCCAATCCCCGGCAACGACGCCAAAAACTTGTTGCGTGTGATAAGTGCTACGCAATTGTGCAAGTATACACGTCGCAAGTAATAAAGTGATATGAGTATCGAGTATCGTCTCCACGAGGGGATTGGTTTGGGCCACTTTGCTTAAGTTCTTGCCTTTGTGAAAATAAAAACACAATTGATAATAGAGGTTTTAATTAACGAGAAAAGTAAAAGCAATAAACTAAAAGAATAGATGAAAGAAAAAGAGAGAATAGGCCAGGTTATCGTGAGTTGAGGTGTGATAGCCGATTGGATTGTCTTGGTAAAAGAGTGCATGGGCAACTCGATTCTTTGTGGCGACTTGCTGCAACGGGTGCCTTGGCAACTAATTGATGGTTGCTTGGGCGACTAGTTGGGCAACTACTTGGGCGATCGGGCAGCAACTTCAAGGTTCGCGGAGCGTTCTTCAATGGTTTCTTCTTATCCCTAAGTCGAAACTCTAGCTACTTGTGCATGCCTTGATAATACATCCTGCGTGAATCAAGGGTGAACAACAACCAATCTTGCGTCCTCCTCTTAGCCGTTGAAATCCTTA
Source organism: Hibiscus mutabilis (assembly GCA_019671005.1). NCBI lineage: Eukaryota > Viridiplantae > Streptophyta > Magnoliopsida > Malvales > Malvaceae > Hibiscus > Hibiscus mutabilis. The sequence continues at coordinate 22,895,103 of CM033721.1, read as the reverse complement.
ACTTATTCCTAAGCCGGATTAATCTTCACCATCATTGGATTGAATGAAGATCATATTCATTCGTTTCTTGAATCTAACTCTCCCGATATTAGATAAATGGATGAAATCACGAGATCCTCTCCCAATTCACTCGCAAACAATAATAAGAACCAAGAATGAATAAACCTTGAAATAGAAAAGTGCAAACTCTTATTACCTAAACAAAAACCAATAGTTTCTCACAACCACAAAACACAATAACCATAGCCAAGTAAATTTAGTTCATGGCTAGGTTCCAAAGAAACACAAGATAAACAATCCCTAGCATGAACCCAATCGAACAAAGATGAAGGAAGAGGCTTGTCGAAATCCTCCTTGCCCTTGATGCTTGTCGAAAATTCTCTCCTCTTGCCCTACTTGGACTTGCCGAAATTTCCCTCTTGCTCTCCCTATATGGATTGTCGAAATCTCCTTGCTATTTATAGGGCTAGGCCAAAGTCCTTCTTTGAGGATGAGTTTAAATTGGAATTAAATTATCTTTAAAGAATATAATTCTTTATTATAATTGTATTCCTACTAGAACTTCTCCTATCTTCTTGGAATTTAATTCTTCTTTAATCTCTGCATGGCAATCAAATTCCTTTGGGTTTGAGCTTTGCTCCACGTCATCTTGGGCTTGTCTAGTCATCAATTTCGACATTCCTATTGCATTTTCTTTTTGTCGACAATTGCCATGGCAACTGGCTCGGCGTCTCCTTCATGCATTGCCCTGGCAACTAGCTCGGCATATCCTTCATGCATTGCCCTGGCAACTAGCTCGACATTGCTTTGGCAAGTGATCCTGCACATACATACACAAAAACACACCAAAGCAGCATCTTTTTCCACAAAAATCACCAAGTTATGTAATCAAGCTCAACAGTGGAAAGAAACATGAATTAATGCATGAATAACTAATTATGCAACTAATATGAGCTTAAGTCTAACAATAATATGAGTAAAAAGGGTAATAAAAATAGTACTTTTGAACACTTATCATCCCCTCTCAAGGCACCTATATCGGTGGAGGCTGGTTCACAGCCCCGCAGGGAGCAATGAAGACCCTATGTTGGAACTGCCAGAGCTTGGGAAACCCCGAGACAGTTCAAGCCTTGTCAAGGTTCGTGACCTTGAATGATCCCGATTTAGTATTTATTAGTGAAACTATACTCTTCAAGAATAAAGTAGATGGTATTCGTAGAAGATTAAACATGGTTGGTTGTATTGATGTTGAGAAAAGTGATGGATGTAGTGGATTGCTTCTGTTATGGAAGGAAGGTGTGGACGTTAGCCTCCTATCCTTTTCAAAATCCCACATTGATGTTGAAGTTGCACTTAGGACATTTAAAACTCGATTCACGAGTATGTATGGCACATATAATCATACAAGGAAGCATGTAGATTGGGAATTGCTAGACAAACTCAAAGGGGAATCCCAATTACCGTGGCTCATAGGGGGTGATCTTAACGACATTCTTTGCATGAATGAGAAAACTGGGGGAGAAGGAAACCGATAGTGGAAATGGATGCCTTTAGAGATGCTCTTGAGAGAAATGGCATTTGGGTTATTAAACCTACTCGAGGATGGTTCACTTGGCACTATGGGGACAATATGGACAACCATGTCAAACAAAGAATTGATCGGTATGTGGCTTCTATTCCATGGCTTCATCTGTTTGGACAATGTGAGATCACATCAGAATATACAAAGGATTCGGATCATTACTTTCTTTTCCTCGATACTGAGGGCAAACAAAGAATAGAAGGAAAGAATGGGGACTATTTTAGGTTCGATGTGTGCTGGGCTGACGAGGATGATTCTTGAACATTGTTAACAGCGCGTGGACCAACCCCGAGGGAGACACATTAGGGAAGCTGAAAAACATTGGCAAAAGTCTCCATGAATGGCAATCGCATAGAAGAACAGTTGAAGTGCGACGCAAGAAACAACTCAAAAAATCTATTGAGCACCTTCTTGAGCTAAGCACTACTGAGGCAAGATTGGAGGACCTTAAGAATTCGAAAAATGAGCTGAAATCAATTATTGAAAAAGAGAAGGTGTACTGGAAGAAAATGTCTCAAGTAAAATGGCTTAAAGAAGGGGATGGAAATACAAGATTCTTCCATGCTCGAGCTAGCAATCGAAGAAAGAAGAACTTGATTAAGGGCATCGAGAATAATGCTGGGGAGTGGATTGAAGGAGTGGAGAACATTTTTGTGGTGGCTAAAAAGTTCTTTTCCAATCTCTTCCAGTCCGACAATGGCTCAACCTCTAGCATGATCCTTCAAGCCATTGAGCCTTGCATAACACCGGAGATGAACGACAAGCTTTGTGCGGGATTCACGGTGGATGAAGTCAAAAAAACTTTCTTTCAAATTCACCCAAACAAAGCCCCAGGTATGGACGGCTTACCCGCAGCTTTCTTTTGCAAATTCTGGTCCATCCTTAATGTTGAATTTATTAATTTGTGCCTTGATCTCCTTTTGGGTAGAGTTAACATGGGTGAGGTAAGCCAAACTTTTATTGTGCTTATCCCGAAACTAGGTAACCCGACCCTCATGAAACACTTTAGACCAATTAGTCTTTGTAATATGGTATACAAAACTTGCTCTAAAGTTCTTGTGAATGGACTCAAACATATTATGCACTGTTGTATTGCTGAGAACCAAAATGTCTTTGTTTCAGGCAGACTTATTTCGGATAATGTTATTGTGGCTCATGAACTTTTTCACTATTTAAAGGGTGCAAAAAATGGACCTAATAAAGGGGTAGCGATTAAACTGGATATGGAAAAAGCCTATGATAGAGTTGAATGGCATTTTCTTGCGGATGTTATGACCAAAATAGGTTTTGCCTCTAAATGGATTGACACAGTTATGACTTGTGTTTCTACTGTTTCTTACTGTTTCAAGATTAACAGTGCCATTTCAGATCCTTTCATGCCTTCTAGAGGATTAAGGCAAGGGGATCTCCTCTCATCTCCCCGTACCTTTTCCTTTTCTGTACACAGGGGCTTTCGGCTTTGCTACTAAAGGAACAATCAGAGGGGCGTATTAGAGGTGTTCGTGCAAGCCAAAATGGATCAAGGGTCAACCATCACTTGTATGCCGATGACTGCCTTTTGTTTATCAAAAACTCGAAGAAGGAAGCTATGAGACTTAAGCATGTACTGACGGTTTATGAATCTTCTTCAGGGCAAAAGATCAATGTGGAGAAATCCTCTATCTATTTCAGCAATGGCATGAATGACCAAAGCAAATCTGAAATCAAGGTTGTTTTGAGCATGAGGGCAAATGAAGTTTTGGGGCAATACCTTGGTCTCCCCTTAATCGTGGGTAAAAGCAAAGTGGAATCTTTCGAGTATTTAGATGAAAAAATGGACAAGAGGATGTGCAATTGGACCAAGAAGTTACTCTCCTTTGTTGGTCGAGAGATATTCATCAAATCAGTGGCACAGGCCATCCCTGCCTATGCAATGTCATGTTTTCTCCTCCTGGATTGCATCATTGATCCGATGGTGTCCACTACTAGAAAATTTTGGTGGTCTGGGAAGAATAAAGAGAGGGGATGGCCTCATGTGGCGTGACAAAACCTGTGTATACCGAAAGGATTTGGGGGATTAGGATTCCGAGATCTCAAGACATTTAATCTCGCTTTTTTGGCCAAGTTAATCTCGCTCTTTTGGCCAAGCAAGTTTGGAGATTGCTATGCAACAAAGAGTCACTATGTTTCAAAGTGCTATCGGCAAAATATTTCCCCAATGGGGACGTGCTTGAAGCAAAACATGAGGGGAAAACCTCATTTGTGTGGAGCAGCATCTTCAAGGCAAAATAAGCAATTAAAGAAGGCTTCCATTAGAGGATTGGGACTAACAGTCAGGACCGGATTTTTAAAGATAAATGGGGGAGTACCAAACCTATCTCGCTGAAAGGAAGTCACTTGGACAACGAACTCAACCCGATTCGGTGTAGCGAGTTTATGGTGCATAATGTTGCTGCTTGGAATGTTGTCCAGCTTAATCAAGTTTTCTCTGATGAGGATGCGGATGTGATCAGTCGGTGCCCCATTGCACCCCACTCTGGTGATTTGATCGTTTGGGGACACCACTCGTCCGACACTTATACCACTCGATCTGGTTACAATTGGCTCCTTCTACAGAAACATGAGGTAAGAGACTCCTCGACAATTTGGAAGGCAATGGAAAAGCTTCTCACTTTGCCTAAAATTCGACTGTTTGGGTGGAGATTGTGTTATGAAGCCCTCTCTTTGGGCTACAAACTTGAAGCAGCTGGGCTGGACCCTTGTACTTGTAAAATGTGTAACAATGACATTGAATCTTGCCTTCATGCCTTTCGGGAATGCCCAACCCTTAGAGAAGCTTTTGATATTTGCTCGCTATCGACATCCTTGCCAAATGGTCAGTTTTCGAGTTGCAAGGCCTGGCTGGAGGAAGCACTCAAGAACCTTGACAAGGAAAAATTCACACTTCTCATCATTATCATGTGGAACATATGGAATCGGAGAAACAAATTGACCCACGAGAACAAGGTTCTCCCGATTCGAGCTGTTGTTGATTATGTGAAGGTTTTAGCTTCGGATTACAAAGCAGCCCAAGAGCCCATAAGTAATCATGTCCCTTGCAGTCGAGCTAAAAGATGGTCTTGTCCACTCGAGGGTACCATCAAGGTAAATGTTGATGCAGCATTCATGCCAAACTCGGGGGCAGCCTCAATTGGAATAATGGCCCGAAACTCGCATGGACTAGTCCTTGATGCGAGAGCCCATAAGCTACAAGGGGTGCACACTGCTGAAACTGCTGAAGCTTGCGCCTACTCTTTGGGCCTCAAGATGGCAGTAGAAAATGATTGGCCAAAGGCCTTAATTGAAGGATATTCTATGGCGGTGGTTAACAAGCTGAACGCTACGTCACTTGATAGGTTGACCACAACAACATACTTAACCGAAGCGCATGTCATACTGGCCGAACGCAACAACTATAAGGTCACACATATAGGCCGAGAAGCAAATAGGGTCGCTCACTCACTTGCACATTGGGGCATAAATTGTATTGAGCCTTTTACTTTCTCGTATGAAGTTCCGGATTGTATTGCTAACTTTGTAATTGATGACGTCATTTATGGCTAATGAAATACAATTCATTTTTCAAAAAAAAAAACACTACCCTCGGTCTCTAAGCAAAAGAAATGGCCGAAACTGAATCCACCACCGCCGCGGCGGAGCCCCACCAGACCCAGCCTCAAGAGAAAGTAGACGACATCTTCGCCAAGCTAAATAACCTTACGCTCCGAATTTGGCCGCCCTCTCAAAGAACCCGTGATGCCGTTATCAACCGCATAGTCGAGACGCTGTCATCCCAATCCGTGCTTTCCAAAAGCTACGGCACGATCCCCGAAGACGAGTCATCCTCCGTGGCCAAGTCGATCGAGGATGAGGCTTTCTCAGTCGCAGGAGCAGCGTTCTCCCCCGATGATGATGGCATCGCGATCCTTTAGATGTATTCCAAGGAGATCAGCAAGCGTATGCTCGACACTGTCAAATCTCGAGCTTCTACCGCCGCAGCCTCCAATGCTCCGCCAGGTACGGATGCTCCGAGTGGTGAGGAGATTTCATCGTCGTCTGTTGAGGCAGAGGCCTGAGTTTGAGGATCCTTGTTTCTCTCTTCCTCTGTCTTCAGGGCTCTTTTTTAGATTACAATTGGTATTGCTAGTGTTTGTTGAGACCTGTTTGCTTGGCCATGGATATTTCGATATGCTTAATTGCTTATATTAGACGATAATAATATTTTAACTTTAATACCCCTCCCTTTGATTTTGAGGGTTTTCTGTAATCTTTGTGAAAATGTTTTTGATCTTTATGAATTGCTTGCTTTTTGTTGCTCTATTCATTGCTACAGTGCAAAATGCAGCATAGAGGGTGCTAGAAATTTTCTTCATTAATGATTGTTTCCCACCAACTCAACAGCATTCTGTTGTACCTTAATTTACTTTTTGTTCCTCCATGATCTGTTTCAACAAACGAAGTTATTAGCTTTTCACAGGAATTAGGCAATGCTATTTAGAATTTTCATCTCTCGAAAGCTAAACAATGGAAAGTTTGGAAACCAGAGCTATCAAGTTGAAACTTGAGTCTTGTAAATAGTTGGTGTGTAGAAAGAGCTGCATGCACTAGAAGTTTCTATATTTTATATAGATCTGATATATGGTCTTAAATCTTAATATTTCTTATTGTAATCCTTTTAAGGAAAGTAATTGTTGATACAAAAATTTAATGTGTTAGGAAAGATTCTTAGGTGAGGTTTCTGCCGTGAATTAGAAACTGCATTCTTATGAACTTATATGTTTAGTATATCAGTCATCTAAGCAAACAATTGCTATGAATTGAATACGACCTGTAATCAAGTGCTCGTGTCAAAATAGCATAATGCTTTGAGCAATGCTTCCCTGTGTTCAGTTCTCAAGCTATTTTCATGTTCCATAATTCTGCAACATATGTTTACTTGAGTGACTTGAATACCGTTTTCGTTTTCTGAATGGTGAATCTCTTTCTTCTTCTTTTTTTGCTTCATTTCAATGCTGAGTTGCATGATATCATACTCCTTTTCTCATGGTTGCTACTAGTTTTCAAACATGCAGCTAATGTCTTGGTTGAAGGAAATATTATATTACTTTGTTGATGCCATAAACCCCAGTTTCTCTTCTAATTTCTATAGTTGGATGGGCTCCCAATTGTGCATTTTGGTAGGTAAATTAGATGATCAATATTTACATTGTTTAGATCATGCTTCCCCCCTAGGTAGAGTTTTCTTGACATTCGATGCTAGAACATCTTACTATATAAACCAAGACTTAGCAATTAAGATCTTGTAAAGTCTTTTGTTACACTTGTATCCTTTTACTTCTTTTTCTTCTCATTTGCATGTTCATATATGAAAGTTTTTTAGGAAAGAAGGAAAAGTATGTGATTCTTTTCAACCATGAATGCTTTCTAGATCACTATGTTTATTCCTTGGCCTTCAACAATATAGAAACGGGTCAGTTTGAGATTGGCCGTATACTTTTTTATGTTCAACATTACGCGTTATATATATAGCTATATGGTTTCTTAGGGATTGATCATACTTTAATCTGCATTATGTCTGGTGTTGATCACATTCTTAGCACCAATAACATTGATGTTAGTGCTGTGTGTATTCACTGTGAATTGTAAGAGGACTCACTTTTGAGTATGGGGAAGGGTTAATTTCCAAATGTATCCCATATTTAATCACTAATTATTTTATATTTCAATTTGGGAAATGAAAATGAAAATTATTCTTGAATTTCGATAAATGTAGATAGTATAAAATAACAGGCGGGAAGTACATTGTGGGTGGCCTACAGGCTACAACCAGCACGAAAGGGATGGATGGAGAAATCAGACCCAATTTATAGTTGTTGTCTTGCCAGCCAGAGGACTTTGGGTGGTGCGAAAGTTAATCTGTCCGTTGCTTTCGGACATTTTATTTTTAATCAAGGGAACTCTTAGAAACAATCAAGTGTTAATATATAGGGAATTTTCAGAAAATTTGACCCACCCTTGTTTTGTTTGTTTTCTATGATCCTTTTGTGAATTGGGAAAATTGTATTGAGAATTAATCTATTAGGAATCAATAAAAAATTCTCAATCTAGTCGATACGTATTGAAAATTAATGGAGAAAAGGCTAGGGATGACAATCGGAACTTCAAACTGATCCAAGTTCGAATTTAAATTTGAATACACCAAGTTCGAGTCTGATTCGAGTAGGATATCTAAAATCCGAATCCAAGTTCAAAAATCCAAAATTTGATTAGCATTTCTCCTGTTCAAAGTGGTAATTCAAACAAATGAAAAAAAAAAGATGAAGGGGATTAGAGCTTGACTTGATCTTGAAATTCTATTTTCAACCACTTACAATGTTGAAAAAAAGACAAGTATTTAAAGAAGATAGGGTGGTAGAGTTGCTTTTTATATATAAATAAATAGCTTTTTAGGGTAAGATGAGTTTAACTTTCAAAATATTGAGGTTAATATATATTTTAGATGCGGATGTGGATTGAACTTAGATCAAACTTTTTAATATAATTTATATTCGACCTGCCTCTTATTAAAGACTTAGATCTTTGTTTCGAATTCAAACTTTTTTTAATAAATTTTGGATCAAATTTTTTTCTTCAAACCATATTACACTCGAACCAAATTTAAACTAAATTGCCATCCCTAGAAAATGCTTTCAATGTGATTGATTCTAGGAAATGTCTAAGCGAGTGGCCCATGGGAGCTTGAAAGCAAAATGTATTTCCTAATATTATATTTTACATAAAAGGTTGTACTTTCATAATAAATTTTACTATTTGTACGTTGACGGTTGAGTTCATTTAGTTATCGAACGACTCTGGTTTATCGCCGTGTATCTTTAATGAATATTTTTTTAAATAAAGAATTTTAAATTGAATTTTATTAATTAAAAAGAAAATTACAAAAAATAAGATATTTTAATATTTATAGAGATAAAAACATCAAAAAATCAATAAGCATAAAAGATAAAATTAAATACAATCCTTTATAAAAAATTTGTTTCGTCTTCCAAATGAAATTTCAGCAAAGATAAACTTTAACCAAAATGTTTCATGTATCAATCATTCTTTTCACTACGAGTTCTTGGCATATCAACAAACTACCATAAGAAAATTTGAAAAATAATAGACCATCGATTACTTGTGACTTGAAACACTCGATAATAATTGTTATTTAAACACTAAATAATCATAACATTAGACAATAATGTTACAAAAACTATCAGTTGCATACATAGCGAAAAATTAAATTCAGTTGAAAAAAAAAACTCAACTAATATTATGTCAAATAATTATGTACATAATACGGAGATATAATATAGATGTTGAACTTCAGTTTAGAGCCGGCTAGGCTAGGTATGATTTCTTAAGATTAGTTGTATAAAACAATTGGGTTTTGTTACAACCCTTTCGGGCTCGACATTTTGGAAAACTTTAAAGTTAACGGGTCGCCACCAATATTTTTGAAAAAGTGTGATTGGGTCACTTTAAAACAAGGTTATTTTAATAAAATGTCTATTTATTAAAACAACATCTTAGGCCTGCGAAAACTAGAAATCAGGTTCAAAGTCGATTACGCATGAGGAATGATTAACACCCCCACGACGCCTAAAATTGGTACCTTATTGATTTCAAAAAAGTGTTTTCAAAATTGGAATTTGCAAGTTCACGAGTGTTCAATTTATTTGTTTGTTCTATGAATATAGGTCTATTTTAACGACCTTATCGCCTGGGAAATGAACTCCAATCACCGCCAACACTCCTGACGCTAATCCCTCATTCCCGTTTGATAAGACACCGCATAAATTATGTTTTCACTTTTTTAAAACAACTCAAAGAGAAAATTAGATGTGTTGAAGTTTATTTTAATAAAACTTAATTAGTGACTAAAAACCCTAAAAAGGTCTACATATTTTAAAACCTAATTTAGGTACAAGTTTTATTTAAGTGTACTTTATTTTTTAATATGAAGAACATTTTAAATCAAACATGGCTCTAATATAAGGTTTTTGAGAACCTAAATCCTAAGGTTCAACCCGAAACTAACAGAACAAGCAAAAGAACGACTATGTAATAAGTAAAAATTGAATTAAATAAATAAAGAAACATGAATTTAAAATGAAATAGTGAAAATACCTTTTTTATTGTTTTTTTTTGTTTATAAGAAAATACAATAGGTTAAACAAAATAAAATTGATTATATATATATACACACGAAATCAAATTGGTGATCGAATTGTGAGAAAAACAAAACAGAGGGACAAAATTGAAGGAGAAATGATGAAATTGAGAAATTTTAATACTGAAGGTCCGCAGTAAGATGTCCAAAAAAATTAGGCGCGGGTCAAACTTGGATACGAGCCGAGTTACCGGGTTGCTATATAAGGCTAAAATCAGAAATCTGTCCTTTTTTGCTGGAATAACCACAGGATACAGTATTCCTTGGTGTTTCTTCCCAAACCCTTTTCCTACTTCGGCTCATTTTCCAAGCTTCTGCTTCACCTGCATCTTGGTACAGCTTGACAACTCTGGCTCAGACACCTTACTTCCTTCGGTGACGAATGTTGCATTGACCAACTCTAATGTCCTGAAATGACACTCAAGCGCTCCCTCATCTACCTCGATGTATGTTGTATCAGTAACTACCGATGCAATAATTTCCTCCTCTGCGCCAACCGTCACCAACTGCCCATCCACCACAAATTTCAGCTTCTGGTGAAGGGTATAGGGTACAACACCTGCTGTATGGATCCATGGGCGCCCAAGCAAGCAACTATAACTGGGCCTTATGTCCATGACCACGAAATCTACCTTGAACGTTGATGGTCCAATTTGCAAGGGAACTTCAATTTTCCCAAGCACATCCCTTTGGGTCCCGTCAAAGGCTCGTACTTTATTTTGATAAGCTCTCATGTGAGAGCTACCAATAGGTAACTTTTTCAACGTTGCCAAAGGGAGAACATTTAAAGCCGACCCATTATCAATCAGAACACCATGCATCATATATCTTTTACATCTGGTAGAAATATGGAGGGGTTTGTACGATTCTCTTCCCTCCACAGGAATTTCTTCATCATTAAATGAAATGAAATTGTTAACAGCAATATTGTTGACCAACATGTCTATTTTATCGGTCGTGATCTCCTTGGGTACAAAAGTTCTGCTCAAAATTTTTAACAAGGCATCCCGATGTCCTTCGGAACTCAATAGCAAAGATAACATACAGATTCTGGCAGAAAGTTTGTGTAGCTGCTCCACCACACTATACTCACTGTGCTTGAGTATTTTCAAAAACTTTTGAGCCTCTGACTCCTTCACTGGCTCATGAACTACGAGTGGCTTTTCCTGAAAAAAATCTTTTCTCCTTCTATGTTTGGCTCGCTAGCAACTTTTCTCTGCGCCGTATCTCTGTCCTCTACCGTCGGTGGGGAATAGAGCCTTCCACTTTTCGAAAAATAACTTACTTTATTGACAGGTTCTTCTACTTTCTCTTCTACAATCGACATACCTTCTAGGCTTGCTACTGTGTAAGCATAGCTCCAAGGAACTTGCTTGCTATCCCTATAAGGGAAAGGAACATGTGCCTTGATAATCAGTCTTGGGGTTATGCCCCTGATAGTTTCATTAACTTTTGTCTTAGCTTTGATCACCAAGGGCTTCATTCCAGACGACTCCTCTGATGCACACACATCCAACATGTGCTCCTCACTCCCCTTCTTGAAAAACTCAATTTCTTTATTATTTATTTTTTCCTGTACCAGTTGCCTAAACTCCTAGAAGCACTCGATCTAATGTCCTTCTTCCTTGTGGTACTTACAATACATCCCACCTCCTATGGTCATCTTCTCAACTTCTCATTCTAGTATTCCGGCTACAACCAACTGGGTCTATACCTACCTCATGGATGCTTTTGCCTCAGCAACATCTCCCATAATTACTCGGTCCACATCTTCTATGACTGCGTTCACTCCTGCCTTCTGGTGATTTGGCAGAGGGTTTCCCTTCTCTTCTGAGGTATTGAATGATAACATGCCAGATTTACTCAAGTCCTCCACCACCCTCTTAAATGCGGTGCAGTTTTCAATGGTGTGTCCCCGAATTCCTCCATGATAATCACACTGCGCCTTCTTATCATACCATGATGGGTATGGGAGAAAAAAGGTGGGACATTTCTTGGTAACACCATTTGAGTCTTGACTAATTCCTCAAATAATTCCGCATATGTCATTGGGATAGACGAGAAGTATGGCTTTGAGCTTCCCTGATACCTTCGTTCTTCCTTGGGTGTGCTTGTGGTAGCAGGTGTTGTGGTTGTGACACCAGGTTTGCTAAAAACCACACCATTTGAGTTATTAGGTTTGTAAACATTGGTTGCATTGACATCATTGTCCTTCTTCTTATACTGCTTCTTGGTTTCTCCTCTGTCTAGCCTTCCGCTCTTTACATCCGCCAAAATTAGCTCCCCACTTATCAATATCTCCGCGAAGCTTTTGGTTGCATGTTTAATCATGCGATCATAAAAAGATCCTTTCAGCGTCTCCACGAACATTGGGGTGATTTCACTTTCCAACAATGGTGGTTGTACCTGAGCAGCCACGTCCCTTCACTTTTGCGCATACTGTCAGAAACTTTCATGATGCTTCTGTTCCATCCCTTGAATGACTAGATAATTTGGAACCATATCACTAACGTGCTTGTACTGCTCGCTAAATGCCTTTGACAAATCTTTCCATGACCAAATATTAACCCGACTCAACTGTGTGTACCATCGAGATGCTAACCCCACTAAGCTATCTTGAAAACAGTGAATAAGTAATTTCTCATTATCTAAATATGCTGCCATCCTCCTGCAGTACATGGTCAAATGAGCTGATGGGCAAGAGGTCCCATTGTATTTTTCAAAATCAGGAAGCTTAAACTTTGGAGGAACTACAAGGTTAGTTACCAAACTCAGGTCTTTGGCCTCCATATTGCCATTTATATTCTCTTCTTGAGATGACTTAAACATTTCCTCAAGCCTTTTGTAACGATCTTCCCATTTCTTCTCATCTTTAGCTTTATCAGCAATTTCGTCAAGGTCAAGTACCTCATGAATTTCTTCAGAATTTGCCTTCACTTCATTACAGAAAGAGGATTCAACAAAGTAAGGTGAAATCTTCACCTTGGATGAGGCAGCTTCTTTCTGATGGGCAAAGGCCATCATCTGGAACTTGGGTAGCAGGTTTACTTCTTCACCACCTTCTAACGCATCTGGATCCTTGAATCCAAACATAGTTGCAATTGAACTGATGGTTTTTCGATGTGCCAGCTCCATTTCCTTCTTCAAATTATTCTCCATCTTCTTAAGCTTATCTTGAGTGTTCTTCTAGGTTGTTTCAATGGTTGTCAATCTCTTTTCAGTGTTCCTGGCTCTGGTATGGGCTCGCGTACCGTACTTATGGGTTGTTTTAGCTATTTTTGAAATTCTGCCATATTTTTATCTTTGATTAGTTTTTGTCGTGTATGAATGTATGCACAAATGATAAACTGAATTTCACAAAAAAGAAACAACACAAGCAAGGAAAAAAAAACAAGGATTAGGAACAAGACAACAAAAGAAATCCAAAAACAATTTCATTGCATAAATAATTCTAGGCAGCCATTCCAACACTCCAGGACATGTCTCCACGGATTACCTTTGCGAAATGATTTTGGCTTAAAACCAAAACCCTAGGTTTTCTGCATGGCTCTATTGGGGTAGGCTCTAGATTCTCAAACTTGGTTTAGTTTTAATATGGTACCCGAATTTTCCTTGCTGTCCCTACTAAGGGTAGCAAAAATCTTGGTTCTCACCTATTATAGGCTTCGAACTAACCAAGTTCAACTCAGGAGGACTCACTACCGATGCCTTCTCGAAGAATCAACATTCTTACGAAGACAAAAGGGAATGAGTCCCGAAGGTACTTGCTAGGCTCATATGGAGAATCAATATTATGACATGAGCAAAGCGTGTTTCTCTCACTTAAACGAACGGGACAAGCTCGAGTGTAGAGCTTTCAAACCTTTTAACTACGTAAAATAGAACTATATTCAATTAAATGGACAAATAAATTAAACCTCTTGTGAACTGCAAATTCCTTGATTTTTTAAAGAAAAGAAAAAAAACCTTTTTTTGAAAACAATTTGAAATAAATTCGTGGCCTGACCCTTTTTTCTTTTAAAAAAACAAATAGTCCCCAGCGGAGTCGCCAAGCCGTCGCAACCCTTTCGTGCTCGACATTTTGGAAAACTTTAAAGTTAACGGAGTCGCCACCAATCTTTTTGAAAAAGTGTGATTGGGTCACTTTAAAACAAGGCTATTTTAATAAAACGATCTATTTATTAAAACAACATCTTAGGCATGCGAAAACTAGAAAACAGGTTCGGGGTCGGTTACGCGTGAGGAAGGATTAGCACCCTCACGACACCCAAAATTGGTACCTTATTGATTTTAAAAAAGTGTTTTCAAAATTGGAATTTGCAAGTTCATGAGGGTTCAATTTATTTGTTTGTTATATGAATATAGGTATATTTTAACGACCTTATCGCCCGAGAAATGAACTCCAATCATCGCCAATACTCCTGACGCTAATCTGTCATTCCCGTTTGATAAGACACCGCATAAATTATGTTTTCACTTTTTTTAAAACAACTCAAAGAGAAAATTATATGTGTCGATTTTTTTTTAATAAAACTTAATTAGTGACTAAAAACCCTAAAAAGGTCTACATATTTTAAAACCTAATTTAGGTACAAGTTTTATTCAAGTGTACTTTATTTTTTAATATGAAGAACATTTTAAATCAAACATGGTTCTAATCTAAGGTTTTTGAGAACCTAAATCCTAAGGTTCAACCCGAAACTAACAGAACATGCAAAAGAACAACGACTATGTAATAGGTAAAAATTGAATTAATAAATAAAGAAACATGAATTTAAATGAAATAGTGAAAAGGCCTTTTATTGTTTTTTTTGTTTATAAGAAAATACAATAGGTTAAACAAAATAAAATTGATTATATATATATATATATATACGAAATCAAATTGGTGATCGAATTGTGAGAAAAACAAAACTAAGGGACAAAATTGAAGGAGAAATGATGAAATTGAGAAATTTTAATACTGAAGGTCCACAGTAAGATGTCTGAAAAAATTAGGCGCGGGTCAAACTTGGATACGGGTCGGGTTACCGGGTTTCTATATAATGCTAAAATCAGAAACAAGATTCATTTTCTCTTCTCCACCCTTCTCAAAACGGATCAAAATTTGCTCCCAAAAATCATCTGAACAATTCATCGTGTTCTTCATTTGTTGAAGAACACGGCGATGATACGCCGCGCCGGCCGCCGATGCCGGCGGTGGATTTCTAAACACAAAAAACCTTTTGATTTCTTTTATAAAACCCAAATCCCAAAAAGGTTTGAAGATCCCCAATCCGAAAAAAAAATTCGAAAGCCTCCTTTTAGAAGATTCCAGATTCCGACGAGAAGAAAAGCGTGTAACCGTCATCGGGATTGTGGCCTCGGCCGTCACGCACGGCGACGCTTATTCGACCAGTAGGTAAAATCGAAATCCTTTCTCTCTCTTTTTTTAAAAAAACATGCAGGTATATAAAATGAAATAGAAAATTACCAGAAATCTTGCTTGCTTTTATTTCTCCGAACGGTGCTTACTTCTCCTTGCTTTCAAGTCGATTGTTTTTTCAGTGTAGTTTTCAGTATCTAATCGTGTGTTTTCGTCTATCAAATCCCCCCTTTGCATGAATTTTACAAGGTATTTATATTCACATATTTACTTGGTTTACAAGCTCAAATCCCAAATTATCATCCCCGAAAATACATCCTTATTGATTCGGATTGCTTGATTTTCGCCATAGCTTTGATTTAGGGATGTTATCTTGGTTGTCTGTTCTTCAGTTTAGGGATTTAATCCCTTTTTGCTTTCTGTTTTGCATGTCCGGTGGCTTTAATGCTGGCGAGAAATGATTCATGGCGGAGATGGCGCTACCAGAAGCGGTGGAAGCGATGGCAGCTCAGGCTTCGGTCAAAGAAGATGAAACACCCGCTGGAGATGAAGCGACATACGCGTGGCCGATACGCGCGAGTGGGGATTCGAGTGCCCTGCTCTGATGCAATCTAACGGTTGGGAGTGTGCGGTGCTATATCCTTCTCTGCTAGGGTTTGCTGCATGCTATCCACGAAGTTGGATCAATCCCTGGTCCAATGGCTCTCGGTTGGCTGTGTATAAGATCAAAGAAGAGCATTAGGGTTTTTCTTTTATCAAGCCTGGGCCAAACGGGCTCATTTTGTATATGGATACTTTATTTTTATGTAATGGGTTTTATTTAAAATGTAATGGACTGCTTATTTTATACAAATGGACCATTTTATTATTTGTGTTTTATAATAACTATACTAAATATAATAATTGTAATATACACGTATAATAATAATTATATACATAATAATACAACAACATATATAAAAGCCAAGGTAAAAATTCAGTGTCAACAAGTTTGAAGTTTTTTTTGAATATATTAAGTGTAATTACATGGTAGTATCTGTTCAAAATTTTTAATTTTTTAATAGTGCACACATACCTTGCATACATGATACTCGAATCTGGGTCTCCTAGATGAAACACATCATCTTTTACCATTGTTATCGTTCTAAGTGTTTGGGTTTGAAGTTTTCCATGGCCCCAAATGTCAAAATATGATATGGTAGCTAGTTTTGAGTAATGTCACACTCCCCTAGTTGTCTTTGTGGTGGGTTGATGATATTAGTGGGCTACTGAGTCATATGTCCACCATCTCCTATGGTTTAATCCAACATTGGCGACATGAATCGCTGGGTTTCCGGGCGATGGTAGTAATTTTTGAAAACTTTCATCCCCATTTCCAACAATTTGAGGATTCCCAACATGTAAAAGTATCTACCACAAATTTCTCAATTTGCTTACATTTTGGCCCACAGTAATCCTGAATTTGTTACACATGCTGACACCTAGAACCCCACAAACTTGTCCAACTTTATATTTAGGATCCAATATCTTAAGATTTAAGAGTGTTGGGATTATTGTTAAGATATTGTTGTTGAATTTTTATTTTAAGGTTGGTACGGTTTTGTTTTTATTTTATGATATATGGTGATTTTAATCACATCAACGGGGCAACCAATGATTTCTGTTGAAGTGACGTCAGAAGTTGACATATAGTTTGACTGGCTTCACTTTTATTTGTCTAAAATCGGCATATAATTTGACTGACTTTACTTTTCACTGTTAAAAGTACAATAATTTTTAAAATAAAAAAAGAAATGCAATAAATCTAAAACATTTCTTTTCCACAATAATATTTTTTAAAAAATAGCCAGTGTGAGTAAAACCAAAGAGTAAAAACGGCAAAAACATCATATAACAATTAGAGCTAGTAAACCGAAGTGTATTCTAACTGAGTAAAACCACAACTAATATTATGGTTTCACTCAAATTTATCTAAATATGAAATAATTTAAGCGAAAAAAAACATATATTTAAAATAGCAAAATGTAAAAATCTTAAAATCACATGCATGTAAAAAAAAATTGATATATTCAGAAATCTACTAATTAAGAATATTTATGTTGTCTCATCTTGTATGTGTTCGAATCTCAATATTTACCTTGTGAATGTAGTATGAACTCATTCGAACCTAAAATAAACTCTAGCATGGAATAATCCAAATCCGAAAGAAAGATGGGAGATTTACATTAAAACGTGGTTTGTGTTGTTTCATTTCATCATGAAAACGTACAAAGATGATCCCAAATTCTAATCAAAACTGTTACCCTATAACATCAGTTTTAAAGGAATGAAAAAATAAATCCCCCTAGACGAAGACTAAAGAAAGAGGGACAATACATGTCAAGCTTCTAAATCAAGTTGTTCAAAAAAAAGAAATGGAATGTTAATGTCCAGGACCTCTTCTGCTCGGCCCGGAGGCTAATCTAAAACCCAACCTTCTAAACCAACCACGACTGCCGGAATAGTTTGCTGCTGATGACAAGACAGCAAACGAAGAAACATTAGCTCCCCGTTGTTCTTTGCATCCTCCGCTCACATTCTCCTCCACCGTCGATTGAAGGGTTCGTCCATGCACCGCAACGGCCAACTCCATCGAAACCAACAACGCCATTAGAAGCATCGCAAAAACAATACGCTTCATTGATGTGTCTGAACTTTGTCTCCCACAACAAAGGCTTCGCCAATTGTTTTGAATTAGGTTGTCGTTGAAATAATGCAATGGAATTGCTATGTGCTAGCCATTAGATATATTTTTATAGGCATGGAAGTGGGGTTGATGAGGAGACGGTGAAGAGCTTTGTAAAAGTGGGACCTTTAACAGGATTGATTGACTCAGCCTCATATCCTTTAACACTAAATACTATATTTTAAACGTCTGAATACCGAACAGAGGCTGGAAGAAACACAGCTAGCTAGGTTTTATTTCATGAACCATATATTAATTTTATCGAATCAGAGTACAATTATAAAAATAAGTAATTCTTTTTCATCAAATATTTAACACCGTTACATTGCCAAATAATAAAATCTATTACTTTGACAATTTATTGTGTTCTTTGAATTGGACTTTATACAGAAAATGGTGAATATATTGAGACTTACTATTCATGATTTATAATAGGGATTTTAATAGCAAATACATAGAATTTTTTTAAAATTATATAAAATTTTTAAATTTTAGTGGGCGACTGCCCCCTCTAGGCCTCGGACCATCCTCGTTTATAATAACAAATTTGATACCTAAATTCACAGAAATTAAAACGAGTAATATCCGATTTTTTGTAATATATTTATATATTGAATTTTGCATGGTCACGTTGAAGCCATAATATTGATTTTAACACGCTTTTTCAAAGATCAGACGCGTGTGAGTGATTACACCTGGTACGCGGTCTTCAGTCTTCTTTGCAGGTTTAATATTCTATTCTTTAATCTCATTAATTATTTTTATTGAAAAATGTAAATTATAAACAAATAACACTAGAGGTAGGGGTAAACATTCGATTGAGTCAAATCAAAAATTTTAAATTGGCCAAGTTTATAAAATTCGAGTCGAATTGTTTGAGTTTTTGTTTAAACTTAATTGTAAACTATATTTATAATGTTATTGTACTAATTGGTTTTAATTTAAACGACTTTTTAAAAGTTTCGAGTTATCTGAATTCTCACTTTAAAACTCAAATTTTATTTAAAATTTTTTAATTCTTTTCTTTTTGAATTTTTTTTCTAATTATAAATCAAGTTTTGTTCCCCTAAATAATATTAAATCAAAAGTAAAGAGGTTGGTTGAACCGTGTTTTTCCATGAGTACAAAGACGGTGCATACAAACATGGAAATACGTTTTCGTATCTGAGAGAGCGGTAGTTTTGAACGAATCTCTACTCTGTGTTTCTTGAAGGAGAGGGGTATATAGTATTTGATGAATATCTAACTTGATAGGTAAATTTTGATTTTGTGAATTATGTTATAGCCACTTTTGAAATCTGTAAGTTTTTAAAAATTACAAATTTTTTAAATTCAAAAATTTCTACTACGGTTTTTTTTAACTTTTATTTTTCATACCACTCTTTAACATGTGAAACATCATAAATTTTAAAGTTTTCATTTTTCGGACTACATTTCATACTAAGTTATCACACCTCGACATAACAATTATTAAGTTTATTTAACCAAATAACTCAACTTATTATCCGACAATTAAGTTTATTTTGTCAACATATATATAATCACCATAATTTTAGGCCTGATTCCATCCCGTCGTCAACATTATTAAAGGATATAAATAGCCACCAGATCTAGAATGAAGGGCAAGACCAAAAACAACATGAAAGGGCATAAAAGAAGAAAGTATAGTTTTCCCTCTCTCATCGCTCCTCTTTTTTGTCTGGGACTCTTCGTCCAAATAAATTAACAGTATAAAGCCATCACTAATTATCTCAGTTTTCTTCTCCACCTACCTTACTCGGTGTGTCCCGATCTTAGGCACCAACAAATTAGTAATAAAATTTCTATTTTGAAATCAATTAATTAAGTTTTTGTTGGAAAATTATGATCATATGGAAACTTTGATGCTTATATTCAATGGGTAAAGATGGAAAATCAAATCGTAAAACTACGTCTTCATGTTTTACTCCATGAGATCTTTACAACGATATCTCATATGTTCAAATTGGTTTAGTGATGGATGATAAATTGATGCTCAAAGTAGGCAACTTGCAATGATTGGAGAGAAAATAGTAAGCTTGAATCCCCACATTGGTTAGAGACCAAGTGTGAGAGGTGTATATATAATGAAAACAATCAAGGGGTTGTTGAATAAGCTTACCAAATATTTTGCCTTGCATGCAAGCACAACATGGATGAATGTGAATGTTGGGGCCGGTTTGGCCTAATATGGACATGATAAAATTTTAGCCTAAATTTAAAATCTTCATCCAAGAATTAGTCATAGTCTGAAATTCAAAATAAATTTTATGAATCTGAATAATCTATATTTAGATAGATTTTATCAGATAATATATATATATATATTATATTTTATATTAATATTTTGATAGTTTAATTTCACACCCCTTTTAATATAACTTTTTAAAACATAAAATTTTGTGTTCATCCCATAAAACATATAAAAAGCCGGCCTACCACAATAGACAGGTTGGTTCCTCTATCGTTGCGGGGAGCTCTTGGCGAGGTTAAACTATTATAATTTTCTTAATAAACTAATATATTATAAAACTCTTGCAGAACTAGTCGATGTTCACAGCTATATAGGCATACCCATGAGAACTAATATTATTGTCAGTGAGATAGTTGTGTGAAGTGTATCATCGTTTACACAAACGACATAAAATTCAAGGACACCGCGTCTACTGGTCAGCCAATATAGTAAATATACTTTTACAAGGGAATGTTCAAGGGTGGACACCTACCTATCCTATGCAGCCATCGATCGTAGAATCTATCACCACATCGAGTCAAAATGGTTTTAAAACATCAATTTCATTTATGTGGGAGATTGTTGGAAAATTGTGATCATACGAAAACTTTGAGGCATAAATTCAATGGGTAAAGATGGAGAATCGAATTATGAAACTACGTCTTCATATTCTACTCCACAAGATCTTTACAACGATATCCTATATGCTCAAATTGGTTGAGTGGTGAACGAGAAATTGATGCTCAAAGTAGGCAACTTGCAATGATCGGAGAGTAAATAGTAAGCTTGAATCCCACATTGGTTAGAGACCAAGTGTGAGAGGTGTATATATAATGGAAACAACCAAGTAATTATTGAATAAGCTTACCAAAGATTGAGTTTATCCAAGAATGTGGGTGAATGTGAATGCCTGGACTAGATTGGCCTAGCATAGACTTGTCAAAATTTTAGCCCAAATTTGAAATCTTCATCCAAGAATTAGTTTAATAGTTTGAAATTCAAAATAGATTTTGTGAATATGAATAATCTATATTTAGATAGATTTTATCAGACAATATATATTTTTTAAAATTTTAAATTATGAATTTGAGTTCAATTGTGATTAGAACTCTATCATCGCTCGCCTATAAAAGGAGACTTCAGAAAAGAGAGAAATCACAACAACGAGCAATGAACATTGCAAGCTAAGAGCATTTACTCTCAACTCTCCCCATTTTTCTCTAAAACCATCTTGCATTTGGTTTTCATTCATTTTCACGGTGATAGAAGAAGACAAGTTTCCAGTTCGTGATCTCTACATCTGTTCTAATGCAGTTGATCATTATGTTGTTGTATCTTGGGAGATAGATGTCCAATGTTTCTCAAGCACCATAGGAGCGAACGAATCTGTCTTAAGGAAACTGTATGTTACACAGGCCTCAACAAATCTGTTGAGTTGATCAATTGATGGCAAATCACTAAGAAGGGGGTGAATTGGTAGTTAAAAAAAATAAAGGGTGCAAAAAGAAAATTGGAAATTGGAGACACAAGGATTTTAGAGTGGTTCAAGCTTTGAACAAGCTCTACATCCACTACCCCAGCACCCTACTGAGGATTTCAACCATTCACTAACTAGAATTCTTCCCCTTTTTTTTCGGCTTAGGAGGAAACCGTTACAAACGATCAATCTTTCTTCCCAAAGATTGATCCACTGCACTCTTTACAAAGAGAAATATGCAAATAATAAATAACCTCTCAAATAGGTAGATTTTTTCCCAATTACAATATATCACACTTCTCAAATTGACAAAAGATAAAACATTAAAAATACACTCAATTGGGGTTACAAGTATTTGACTCTTTAGCTCAAAAAGGTTTGGATATGTGCTTGGATGTTGCAAATAAGTTCAATTGTTGTTGCTGAGGCTTTGAAGACTTACTTTTATACCCTCTCATTGATTTCTAGCCGTTTGGGTGGTTGAAGTCATTAATATAGCCGTTGGCTCCTCTTTTTCCCACCATAAATGCACTTCTTCAACTACCTGTATCGGTACATGAACAGTCGTATCAATACATGTCTCAAAATAGAAAAAGCCGTTGTTTACAATTTATGTAGGGGTGTACCGATACGTTAGGAAGCGTATCGGTACGGTTTCAGTGTAAAATAAAGGGGCGTATTGATACGAGCAATGCCGTATCGATGCAATTTTGCTCACTTGGGCTACTGTCTGAACCTGTATCGGTACACCTTAAAGGTGTATCGATACAGGTTAACTGAATTTTAAAAATCCATGTTCCCAATAATTGACAAGGCAACATTCGAATCATAAATGAAAAATTTTAACAACCGTATCGATACGCTATTAGCCGTATCGGTACGCTATTCTTAAATCTTAAACCCAATATGAAGGTCGTATCAAAACAGATGGAACCGTATCAAAACGCCTGAGTAAAATCCTTAACCCATATGAAGGCCGTATCGATATGGATAGAAACACATCGAAATAGAAGCTTACAAATACCTTTTAATTTAAGCCCGTATCGAAACGCCTGAGGGCATATCGATACGTCTGGGCGTAAAACTTGAATTTACCTTAAAAACACATAGAAAAATTTATAGGGTTTAAGTTTTTGACTTTGAAAATTTTTGTATTTGAAAAATCCTTGTCAATTGCGAGTCTTTGAGATACTTAAAAATTTATTTTCTTTTTAAAATAAGTCCTTAATCAATTTGTTATATCAAAATCAAACTTTGGTTTTACAATCTCCCCTTTTTTGATATAACAAAACTAAGTTAAAATTTTAAGTCTTTATGAAAAACTCCCCTTGCTTTAAGATAGGTTTCAAAAATGTTTTTAAAAATTTAAGCTCTTTCTTTTCCCCTTTTTGTTAGATCAAAATCAATGATAATAAAGGATAGAAACAAGAAATATAACAGTGAAGCATAATCAAAGCAATATAATTATCATTTAAAGTTCAAAGCAACATAATCCAAATCCAACTTAAAACTTAAAAACAAACTAAAATCAAAGCATAGGTTCATAGAGTAAATAACATAGGTGCATAAAAATAAAAAGCCTAATACGACATGCAATGCAATGTATGTTTGTGGAGCATCGTCATCATCATCGTCCTCTTGATCTTCATCTTTGTCATGGGTTTGAGTAGCCTGAGATTGTCTCCATTCTCCATGGAAAGCCGTAAGAGATATGTCCATCGAACCTTGTTGGATTTCAATGGCTTGAACTCGATCCTCCAAGGAAGTAAATTGAGTATCAATGGCCGCAAACCCTTTGTTATTGTCTTCAATAAAGTGAATTGCTCATTAAGATAAACCATGGAGCATCTATAGCCGGTGGAGCTACCGGAGCTTGAGGGGCGGCTTGTGGAGGAGCTTCCGGTTCTCCAGAGATTGCATTATTCGGAAGCTTGGCGAGACGTAGCCACTCACCACTGAAATAGTAAAACTTTGCATAAACAAGAGAGCGCTCATCAATGAGATTGGCAAGAGGCTCGGGAAAGTCTTGTAAGAAATCGATCTTTAATTGAGTAAACAAGTAACTCAAAGATGTCCTATAAGTGAAAGATGAAACTAGAGGGGTGTGTCGATGTTGGATGAGGTAAACTAGCTCTGCGTACATTATTTGAGCAAGATTGGGCTGCTTCTCGTCACGAAAACATCTTATCCAAAAGTCGTCCACTTTTTGGATAGTAGAAAACTTACCACTGGATGGCCGAAACCACCAAGTGATCATGAGATGCAAGAAGTGATCATGAGCATCAAGAACTGTGAAAGAACCGCCAAGAACATGTCCCAAGGAGTTTTCATCGTCGATTCCATCATCTTCGAACCCAAAGACATTGACTAGAGTTTGAACATCAATACGAAATTTCTTCCCCATTAAGAATGACTCAATAGCGATGACCTTAGAATGGTCTTGATTGGGGATGCACTAGGCATTAGAAAAGAAAATCAAAACAAGGTTACGGTACAAAAACTCAAGGATAGTAAAAAATGGAATAAAGTTCCAACGTCTCCAAAGATGGAGATATTTGAACTTGAAAAGTTCAGAGTCTAAGAAAGGAACATATGTTACTCTTTTGCGGCAAATTTTGTAGTTTTGGTATTGCCTGAAGTTATTTAAAGTCGCCGAGGTTGGAAAACTCTTTTGATAAATGACACTAAGGTTGGAACGTGCCAAATTATCTTCGGTTGAAGACTCATCAACCTCACTTGTTCTAGCTCTTTTCTTTTGTGCCATAGAGAAAATCTGAAAAATAATTTAAGCACAAAACCATGTATGCATAAATCATCATATCCGATCCAATATGTAATCCAAAATTCAAGGTATTAATGAAAAACTATACAATATAATTTTAGAATGATTTTGGTAAAAAGAAATCTAGAAAAACAGATTTAAAAATATACGATATATTTTTATATTCAAATAAAAAATTTTGGATTTTGAATGAATTTTTGCAAAAACTTTAAAACCCATACTATATGAATACTTTTTTGTACAAAAAAATAGTTAAAAACAGTATACAGAACTAAACGAAAAAAAAGAAAAAGAAATAGTTTATACCTTGATTTGAGGAAATTGGAAGGATGGATGAATGATAATGCACCAATTTGATGAGAGATCTTAGACTTGGTTTGTTGAACAAAAACCCTCAAAAATTTGTGTGAAAAACAAGAGGATTTGATGGGTATTTATAGTTGAAAAACTAGGGTTTTAGATGAATAAGGGTTTAAAAGTTTGATTTAAAGTTGGATACTCATTAAAGACTCATTTAAAGAATCTGTGGCCGCGCGTACCGATACGCCATGTGGCGTATCAAAACGGATGTACTCGTACCGGTATAGGAAGAGCTTTACTGAAACATAGTCGATGCCTGTATCGAAACGCTTTTAGCCGTTTCGATACCAATTACCAGATAGGATTGATGGTTTGAAGCCCGTATCGAAACGCGTATGCCTGTTTTGATACGCTTGGGCAGATGAATGCATTTTTGGAAAATGCTCAAGCAGGCCATATCGATACAACTTCACCCGTATCGATACCAAAGTGCCAGAAAATGCATTTATGACCACATTGAGTTCAAAAACTCAATTTTAATCGATCCTATATGCATGCCAATGATATATAAACAACATGAAGGTTAAGAATAGAGACAAGCTCCCCTAACTAAAGGCATAGATGCATCAAGAGGCAAAATTACATAAACATGGCAATCAAATCAATTCAAGCAATTTTTTGTGCTTTTGGGACTCTAAAGGGTCAAGGAAGGCTTGTTAAACCTAACTCTCTCCTAAGGGTCCAAAAACGTTCTTTATCTAAAGGTTTGGTAAATATATCCGCTAATTGGTTTAAGGTATTGATATACTCTAGAACTACATCATTTTTCAAGACATGATCTCTAATGAAATGATGCCTTATTTCTATGTGTTTGGTTCTAGAATATTGGATGAGATTCTTAGTGAGACAAATGACACTAGTGTTGTCACACTTAAGGGGTATAATATCTACTTCAACACCATAGTCTAAGAGTTGTTGCTTCATCCAAAGGACTTGAGCACAACTCCCTAAGGATGTGTACTCTGCTTTGGTGGTAGATAAGGCTACGCTATTTTGTTTCTTAGAGAACCAAGATATGAGCATACTACATAGGAATTGGCATGTTTCAAAGGTACTTTTCCTATCTATCTTACATCCCCCATAATTTGCATCTGAGAAGGCATGAAGATCAAAAGAGGAATATCTAGGATACCAAAAACCTAAACTAGGTGTATCTCTAAGGTATCTAAAGATTCTCTTAATGGCTACTAGGTGCGATTCTCTAGGGCTAGCTTGAAACCTGGCACACAAGAAAACACTAAACATGATATCGGGTCTACTTGCGGTAAGGTAAAACAAAGAGCCAATCATTGAAGGATAAAGCTTAGAATCGACACACTTACCTCCTTCATCTTTGTCAAGCTTAATAGATGAGCTCATTGGAGTGGCTTGAGGCTTTACGTTCTCCAAACCAAACTTCTTGAGCATACCGTTGATGTACTTGGCTTGATTGATGAAGGTGTCATCCTTCCTTTGCTTGATTTGGAGCCCTAAGAAAAATGAAAGCTCCCGCATCATGCTCATCTCAAATTCACCTTGCATTAGCTTAGAAAATTCTTGGCAATAAAACTCATTAGTAGAACCAAAAATAATATCATCAACATAAATTTGAACTACTAAGATGTCATTGTCATATCTTTTAATGAAAAGTGTAGTATCCACCTTACCTTTTTCAAAACCTTTTTCAATTAAAAAGTTTGAAAGCCCTTCATACCAAGCTCTAGGAGCTTGTTTTAAACCAAATAAAGCTTTGGAGAGTTTGAAAACATGATTTGGAAATTTTGAATCTTTAAAACCCGGTGGTTGTTCTACATACACTTCTTCATTTATAAAACCGTTTAGAAAAGCACTTTTTACATCCATTTGAGAAAGCTTGAAATCATGAAAGCATGCAAATGCAAGAAGCATCCTAATAGCTTCCATCCTAGCTACGGGTGCATATGTTTCATCGAAATCTATTCCCTCTTCTTGAGTGTAACCTTGAGCAACAAGTCTAGCCTTGTTTCTCACTATGTTACCACTCTCATCTAGTTTGTTTCTAAAGACCCATTTAGTTCCTATTGTAGATTGATTACTAGGCCTATCAACTAATGTCCATACTTTACTTCTCTCAAATTGATTAAGTTCTTCTTGCATAGCCAATATCCAAAAATTATCTTTTAATGCTCTTTTGATATTCTTAGGCTCAATGCATGAAATAAATGCAACATTATTCATAAGTTTGAGAGAGGATCTAGTGGTTACCTCTTTGGATGGATCACCCAAAATTTCACCACTTTTGACATAGTTGAACTCCCTTGGGTAGGTGACCTCCTTTTCCTTAAGAGCCATTGATAAGTGTTCAAAAGTACTATTTTTCTTACCCTTTTTACTCATATTACTGTTAGACTTAGGCTCATATTAGTTGCATAGTTAGTCATTCATGCATTAATCCATGTTTCCTTCAAACGTTGAACTTGATTACATAACTTGGTGATTTTTGTGGAAATAGATGCTGCTTTGGTGTGTTTTTGTGTGTGTATGTGCAGGATCACTTGCCAAAGCAATGCCGAGCTAGTTGCCAGGGCAGTGCATGAAGGAGACGTCGAGCTAGTTGCCATGGCATTTGTCGACAAAGACCAAAAGCAATATGGATGTCGAAATTCATGACTTTACAAGCCCAAGATGACATGGAGCAAGGCCCAAGCCCAAAGGAATTTGATTGCCATGCAGAGATTAAAGAAGAATTAAATTCCAAGAGGATAGGAGAAGTTCTAATAGGAATAAAATTATAATAAAGAATTATATTCTTTAAAGATAATTTAATTCCAACTCAAACTCCTCCTCAAAGAAGGACTTTGGCCTAGCCCTATAAATACCAAGGAGATTTCGACAAGATGAATAGAGAGAAGAAGAGGGAAATTTCGGCAAGTCCAAGTAGGGCAAGAGGAGAGAATTTTCGACAAGCATCAAGGGCAAGGAGGATTTCGACAAGCCTCTTCCTTCATCTTTGTTCGATTGGGTTCATGCTAGGGATTAATTATCTTGTGTTTCTTTGGAACCTAGCCATGAACTAAATTTACTTGGCTATGGTTATTGTGTTTTGTGGTTGTGAGAAACTATTGGTTTTTGTTTAGGTAATAAGAGTTTGCACTTTTCTATTTCAAGGTTTATTCATTCTTGGTTCCTATTATTGCTTGCAGTGAATTGGGAGAGGATCTCGTGATTTCATCCATTTATCTAATATCGGAGAGTTAGATTCAAGAAACGAATGAATATGATCTTTATGCAATCCAATGATGGTGAAGATTAATCCGGCTTAGGAATAAGTTAAGGATTTCAACGGCTAAGAGGAGCGCAAGATTGGTTGTTGTTCACCCTTGATTCACGCAGGATGTATTATCAAGGCATGCACAAGTAGCTAGAGTTTCGACTTAGGGATAAGAAGAAACCATTGAAGAACGCTCCGCCGAACCTTGAAGTTGCTGCCCGATCGCCCAAGTAGTTGCCCAACTAGTCGCCCAAGCAACCATCAATTAGTTGCCAAGGCAACCCGTTGTGTAAGTCGCCACGGCAAATCGAGTTGCCCATGCACTCTTTTACCAAGACAATCCAATCGGCTATCACACCTCAACTCACGATAACCTAGCCTATCTCTCTCAATTGAATTCATCTTTTATTTTATTTTATTGCTTTCTAGATTAGTAATTAGTTAAACTTGATAATCCTTTACTTGTGTTTTTACTTTTTACAATTAAGAGACTAGATTCTTGAAGTGGCACCAATCCTCGTGGAGACGATATCTTTATACTATAACTTGCGACGTGTATACTTGCACAATTGCGTAGCACTTATTACGCGCAACAAGTTTTTGGCGCCGTTGTTGGGATTGGCAATAGCGACTTTGTTTTTATTTTCTTGCACATTCTTTTTATTTTTCTTGTTTAAAATTCAAAGGGCTAACAAACTTTGGTTTTGCATTGGTATATGACCAGTATGCGAGACCGACTTCACCGAATATCCCTTTGATCCGTAAATCGAACGAACCTTACAAAGACTTAGACGAAGGATAAGAGAAGCAATGGCAAATCAAGACGGCAATATTAATCAAGATGTTCGAAAGGGGGGAGGAGTGATTCTTGCACGAAATGTAAACAATTCGAGACTATCTTGAAGAAGATCTTGATGGACTCAACCCGAGTTGTCGCACCCGAAATTGAAGCCGACCACTTTGAGTTGAAACCGGTAATGTTTAATATGATCAACACAATAGGTCAATTTGGCGGCTCAAAGAATCAAGATGCACGACAACATCTGAAATCTTTCCTCGAGATTTGCAACTCGTTCAAGATACACGGAGTCACCCCGATGTCTTACGATTAAGATTATTCCCCTATTCACCGAGGATAGGGCGAAAGCATGGCTAAATAGCATTCTGCGGATCCATAGCATCTTGGACTGATCTTTGTCGTGATTTCCTTGCTAGATTTAATCCTACAAATTTAATCGATAAGCTTCAGAACGACATTACTTCTTTTTTCGGCAGCGGATGATGAATCCATGTACGAGGCTTGGGAGCGATATAGAGAACTTCTACACAAATGTCCTCTACACGGATTCCCGTGTGGACTCAAGTGACAATGTTTTACAACGCCGTGAATACACCAACAAGGATGATGCTAGATGCCTCGGCAAACGGCATACTCTTAGATAAGTCGCGGAGGAAGCAATGCAAATTTTAAAACAGGCTGGCCAAGAATGACTATCAATTCCCATCTACTAGAAGAGGAGGAGTTAGACGCCAAGCCACAATACATGAACTAGGATCATCGATTCAATTTCGCACAATTGGCCGCTTTAACCAAGATGGTCCAAACATGCAAAAAAACCAAACAACACACATGAAGTCAAGGTAATGGATTCTTTTTGTGAGTTATGTGGTGATAACCATAATTCTTCCGAATGTATGCGAGAATCCGAATTTAGCTTCTATGTGGGGAATTACAATCGGGCAACAACATGATGTCAAATACATACAATCCAAATTGGAAGAAGCACCCGAATTTTTCATGGAGTAATCCCAACAATGCTCTAAACCGTAACAATCAGAATGCACAAGCATCGGGATTCCAAAGAGAATATGCCACGACAATGATGCCGCAGCAACAACAACCGACAACATCTAGTTCTTTGGAAAATTCTCTAAATGCTTTTATGATGAAAACTGAATCTTATATGGTGAGAAATAGTAATTTCATAAAAAGAACGATGCTTTTATTAACAGGACCGAGATGAGATTGCAAAACCAAGAGGCGGCAATCAAATCATTGGAAAATCAAGTCGGACGGTTTGCTCAAAATCTGAACACGAGACCACAAGGAGGTTTACCTAAGCGATATCAAGTCGCAAGAGGAACCGCCATGAGCAATGTAAGGCAATCACCACCAGTAAGTGGCCAACAACTTAGAGAGGTTCAAACCCGCTCGTCAAACAAAACTCCACAAAAAGATCAAGACGAACCTAGCGGCAAAGTCTCGGATGCTGAACCGAGAATTGCTGCGGCAACGGTGGCGCCTCGGCAACTTGCGATAAGCACGCCCTCGGCAACCCCAGTTGGTAACGCATCGGCAACTCGGATGTCCCTCGTAATGCCGTCAATCAGGTTTCAAACCAATGAAAGGATAGAAGATATCCGACTTCCACCACCATTCCCACAAAGATTGAAGCGACAAAAGCAAGAATACCAATTCAAGAAGTTTCTTGATATCTTAAAGCAAGTCCACATCAACTTGCCATTGGTGGAAGCAATTGAACAAATGCCAAACTATGCCAAGTTTCTTAAAGACATTGTGTCCAAGAGAACAAGGCTAGGAGAGTTTGAAACAGATTGCCGCGACAGGGAGGATGCATGGCAATGTTGCACAATCGCATGCCGCCCAAGTTGAAGGATCCCGGAAGTTTCACAATACCCTGTTCTATTGGAAATCACTATGTCGGGAAAGCACTATGCGACCTAGGGGCTAGCATAAACTTGATGCCTAAATCGGTTTTCCGAAAACTAGGAATCGGGAAGGCAAGACCTACAACAGATTATCTGCAGCTAGCCGAAGCCAGATCCTATGTGCATCCGGAGGGAAAAATCGAGGACATACTGGTAAAAGTTGATAAATTCATTTTTCCCGCTGACTTTATTGTTTTGGATTGTGAAGCGGATGAGCATGCACCTATCATTCTCGGGAGACCATTCCTAGCGGCAGGAGAACCTTGATCGACGTTGAAAAGGGAGGAGAACTCACAATGAGGGTGAATGACCAGCGGGTAAAACTAAATGTATTCCAAACACTAAGGCATGCCGATGATCCGAAGAATGCCAACTACTTCATGCCACGGCAGAGTTTAACCGATGAGGAATTTAGTTGCCTCGGCAACTACATTGCTGATCAAGAGGAACCCGAGGAGAATGAAGAGCGGTCGATGAGGAACAACCAAGAGGTAAATTGGCTAGTAAATCGACCAGGTACATACTTTGAACCACCGGACTACTCGTAAGGAAGGTAAGATCGAAAAACCCTCTATCGAAAATCCACCAATTCTTGAGTTGAAACAATTGCGGATCAACTAAAATATGTATACTTAGGGATCAATAATACATTACCTGTAATTATTTCCTCTAAGTTACAGCCTGAGCAGAGAAAAAGAAGCTAATCAACATGTTGAAGCTACATAAAAAGGCAATAGGGTGGACAATTGCCGACTTGAAGGGAATTAGCCCGGTGGTGTGCATGCACAACAGATCTTGTTGGAAGATGATCACAAACCTTCAATTGAGGCCCGGAGGAGACTGAATCATGCCATGAAAGGGGTTGTAATGAAAGAAATCATCAAGTGGCTTGACGCCGGCATTATATACCCTATCTCCGATAAATACGTGGGTAAGTCCGGTACAATGTGTGCCGAAAAAGGGAGGTATAACAGGTGGTGAGTAATGAAAATAATGAACTTATCCCAACCAGGATCAGACCGGTTGGAGGGTTTGTATGGACTATCGAAAGCTAAACAAAGCCACTAGGAAAGATCACTTCCCATTACCCTTTATTGATCAAATGCTTGACCGTCTTGCGGGTAAACCCTTTTTACTGTTTTCTTGATGATGGTTATTCAGGTTACAATCAGATTGCCATAGCACCGAAGATCAAGAAAAGACAACCTTCACATGCCCCTACGGTACTTATGCCTTCCGAAGGATGCCGTTCGGATTGTGTAACGCCCGGCAACCTTCCAAAGATGCATGATGGCGCTCTTTTCGGACATGGTCGAAGACTTCCTTGAGATCTTCATGGATGATTTTTCGGTTTTTGGTAATGACTTCGACGGCTGTCTCGGCAATTTAGAGAGGTGTTGGCAAGATGCGAAGAAACGGATTTAGTCCTCAATTGGGAGAAATGCCACTTTATGGTAGATGAAGGAATAGTGCTCGCCATAAGATTTCATCCAAGGGAATTGAAGTAGACAAAGCCAAGGTGGGCGTGATCGAGAGATTACCCCACCAAATTCGGTTAAAAGAATTCAAGTTTTCTCGGACATGCAGGTTTTTACAGGAGGTTCATTCATAACTTTTCTAAAATCACTAAACCTTTGTGTAATCTGCTTGAACAGGATAAAGTCTTCGATTTTGATGATTCTTGCACTCAAGCATTTGAAACCCTAAAGAAAAAGCTTGCCTCGGCACCCATTGTTGTTCCACCGTTTGGGCGCTACCTTTTGAGCTCATGTGTGATGCAAGTGATTTCGCGGTAGGAGCAGATCTAGGCCAACGCACAGTAAGACATTCCATGTGATATACTACGCTAGTAAAACTCTTAACGATGCTCAAGTGAATTACACAACAACGGAGAAAGAGTTACTAGTCAGTAGTTTTCGCATTTGACAAGTTCGATCCTATTTAATTGGTACAAAGGTAATTGTTCATACGGACCATTCGGCAATCAAATACTTATTTGCTAAAAAGGATGCTAAACCTCGTTTGATTCGTTGGATATTACTTTTACAAGAATTTGATATTGAAATTAAGGACAGAAAGGAACAGAAAATCAAGTGGCGATCACTTATCACGTTTGGAACGCAATAGGGAGGAGGACGCGGATCTAGAGATATGTGATGCATTCCCGGATGAACAAATTCTAATCGCCTCGAAACCCTTGACGCCTCGGCAGCCCATGACGCCTCGGAAACCATGGAAGCACACGCCTCGGCAACTCTTGACGCCGCAGGCAGACTTTGACGAGCACGCCTCGGCAATTTTGGGAGCGAGACACTACGACAAAGACATGCCCGCAATACCTTGGTACGCAGATTTAGTTAACTTCCTTGTTTGTGGTATTTTTCCGTATGGCATTACTCACCAAGGGAAGAAGCGGTTCCGCCATAATGCTAAGCATTACTTTTGGGACGAGCCTCTTTTGTTTAAACAATGTGCAGATCAGGTTATACGCCGATGTGTCCCTGAAGAAGAGCAACAGAATGTACTCCGACAATGCCATTCTTCACCCTATGGAGGACATTTTGGAGGAACTCGTATCATGACCAAAGTCTTGCAATCCGGGTTGTATTGGCCAACATTGTACAAAGATGCCCAAGACTTTTACAAGCAATGTGATCGTTGCGGAAAGACGGGCAATATCTCTAGGCGACATGAGATGCCACTCGAGAACATCATCGAGGTGGAACTGCTTCGATGTATGGGGATCGATTTTATGGGACCTTTCCCATCTTCATTCGGCAACCTCTACATCTTACTCTGCCGACTATGTGTCTAAATGGGTAGAGGCAGCTGCGGTTCCCAACGACGATTCCAAGACCGTGCAACGATTCCTGCAGAAAAACATATTTACGGTTTGGGATGCCGAGAGCAATTATCAGCGACGGGGCAAGCATTTTGACAATGACTAATTGCCAAGATGTTGCAACGCTTCGGTATATCACACAAGATCGCCACGGCATATCACCCACAAACCAACGGGCAAGCGAAATTTCCAACCGGGAGTTGAAGGGAATACTCGAGAAAGTTGTAAATCCCTCAAGGAAGGATTGGTCATTAAGACTAGATGACGACTTTGGGCATATCGCACTGCATTCAAAACACCATTAGGTATGTCCCCTTCCGGCTTGTCTATGGTAAAACATGTCATCTACCGTGGAAATCGAGCACAAGGCGACTGGGCAATCAAGACCGTGAATATGGATTGGGAAAGTGCGGACAAAAAGCGCTTGATGGATCTCAATGAGATAGAAGAATTTCGTGCACTCGCCTATAACAATGCACGAATATACAAGGAGAAAACAAAGCGATGGCATGACAAGAAACTATTGCCACGGCAATTCACGCCAGGCAACTAGTTCTCCTATTCAATTCTCGGCTAAAACTTTTCCCGGAAAAGCTGAAATCAAGATGGTCGGGACCATTTGAAGTCGTCAAACCATTCTCCCATGGTGCTTTGTGATAATCAAGTCCATCTCGACAACCATGAATTCAAAGTTAATGGACAAAGATTGAAGCACTACAATGGTGCCCATGTGGAACGTAACAAGGAAGTGGTCAACTTAGGAGATGCATGAGCATGCTCTCCTCTCAAGATTTTCTTTTTTTTTTTTTTTTTTTTTATTTTTAATTTTAGGAGATATTTTATTTTTTCTTCATTATCTTTAGTTTTCGTGTTTTCTTTATTTTCTTTTTCACAACAAGACTCACAACTACTATGCTAAGGAAATTTATCACCAAGATCATTGCCCCGCAACCAATGAAGAAGATGCCGCGACAACTTACTTCATGCATGCACAAGCTGATGCCACGGCAACCAACCCACAAGATGCCACGGCAACCAAAGTCAAGACATCCCGCAACAAGAAAACAACCATTGCATTCAAGCAAGAAAATCAAGACGCCAACTAGAAGGAAACTAATCATCTACGATGACGAACTCTCGAAGTAAGTCCTCGTATGCATTTTATTTTTATTTTTCGTTATTTTTATGCATGCATTGAGGACAATGCCTCACTCGAGTTTGGGGGGGATTGTTATTAGTAATTACCATGTTTAGTTACATTAATCTTAAGCATTACATTTAGGATACATAAATTGCTTGCCATGCCTTTAATTGGAACAAGAATTGCTTAGATTTGATGAATATTCAATGATGACTTTACCAATGCACTTAATTGATAGAATTTTTATTCTAGGATAACCATGAAAAACTTAGAATTTTACTATGATGCTAAATTTGATGAAACACTGTGTGGTTTGATTGATTTAAGGAGTTCTAGTAAACTTAGGTTGATAATTAACTAATTGGGGGATTAGAATAAAAATTGGATGAATGCTAGAGGTGCCCGAAATTGGCTCTAGCATGTGCTAAAAATTGATCACTAGAGGTGCCCAAACTGGCTCTAGGAGGCGTTAAAATTTTTTCTTTAACTAGAGGTGCCCAAACCGCTCTAGTCGATTAAATTAACTTAAGAAAACTAAAAATAAAACACTAGAGGTGCCCAAATTGGCTCTAGTTAAAACATGTTAAAAAGAACCCATCAAGTAATTTGAAAACCTATTGTTTGCATAGAATCCGAAAAATCAACTTGCACACAACTCCGCACACACTCACAAGCATTATAGTTTGATTCCGAGTAATTCCTCGCTTTTCAAAAAATAAAAAGCAATCATACTTTGTGCCCTGGTTCGAAGAATTGAAATCAAGTTCAAAGCTAAGTTTGTGAAAATTTGAAGTCTTGGCGGTAATTATGAGTTTGCATTGCTTGAGGACAAGCAATAGTTCGAGTTTGGGGTGTGTGATAAGTGTTCAAAAGTACTATTTTTCTTACCCTTTTACTCATATTATCAAGTAGACTTAGGCTCATATTAGTTGCATAGTTAGTCATTCATGCATTAATCCATGTTTCCTTCAAACGCTGAACTTGATTACATAACTTGGTGATTTTTGTGAAATAGATGCTGCTTTGGTGTGTTTTTGTGTGTGTATGTGCAGGATCACTTGCCAAAGCAATGCCGAGCTAGTTGCCGTGGCAGTGCATGAAGGAGACGTCGAGCTAGTTGCCATGGCATTTGTCGACAAAGACCAAAAGCAATATGGATGTCGAAATTCATGACTTTACAAGCCCAAGATGACATGGAGCAAGGCCCAAGCCCAAAGGAATTTGATTGCCATGCAGAGATTAAAGAAGAATTAAATTCCAAGAGGATAGGAGAAGTTCTAATAGGAATAAAATTATAATAAAGAATTATATTCTTTAAAGATAATTTAATTCCAACTCAAACTCCTCCTCAAAGAAGGACTTTGGCCTAGCCCTATAAATACCAAGGAGATTTCGACAAGATGAATAGAGAGAGCAAGAGGGAAATTTCGCAAGTCCAAGTAGGGCAAGAGGAGAGAATTTTCGACAAGCATCAAGGGCAAGGAGGATTTCGACAAGCCTCTTCCTTCATCTTTGTTCGATTGGGTTCATGCTAGGGATTAATTATCTTGTGTTTCTTTGGAACCTAGCCATGAACTAAATTTACTTGGCTATGGTTATTGTGTTTTGTGGTTGTGAGAAACTATTGGTTTTTGTTTAGGTAATAAGAGTTTGCACTTTTCTATTTCAAGGTTTATTCATTCTTGGTTCCTATTATTGCTTGCGAGTGAATTGGGAGAGGATCTCGTGATTTCATCCATTTATCTAATATCGGGAGAGTTAGATTCAAGAAACGAATGAATATGATCTTTATGCAATCCAATGATGGTGAAGATTAATCCGGCTTAGGAATAAGTTAAGGATTTCAACGGCTAAGAGGAGCGCAAGATTGGTTGTTGTTCACCCTTGATTCACGCAGGATGTATTATCAAGGCATGCACAAGTAGCTAGAGTTTCGACTTAGGGATAAGAAGAAACCATTGAAGAACGCTCCGCCGAACCTTGAAGTTGCTGCCCGATGTCGCCCAAGTAGTTGCCCAACTAGTCGCCCAAGCAACCATCAATTAGTTGCCAAGGCAACCCGTTGTGCAAGTCGCCACGGCAAATCGAGTTGCCCATGCACTCTTTTACCAAGACAATCCAATCGGCTATCACACCTCAACTCACGATAACCTAGCCTATCTCTCTCAATTGAATTCATCTTTTATTTTATTTTATTGCTTTCTAGATTAGTAATTAGTTAAACTTCGATAATCCTTTACTTGTGTTTTTACTTTTTACAGTGCAAGAGACTAGATTCTTGAAGTGGCACCAATCCCTGTGGAGACGATATCTTTTATACTATAACTTGCGACGTGTATACTTGCACAATTGCGTAGCACTTATTACGCGCAACAGCCATGTCCTTCAAGAGGTGGATCTTGTGGTTCCTCTACTTTGCTTGGAATCTCATCCACCTTTTATATTTGTCCTCCATCAATGGTTTCAATGATCCCTACATCATTATCATCACAAGAATCCTTCCTCGAAAGGAGGTTATCATAAAAAACAACATGTATAGACTCTTCTACAACCAAAGTTTTTTTATTAAATACCCGATAGGCTTTAGAGTTTAAAGAGTAACCTATAAAAATAGCTTCATCTCTTTTGGCATCAAATTTACCTAAATTATATTTTCCATTGTTTAAAACAAAACATTTACAACCAAAAGGTGGAAATAGCTAATGTTTGGCTTTTTAGATTTTAAAATCTCATAAGATGTTTTCTTCAAAATAGGCCTAATCATTACTCTATTAATTATATAGCAAGCCGTATTAGTGGCCTCTACCTAAAAATATTTAGGTAAATTATTTTCACAAAGCATCGTTCTAGCCATTTATTCTAAAGTTTTATTTTTCTCTCAACTACCCCATTTTGTTGAGGAGTACGAGGAGCCAAAAAATTGTGGCTAATATCATTTTCATTACAAAAATCTTCAAAACACATATTTTGAAATTCGGTTCCATGGTCACTTCTAACATGTGAAATTTTAAGATCAAGATCATTTTGGGTGATTTTTGAAAACGTGATAAATTTTTATAAAGTCTCATCCTTAATACTTAAGAAGAGAACCCAAGTGTATCTAGAATAGTCATCTACTAATACATATGCATATGACTTACTACCCAAGCTCATAGTCCTAATTGGCCCAAAGAGATCCATATGGATCAATTGCAAACATCTATAAGTAGAAACATCATTAATAGATTTAAATGAGGTTCTTTGTTGTTTACCCTTAGCACATGCATCACAAATTTTATCTTTAGAAAAATTTAGCTTAGATAAACCTCTTACTAGATTTAGGGAAACTAATTTCTCTAAAACACTAATGCTAGCATGTCCTAATTTCCTATGTCATAACCATGTATCATGTTCATTATATTCCACAAAGCATGCATTGGATGTATGTATGGCATCTAAATGCACCATGTAGATATTACCTATGCGATGACCTATGAGCATTATCTTATTAGTGTCAATGTTCATGATTTTACACCCATTAACATCAAATAGAACATTAAAACCCTTATCACAAAATTGACTAATGCTTAACAAGTTATGTTTAAGACCGTTTACATAAAGCACATTTTACATAAAGATTGATGAGTGATTACCAATAGAGCCAATGCCTTCAATGTGGCCTTTGGAGTTGTCACCAAATATCACCACTCCTCCACTTTTTGGTTTGTCCTCCAAGAATCTACTCTTGTCACCGGTCATGTGTCTTGAACGTCCACTATCAAGGTACCATGTGTTTTTGCTTGATGCTTTGGCCTTGTAGTAATGTTCCCCCTACAAACAAAGAATTAATTCTTGACTTTTGGTACTTAAATCATTTTGGGTTCATGAGTATTAACTCCCAAAAACTTGGTTCCCTTAGGAATCCAAGAAGCAATAGCATTCATATTGTTAGAAACAACAAGTTCCTTAGGAACCCATACACTCCTAACTCTTTTAGTTCTAGATTGCTTTTGAAAGCTTCTTTGTTGGGGTTAAAAGACTTTCTCTTAACATATTGGGTTTTTGAAGAACTTCCTTTTTCAAAAACACTTTTCCCAATAGTAAGAGAAGTTTTAAGATTATCCACCTCTTTTGTGTGATAATCTTGAAAATCGGAAAGAAATTTTTCTAAATCGAGTTTTTTCTTTTTAAGCTCATTTGAAAGATTTATCAAATATAAAACTTTCTTTTCCAATTCTGAGTTAGTTTTTAAAAGATAATCATTTTGAGTTTTTAAATCGGCAGTCGTTTTCTTATTTTTCAAAATTGATTCTTTGAATTTTTCAACTAACTCATTGTAAACATCTTGCAACTCATCATATGCATCATATAATTCATCATAAGTAAGATTAAGAGATGATGAGTTAGAGTTTACCATTTGGTCCTCCTCAAAGGCCATGAGGCAAAGATTAGCCACCTCTTACTTCTTCTCCTCGGATGATTCTTCATCACTCCAAGTGGCAATTTGGGCCTTGAGCTTCTTCTTCTTTATGAATCTCTTCTTTTTAAGTTGGGGACACTCAGTTCGGATGTGCCTCGGCTTCTTGCACTCATAACATATGAGTTGGTCATTATCTTCTTCTTTGTCTTTGTTCTTGAAGTCTCTCATTTGGTTGAATTTCCTACCCCAGTTGGACTTCATGAACCGAGTGAAGCGCCTGGCTAGCATGACCATCTCTTTGTCTTCCTCCTCGCTTGAATCGCTCTCATCAAAGGAAGCTTTGAGAGCAATTCCAAGCTTCTTCTTTTCACTCTCTTTCTTCTCCACTATCTTCTCTTTATCCCTTCCTTGCTTCATAATCTCATGAGTAAGGAGTGATCCAACAATAACATCAAGCTTGAGAGTCTTCAAATCTCTAGCTTTGATAATTGTCATTCTTTTGCTATCCCATGATTTTGGAAGAGAGTAGAGGAGCTTCTAGACTAACTTGCCTTCGAGAATGATCTCACCGAAGCCATTGAGACCATTTACGATGACAGAGAAGCGGTTGAACATCTTCGTTATGCTCTCATCAGCCTCCATCTTAAAATTCTCATAACTAAGATTGAGAAGCCCGATCTTCGTCTCCTTGACATCGCTTGTCCCTTCATAGGTTGTCTCAAGTGTGTCCCATACTTCTTTTGCGCTTGAGATTGAGGACACTTTCAAGTAGATATCCGGTCCAAGATAGTAAAATAGCATGTGCAAGGCCTTGTCATTGACTTGCAATTTATTTCGATCATCTTCACCCATTTCAACTTTTGTCTTCAGAATGAGTCTTCCTTCTACATCTCTCTTCATAGGGATTGTTCATCCATCTTCTACCACATCCTAAAGTAAGTAATCGTTAGACTTGATGAAGAGCCTCATCTTATTCCTCCAATAGGGATAGTTATCCCTATTGAAGAAAGGTGGTTTGGTGATTGATTGTGACTCGTACATGCTTGGCCCGGATATGATGCCATTGCTTAATGTCGGTTGATTAAAATCTTCCAATGATCTCCTCAAGAGGGTGTTAATCCTTCTAGTGAGTATAGCTTTGATACCAATTGTTGAGTTGATCAATTGATGGCAAATCACCAAGAGGGGGTGAATTGGTAGTAAAAAAATGAATGGTGCAAAATGAAAATTAGAAATTGGAGAAACAAGGATTTTAGAGTGGTTCAAGCTTCGAACAAGCTCTACATCCACTACCCCAACACCTTACTGAGGATTTAAACAATTCACTAACTAGAATTCTTCCCATTTTTTCAGCTTAAGAGGAAAACCGTTACAAACGATCAATCTTTCTACCCAAAGATTGATCCACTTCAC
Organism: Hibiscus mutabilis; assembly: GCA_019671005.1. Taxonomy (NCBI): domain Eukaryota; kingdom Viridiplantae; phylum Streptophyta; class Magnoliopsida; order Malvales; family Malvaceae; genus Hibiscus; species Hibiscus mutabilis. Next base: position 22,854,577 of record CM033721.1, on the reverse strand, counting down.
TTTTTACAAAGATAAATAGGCAAACAATAAATAACCTCTCAAATAGGTGGATTTTTTCCCAATTACAATATATCACTCTCCAAATTTACAAAAGATAAAACAATGAAAATACACTCAATTAGGGTTACAAGTATTTGACTCTTTAGCTCAAGAAGGTTTAGATATGTGCTTAGATGTTGCAAATAAGTTCAATAGTTGTTGCTGAGGCTTTGGAGACTTGCTTTTATACCTTCTCATTGATTTCTAGCTGTTTGGGTGGTTGAAGTCATCAATATAGCCAGTGGCTCCTCTTTTTCCACCATAAACACACTTCTTCAACTACCTGTATCGGTACACGAACAACCGTATCGATACTTGTCTCAAAATAAAAAGAGCCATTGTGTACAATTTATGTAGGGGCGTATCGATACGCGAGGAAGTATATCGGTACGATCTCAGTGTATAACAAAGGGGCGTATCGATATGAGCAAGGCCGTATCGATGCAATTTTGCTCACTTGGGTTACTGTTTGAACCTGTATCGGTACACCTTGAAGGTGTATCGATACGAGTTAACTAAATTTTAAAAACGCATGTTCCCAATAATTGACAAGGCAACATTCGAATCATAAATGAAAAATTTCAACAACCGTATCGATACGCCAGTAGTCGTATTGGTACGCTGTTCTTAAATCTTAAATCCAGTATGAAGGCCGTATAAAAATGGATGGAACCGCATCGAAACGCCTGAGTAAAATACTTAGCCCATATGAAGGCCGTATCGATACAGATGGAACCGTATCGAAATAGATGCTTATAGTGGCCTTTTAATTTAAGCCCGTATCGAAACGCCTGGGCGTAAAACTTGAATTTTGCTTAAAAACACTTAGAAAAATTTATAGGGTTTAAGTTTTTGACTTTGAAAAATTTTGTATTTGAAAAATCCTTGTCAATTGTGAGTTTTTGAGATACTTAATTTCCCCCATTTTCAAATAAGTCCTCAATCAATTTGTTATATCAAAACCAAACTTTGGTTTTACAAAATCCATTCATTCAAAATGTTGTCCGGATACAAGTAAACAATTCTGATTTACTACTTTAATATTTTAAATATTATTTTTGTAATTTTTTTGTTATGTTCGTTATAATAATAATTTTATCGTATTTAATTTTTACTGATTATTGTTATTATTATTTCCTTATATTATTAATGCCCCTTTTCTAACAGTTTTTTTCTAAAGATTAATTTTGAGTTATTCGAGTTGACGCGTTATATTTTACAACTCAAACTTTATTTAAAATTTTTCGATTCGAGTTTTCGAGTTCATATACAAATTTAATTGTAATTATTTATCATGTTATACTACAGTTTGATTCAAATTTAAATGACTTTCTCTAATCATATATATATAATTGAGGGACTCGACTCGAACTTAAAAATCAATCTACTAATTAATAAAAATTTTGAATTATTCAAAATTTCATTTTACGGCTCAAACTTTAATTAAAATTTCGAGTCTGAATCAAGTTCTACTCACCCTAATTTTCATCGTTAATGAGAGCCTCGGTTTAGCCAAAAATAGGCCCATATATGTATTTCGGCATGGCCCTAATGAGTGGTGATCGGTTGGCTTTGAAACCAATACTTAATGATTTGGAAGGCAGTGAACTGTGAACCCCTAATGGCTAAATGCCCTGGTCGCCTAAAAATCTACCAATGTCTTTTCCATTCTGACTGCATAAAGGGACAACTTTGTCCTAAAAGCTCATTTGTATTTAACAATAACGGTAATTCTCTCTAAAAGCAACAGCATCAGCATCAGCAGCCTTAGGACCACTGTGCTTCCCTAATGCTCTAGACTTACAATCCTTCTATCACTAATACTCTTCTCCATTGGCTTTTCATTGGATCATTTTCCTCATTACTTGCATGCTGTTTGATTCACTGCTAGCTTAAACTCGACTTTAGTCAACTTATAACCATATATGTCAAATACTTATGTTGAAGGTGATTTAGATTCCTTTGAGAAAAGTGTTTGAAGTATAGTTTGGTAGCACCGCTCAACCTATTTGATACCGTATTCTCAATGTGTTTATACTTGATTTTAGTGTCGAAATTTTATCTTTTAACCACTAAAGTGTATGTGGATCCCACCAGATGTAATTAAATTGTTTGTTCATGGTGGGGCCGGAACCCATGTCCTAATGTATATAAGACATTTCTTGAGAAATTGGATCCTTTAGTGGTATCAGAGATAAAAACTTAGGGACTAAAATCGAGCACAAACACTATAGAAGTACAATACTATACCTGTTAAAGGATTCACGATTGACTGTCTAATAAATGACACTTAAAGAAAACCCTCAACAACCTCATAAAGATGGTAAAAATGTGAGGGGTGTGTGAATTTTGGGACCATTACAAATGGTGCATATGTAGAGGGCCTGGCTTCATGGATTGGACAAATAATATTGATTTGTCTCACCCTACACACATTTGCTCTTGCAGCAGTAGATGAGTTAATTATATATATACAAGAAGACCCAAAATGCATTGATGTCTTGTAGTGTTCAGAGGCTAATGAAGCATAAGTTTGGCGTTACCCGGCGATGGCGACCCTTTAAAACCAGACCCCTATCGGATTCTCTTCTTCTGGTGTTCTGTTCCCCATTGCCAGTGCCATTGCCATTTCATCTTTCTTTCAATATTTTGTAGCTTTACCCTTGCCATTCCAGCTTGGAAAAATCTCAAATCTGTGCCTTTAATTATACCAGTCACGCATGGAACGTGTATTGATAATAATCCCAGTGTTCCATTCCCCAACTCTCATTCAAATCTATGCTCATTTGAATTTATATCCCTTTTACTGTGGGCCTGTTGCCATTCTTCACCCTAGGCTAGGGGTAGGGTTAGGGTCCCCATCTATATGTATATGTATATATATATGTACAAGTATTTCTCTGGTTTAATTTGTTTGATTATTTTAGAATGCTGTCTACAGCAGCCTCAGCATGATAATGATTTAGCTTTGAGTTTTGGCACCACTGTGGTTAATGTGGTCATTTCTTATCTTTTTCCTACATTTGTGTTTTTGAGGTTCCACAGAAAAGAGTCGAAATGATTAAGCGTTCCTAAATAAGTTTCAACTGCTTGATACATCGATGGTAACTATAACGAGTAAAACAAAGCCATCTCAGATAGTTTAGAGATCTAGAGCGAAAATTAAAAAATTACTTCAATATATGTTTTATTACTTTAAATTATTAATTTAATATTTTATTAATAAATCATATAAACATAATTAAAATTTATTAAACACATTATTTTTATTATTCTGTTTAAAAAATACTATAAATACATCTAAAAAAAATAAAAAAATAACCACTAATTAACTAAATTGACATTTAAAAAATTAATAAAATTATAAAGATAGAAGGTGAGGTCTTAAACAGTTGCTCATGCTGTCCTCCTCGCTAGACGCCATAAATGTAGAATTTAATTGATTTATGAAAGTAAAATTTAACTTCAAACCTCAATATCTATAACTCTTATACTATTATTTTAAATTAAATAATTTGCTTGAAAAAAAAAACTCATTAATGTTCAATAGGTCAAAAGGATGAGATTGATCTTTGAGATGATCACCGGCAGTGGCACTATTTTTCTTCTTGTTGGTGATCAATAAACAAATATTATACTTCTTTTTATTTTTCAAAAGCCCTTGAAACACTCTCTAAACCGACACTGCTAACTAACAAAGAGAAAAGAACAAAAGATGAGCAAGACATAACAAGTAAAATCAAAAGATTTGTCCCCTACTTTTCACCTTTTTGTCTCTCCTTAGTTTTTAGTGTGTATTTGGAACATATTTGTACGTAGGGAAGAGATATCTACATTATTCAAATGCAAAGATTCGGATTCACAAAAATGAATTGATATAGATATTTTTCGTCACCAGTCAATTAATAAATTTTTATATTTAAAATATTTAAATGTGTATAAGGATAAAATTTTAATACACAAGCTGTGTAACGCCAACATATTTACACTACAAAATTTAAATCTTAAATTCTTAACTCTAAACATAAAAACTAAACCATAACCTTTAAACCATATACCCTAAATTCTAAACGCTAACATTAAATTCTAAACCTTATAAGCTAAATCCCTAACCCTTAAAACTAAAAAGTACATGTAAACTAAAGTTTACACTGACTGTGTATTAATTTTTTTTCTTCCTTTAAACAACTTTAGAATTGCACTTATTTTCTTTAGCCATACGAATAATGCGTAAGTTTAAGATTTATCCCCAAATAATATTTTTTTTCATATGTTACAATATTGATTACACACATTTTTTGTGCGAACCATATGTATCCTCATCATCCGCTTAATGGTTTAAACGTACAATTATATACATTTTTTTGAACAATTCCTGCCTAAAAAGGAAAGGAGAGAAAATTTGCTCAACTATACGCATTTTGATTATTCATAAATGGGCATGGTTTCAAAATATTCATTATAATTATAAACTATAGTATTAGGTCAGCATTTTTGTTATACTTCTTGTTAAAAGAACATGATTTGTTTTAAACTAATACAAATATTGTTATTAGGATAACTAATACACGAGCAAATGCAATGATATGGTCAATGTGGCCAAAATGAACCTACTTTATATTATATATAACTCCACATTCAAGGTGTATAGAATCAATTAATAGGTGTAATAATATAAAGTCAGTTTTAGTATATTAAGAAAATCAGAGAGCTGTGAATATTGTAAAACAATAAGTTTGAAAATAAAGTCAAGTTTTGATTCCCTAACTTTAAGTTTAAAGTGGTAGAAAGAAAGCACAAGTAAGATGTTCCCGCTGCTGTCTTTTTCTGCATTTTCAACAACTTTGAACTCGGGTAATTTAATCTTTTACTACAATATAAGTAGGGTCGTAAACGAACTAAACGTTCAGTAAGTCGTTCGACGGGAAGTTCGTTTATTTATTAAATTAACGAACATAAATAAGATTTTTCGTTCATTTAATTAAATGAACGAATACGAACAAAGAGCTCATTCGTAAACGTTCGGTAATTCGCTCGTTTATGTTCGTTAGATTAATTCACATATGTCCATTTATAGTTATTATCTTTCATAATAAAAATATTATATTTTAAAAAAATTATGCACATATGTTCGTTCGTTTATGTTCGTTTAAATTTATTCACATATGTCCTTTTATGTTCGTTCGTTTGTGTTCGTTTACGTTCGTTTATCATTTTAACGAACGAACATGAGCGAACACGAACAAGCTACATTCCTTAACAAACGAACACGGACAAAAAATTATGTTCGTCTAGTTGTTCGTGTTCGCTTATTTATTCGGTTAAAATTAAACGAATGGACATAAACATACCTTCGTTCGGTTCGTTTACATGCCTTAATATAAGCCAGACTTTGGGTCGGGAAAATCTTAAACTAACGGGGTGGAAAAAAGATGCTGGATAAAACTAGAAAAAAAGAAGTAAAATTACAGTTTCTGGTAATCGAGGGATGCATTTCATTGTCAACAAAAGTAGCTTAAATTGACTTTGCAACATGCATTCAAATTAGGGACTTGCAATTTGAAACCTTATGCTTTAGGTGTGTTTATTAACTTATAATTTTATGGCTTTTAGAGAGACGTAAGAATAATTTTATCATTTTAGAGTCCTTATCAACCCCTAACATTCTCATTGAATCAAAAATTATTTATATATTCGTATTTTTCTAGTGTCATAGTTATATGGGTAGAATTTTGATACACAAGTTACGAGATTTTGTACATATTCATTTTACAAAATATTTCTGGTGTCATAAATACGTATTTAGGACTACATTTTGTAAAACGAGTACGTATTTAGAATAGCAAAATTGTGACATTTTTATTTTTTACTTGAACTTCTGAAGTAAAACGAAGAGGCCAAAGCATTAATGGAAGGACTCTGCATCGCTATATTCATACTTTTTTTTTTGGTTAACATTGTTCCGGATAAAATGTAAATCATCTCTGCTTGCAAATTTTCTCACCAACCAATCAGCCCTAAACAGACATTCCAGCTTCAGAAACTGAAGATTTCGGATTTGTCTCAAATTGTGTTTTGGTTGGAAAAAAAAAGCAGAGACGGGAACAGAATATTATTACAAAGTGAGAAATTGAAGATGGAAATTAGTGAGGAATGCTGAGAAAATCTGAAGGAGCATGGCCTAGCCTTTCCAGAAACTGTTCCTGCTGAGTTCTGATCTTCTTAGAAACAGGCTCGGGTGAAGAAGACACGGTCGATGAAACCGTCCAGGAATCGTTCGATCGATCGGAACTAAAAAACAAATCCATTACTCCACTGGGGCTTCCAGGAACCGATCTGAACCCGCGCTTGTTCGATCGGTTGCCTTGGACTCTTGTGTTTGCCAATTCCACTATCAACTTACAGGACTCATCTACCTTATCCTGTTTCAAAACCCAGTATGAAATTTGCACCATTTAACATTTTAAAAAAAAGTGCTGGAGAAAATTAAGATATACACTAATAGTACCTTATCAATTCCCAGATTGCCTAAAAGCTGGTTTTGGAATTCTAGTCTAAGATTAGGTTCAGCAGCGTCCATAACTTGCAGCATTATAGCAGCGGCCATTACAGAAGGGAGGTAGCACAAAAATCTAGAATCTGCCAACGAACTCAACACGAATTATGATCCAATTCATAATTTGGTGAAAAAAAGGAAAAGGGTTTTTGTTTTCGGTGCTAACCTGAAACAACAGACAGCAAAATTTGGTCACATCTCCGAAGAAATTCCCGACAACAATGACCCTTAAATCCGAGCCTCCTTGCAATGTAATCAAGAAATGAAATTGGGGTTACCGGGTTCATCTTCCATTGAAGTGTGGAGAGTACCAAAATCTCCATTCTTTGTATAGTTTTGGCCTTGAACACATATTTGATCTCCACAACCTAAACGGACCAACATTGATAAGCTGAATCGAATGGAAAAATCAATAAAAAAAAGCATGAATTTAGCTAAAAAAGTGACGGACCTGTAAGTCGAGTAGGAGAGGGACTTGGGTTTCTTCAACTTTGGCTGCCAGAGAAAGACAAGCGACAGCAGCTAGTTGAGTCGTCCATGGCTTGTCGCTTTGGAACCGGAAGCTAGACAAGAATCTATCGAAATAATTGATGGCGAGGACAGCCGTGAGAGCGGAGAAGGAATGGTGAGAATTGGCTTTCAGCATCCATTCAACGGCATCAGAGCGAGCCCCGGCAAGATTCCCATTGCTTCGGAGGCTGTCATTCAGTTGGTTTTGTTTTTCCTTGGAAAGTAACGAGGAAAGTTCATCGTCTTCCCAGAAAAAGTCGTGTTCTAACAAGGCTGGAAAAGGGTTCTCATTACCGAAACAACTTGCTTCGACAAAGTAATCTTCTTTAGCCTCTTCCTCTTGCTCCCAATTCTCCTCTGAACAGTAAAGAGAATCGAGAAGGAAGGAGGAGTTGAGAGCCATTTCCATCCACCCAAAGAGTAGTTTCTTTTAAGATGTTGGTTTCATTTATAGAACAACAGTGGAGAAGATGAAGAAAGAGTGGCAAAAGACGGAGGTTGAGCCATCTGTTTCTGTTTGGAAGAGAGGATGTGAGCACTGAGCAGTAAACCAAAGGAAAGGACGTGTTTTTGTGGGTTTGTGGGCTGGCTGGCTGGCTGTGCAGGGCAGCTAACGAGTGTGGGGGTGCTCATGCTCGACTCATTTAAATAATGTTTCCGTATAGTATCTAATTATTACATATTGGGTCTTTCTTTCGCATTCTCCAACTTTAATCTTGGAAACCCGTTTCTTCAATTTGGATGCAACTGGTCTAGTACACTATGACCATCTTTTTAATACATTTTTTAATTTTTATATAATTAAAGTCCTTTAAAGATTTTTTTTAATCGCATATTTTGAATCCAAACATTAATTTTGACTTAAAAAAATTAATTTTAAAAATAAATCTGTGAACGATTAATTTTTAAAATGACATTTAACTTTGAAATGTGGGTTTGATAAAAAAAATCATTTTTTACTTATTTGGCATTAAAATCCTGTAGAAGCGTGTTTGTTAGGATACATCTTTGTTTATATGATTTCTAAGAAAGCGCATCTGAATAAAAATATTTTTAGTGTTTTAAGTAGATATGCAACACTATTAATAATTAGGGATAAAATTAAGATTGAGATTAGACGACTAACGTAAACAATTGAAAAGGAGGACAAATTTATAACTATACATTTTTAATATTTGGCATAATAAAGATAAAAAATGAGGGTTGGGAGGTATGGGTTCTCCCGCCTCTTAATAATTTCGTCTCTGTTGAGAATGAAAATGAATTGAAAAAAAATAGAAGAAAAGTCATATAAAAATTATCCAAAAAGATATAACACGTAGTTAATTTAACTTAATTAATATTATCGTTAGTACAATATTTAAGAAGACGTAAAATTAGACATGTTTAAGTGTTCAACATCCTCTACTTATGGGTGGGAAAAGATCTTGTTAGTATAACCATTGAGTGATTGAATACAAAACTTATACATGCACGTCATCACCACCCAACTTGTATTAACACATATCTTTTGACACGTATTGTGCTTGTTATATCTATTTAGATAAAATTCATCTAATTTTTCTTCTATTGTTTTTCTAGTTATTAACCTTAATAATTTTGTATGCCTGCTTAAAACATCAAAAACACTTTTTTCATTCTACCATGTAAACAACGTCACTTCCTACCAAACGCGATTTTGCCTACGTGTCCAAAATAAGTATTATTTTTGTAATTAATCTTCTTATCGAACACACTTTTCTCTACGTCTCAAAATGAATAACGTTTCAGAAACTATAATCTTCTACGAGTTTTATTTCCGTTATTAATTTTTAAATTTAGTATAGTTTGTTAAATAAGCTAGAATATACGAGCTGTATAAAGAAATATGAATTTTATATTTAAACTATAAAGTCTAAAACTTAAATTCCTAGCTCTAACGCCCTAAAACTTAAACCTTAAATTCTAAATTATAAATTCTAACTATATACCTTAAATTCTACATCTTAAAACCTAAACCTTGAACCCTAAATTATAAATTATAACCATAAACCTTAAATTCTACATCATACAATCTAAACCCTTAAACCCTAAATTACAATCTAAATCTATAAACCCTAAAATTAAAAGGCTATATATTAAATTATTTTCCTTTAAAGAATATAACTATGTAATAGCACCATTTTAGGATAGGTGCTGCGTTTGAAATGTTATCTATTTTTTTTATAGAAACAACTGGTATTATTGAAAAGAAAATGATCCAAATTATAATGAGGGTGTATAATCTTAAACATAAACAATATATAATTTGGATATTTTTCAATAATCAAGGACCAGGCTTGTCCCAAAAAATGTGCAGGTTCTGTGATACTTTTTCAAACGAGACCCTAAAATATCTTATAATAAGATGAAATTGTAAAATATCAAAATTTATCATATTACAATTCAATTTGAAGAGTAATTTATATCTTAAAAAAAGAAGCATTATATCTTCAACAAGACCACCGAATCGAGAAGACATAACTTTCAAAATTCCAAATTCCTCGAAATTTTCAATTAGAAATTCAACCTTCAAAATACTAATTAAAAGTAGTAGTAGGAAATTTCTTTTTTAACCTTTAGAAGATGAATATCACTGATTATTAGTTGAATCTAAAGTAATTGAAGAAGACTGAAATTAGGATGGATATAAATAAGTTTTTTTTTGCCTGTTAAAACCTTAAATTTGGTGGGGTTTTTTTTAGGAAGAATTGATTACAATTAAATTCATTAGATAAAAAGGGAGTAAATTAGAAGGTTTTTAGGAAAATAATTTTTTGGGTTAGCAAATTTTTTTCAAAGTGTGGGGCCCTATGATGTGTCACATGTTGGGAAATGCCGATACACTCCATGATGCAGCAGAAAAATTATCCGGCGTATTTAGCCAGTGATCCATGTACGAGGAACGAATCTGTGGTGAAAAGGGATGAAACGTTACCTTAAATAAATTTGAAAAATCGTAGAGAGTTAGGAGAATCCAATTCTTCTAGCACGATATCGAATCCAAGTCATCACAACAATGTTCTGACCTCTACGCAGTCCACCCGAATGAAACGAACAATATTTTACTTCTCTAACTATTAGAGAAGTTTTTTGCGAAAGGCATATTTTCGGCTGCTAGACCTTATGCCTTTATATAGCATTCAAAAACCTAATTCTAATTAAATTCGGATTCATTACATATACAATCAATTTAACCAAACATAATTAAATATGTAGAATCTGATTCTACTTTAATTAGGTTAGATATATATATATATATATTAATAATATTTGATAATTACAATAATTATCTAATATTAAAAAATATATAAATAAGATTATCTATAATTACAATAATTATAATAATTTTGGTTTTTACTTATTACGTGTACAATAAGTTTGTACACATGCTATCTAGTCGATATTTGTTCATTTCAATCATAGGGTGTGACCCTTGTAGGTTCATGTAACGTTAGCGGTAATATCTAGAACAATTTTAATATTACAAGCAATGAGTGGCATCTAGCAATGCATCATTGCTACCTAAGTTACACTAAGTCGTGGTTCGACATAACCTTTTTCGTGATTAACTTTTTTCATGTATTACATTCTTTTGTCCCTATATCTAGATCGGACACAAGTCATTGAATAGTCACACTTGTATAGTCCATCTAATATTTCTTGATATCTTGAGTAGACTATTATAAACGAATAACTATGATATCTCATATCAATTTATTCGAGCATGGCCATACATTTTCTAGTCTCACTCAATCAAGTGGCATATGATATTACTCCTACTATGTAGGAGGGACAAATCCTATCTTGATCAACCATATTCCGCTACATAGATTGCGACATATCTAATGTCAGTCTTTATAGTGTAGTCAGTTACGACACACGTTTGACCGCATCAAAATATGCCACTCACGATGTTGAAATAATGATGATCTCAAGTCTGAGGATCATACATGTAGTTATCACTATGAGCAATGTTGTGACTGTCACATAATAATCCAAGAAAAATGCTCATAGTGGATCAGTCGAGTATGTCGTTCTCTAACACATACTTATGTATTGATTTTGACATCTTCATGTCAATGACAACATTTTGTCATCAATCAACTTCTTATTAGTCTTAATATATTATTGGTGTCCATGCCCACAATAATACTTGACTAAGGACATTCAAGAATAACTATATTTTTCTAAGGACTTTATTATAATTCAGTTTATTTATAAATACACAGAATAAGACTAAAAAATAACAATGGCTTTATATTAATAAACATGATAAAATAAGTATGTCTTTTACAACCATCTCATGATTGGTCTCTGGGCATACTCTAACAAACCATTGGTTGCTATGTCCAAGGAGATGATATGTGTTTATGGTTTACATTTGATGCATGAAAATATGACATTTGGCTTGAGTTTGATATATAAATGATTTATGATACAAGTACATACCATACAAGTATGTTACATGTCATTCATGCCATAAATGAATTTATGTTGCATCTGTTATAACTACCTCACTAGGCTATGTAAGCCTAACATCTGTGTGTCTCATTCATCCCAACAATCTCTCACTAGCACTAAGACCAAATCACTCATGTATCTAATACCAAAAGACTTAGTGTGACGATCATGCTTCTGTTGTGTTAGAGGCTTTGTCAGTGGATCAACGATATTGTTATCTGTTGGTACTCTACATATTTTTACGTCCCCTCGATCAATGATTTCTCGAATGAGATGGTAACGCCTAAGTATGTGTTTGGATCACTGGTGAGATCTGTGTTCTTTTGCTTGTGCGATGGCTCCGTTGTTGTCACAACGTAGATCTATAGCATTTGATATGTGTTAAGTGTTCAAAAGTATTATTTTATAACCCATTTTACTCATATTATTGTTAGACTTAGGCTCATTTTAGTTGCATTATTAGGCATTCATGCATGTTTTCATGATTTCCTTCACCGTCATGCTTGATTTCATAATTTAGTTGATTTTGTGGAAAAAGGTACTGTTGGTGTGTGTTTTAGTGTGTGGAGGATCTAATTGCCCAAGCGAGTAGGAGACTGCTGTGGCAACTAAGGAAGGAAATTGAAGGATCTGCCAAGGCAATCGAAGCTATTTTCTAAATGCCAAACTGAAGGGTCCGCCAAGGCAAACGAAGCTGTCTTTTAAATGCCATGCTGAGCAGATTGCTAAAGCATGTCGAGACAAATCCACCATATTAGAGATAAGCACGAAAAGCAAGAGATAAATCCCAAAGATTTGGACTTCCATGCAACATTTAATGAAGATTTAAATTCCAATTTATGGGGAGTTTTTGGAGATCAAAGGGAGATTAAATTCCAAGAGTTTTAGGAGAAGTTTTTGGGGGAATTAATATATAATAAAAGAGATCTATTTCTTTTATTATATTTAATTCCAACTTAACTTATTCCTCAAGAAAGACTTTGACCTAGCCAACTCCTATAAATAAAAGACCTAGCCGTATACTTTAAGGGAGGTGTGATTGGGAGAGAAAACTAGGGCTGCTCGACATTTTTATTCTTTTTCCTCTTTGTTCCATTAGATTCATATTTAGGGATTTTATTCTTGAGTTTATTTTGTGCCCAACCATGAACTAAACTTATTTGGCTTGATTTATTATGTTTTTATTGTTGTGAAAACGATTGGATTTGTTTAGGTATTGAGTTTGCAATTTTATTTCAAATTTTGTTCATTCTTGGTTCTTAAATTCTTCGAGTGAATTGGGAGAGGATCTCGTGAATTCATCCATTTATCTAATATCGGGAGAGTTAGATTCAAGAAATGAATGAACATGGTTTTCATACAATCGATCGATGGTGAAGATTAATTCGACTTAAGGATAAGTTGTGAATTTCAACGACTAAAAGGAGCGCAAGATAGGTTGTTGTCCACCCTTGGTTCACGCAGGGATGTATTATCAAGGCATGCACAATTAACAGTGTTTCGAGTTAGGGATAACAAGAAACCATTGAAGAACGCTTCGCCGAAATTTGAAAGTTGTCGCCCAGTTGCCCAGGCAATCGTAGAATTGCCCAGGCAATCGCAGAATTGCCCAGGCAATCGCAGAATTGCCTTGGCAATCCGACTGGATTCAATTGCTGAAGCAATTGAGCTACTCTAGCACTCAATTACCACGACGGTCCATTCAATTATCACACTACGACTCACGATAACCCAGCCTACTATCTCTTATTCAATTACATGTTTCTTTTATTTAAATTGCTCTTTTATTTGTTAATTAGAACTCCTACTATCACCTACTTGTGTTTTTACTTTCAATGCGAGAAGTTAGATTCCCGAAGTAGCACCAATCCCTATGGAGACGATATCTATACTATAACTTGTAATGTGTACACTTGCATCAATTGCAAAGCACTCTAAACATGCAACAAGTTTTTGGCGCCGTTGCCGGGATTGGAAATAGCAACTTTGTTTTTAATTTCTTGCACCTTTATTTATTTTTATTTTTGTTTCTAATCAGTTTCAAGGGACTTACAACTTTGGTTTTGCATCTGTGTATGACTAGGGCGAGACCAACATCACAAGACTACCCACTTGAACCCGAGATAGAACAAGTTCTTCATAAAAAAAGACGAGAAGAACGAGCAGTAATGGCAGAACAAAAAGATAACCCAGTTGGCAATCTGAATGCCAATGATAACCAGAATACCGTAGCAAGAGGAGGAGGAGATCCAGTCATACAACCTATTCGAAATAGACCTATCTGAGACTACCTAGAGGAAGATCTTAATGGTCTCAATCCAGGAGTTGTCGCACCTGAGATAGAAGCTGCCCACTTTGAATTAAAACCGGTGATGTTCAACATGATCAACACAGTTGGTCAATTTGGCAGCTCGACAACTGAAGATGCCAGACAACATCTCAAATCATTCCTGGAGATTTGCAATTCAATTCAAGTTACAAAGAGTTCATGAAGATATTCTAAAGCTAAAATTATTTCCCTATTCACTAAGGGATAGGGCAAAAACGTGGCTAAATAGTATTCCATCCAGATCTATAGGATCTTAGACGGATTTGTGTCATGATTTTATTGCTAGATTTAGTTCTACAAATATGACTGATAAGTTGCGTAATGATATTACTTCTTTTTGGCAGACGGATTATGGATCCATATACGAGGCTTGAGAGCAATACAGAGAGCTTTTACACAAATGTCTCATGTACATATTCCCATTATGGACGCAAGTGATGATGTTCTACAACTCAGTGAACATGCCGACAAGGATGATGCTAGATGCCTCAGCAAATGGCATACTCCTCGACAAGTCACCTGAGGAAGCAATAGAGATTCTGAACCGTCTTGCCAAGAATGACTATTAGTTCCCAACCACCTGAAAGGGATTAGTCAGACGCAACGCCACAATAAACGAGCTTGATTCATCGGGATCTATTTCTGCACAATTGGCTTGCTTTAACCAATATGGTTAAGAATATGCAGCGACCTAGCAACCCACAGGAGGTCAAGGTAGTTGGTTTATTTTGTGAAATATGTAACGATAACCATGATTCTTCTGAATGTCCGTAGAACCCAGAATCTAGTTTTTACATTGGAAACTACAACCGGAACAACAATGTGATGTCCAACACATACAATCCAGCCTGGAAGAAGCACCCTAATTTTTCATGGAGCAACCCAAACAACGCCATTAATCAACAACAATCGACACCATCTAGTTCTTTGGAAAATTCTCTCAATGCTTTCATGTTAAAAATTAAATCTTATATGGTAGAGAATAGGAATTTCACGAAGAAGACTGATGCTTTTATGAACAGGACATAAATGAGATTGCAAAACCAAGAGGCAGCCCTAAAGTCATTGGAGACACAAGTAGGGCAATTTGCTTAGAACTTGAACACAAGACCAATGAGCGATTTACCTAGCGATACTGAGGTTGCCAAAGGAATAAGCCATGAGCAGTGTAAAGTAATCACCACCCGGAGTGGACTAAAGCTTAATGATGCACTTGCCCAGCCAATAAACCGACCAGGAGAGCAGCCCCTTATCCAGACTGATGAATCCAACAACAAAACCTCTAATAAAAATGACGAGTCAGAAATTGCCAAGGCAACTCCACATACTCGTGCCTCGGCATGCCCTGATGCCAAGGCAATACAGATACCCATGCCTCAGCAATACCCGATGCTATTGCCTTGGCAACCAAGCATACCTCGACAAGTCCTGATGCATCGGCAATTCCTCAAATCAAATTCCAATGCAAAGAGCGGATTGAGGACATCTGACTTCAACCACCATTCCCATAGAGGTTGAAACGGTAGAAGCAAGAATACCAGTTCAAGAAGTTCCTTGACATCTTGAAGCAAGTCCACATCAACTTGCCATTAGTTGAAGCAATAGAGAAAATGCTGAACTATGCTAAGTTCCTAAAAGACATTGTCTATAAGAGAACAAGGCTAGGAGAATTCGAAACAGTTGCTATGACGGAAGGATGCATGGACATGCTACCTAATCGCATGCCACCCAAGCTTAAAGATCCCGAGAGTTTCACCATACCATGTTCGATCGAAAACCATTATGTCGGGAAGAAATTGTGTGATCTTAGAGCAAGCATAAATTTGATGCCAAAATCAGTTTTCCAGAGATTGGGAATCGGGAAGGCAAGACCAACAACATTCATGCTACAACTTGCTGACAGATCCTAGGTGCACCTAGAGGGAAAAATCGAAGATATACTGGTAAAAGTTGATAAATTTATTTTTCCCGCTGACTTTATTGTTTTAGATTGTGAAGCAGATGAGTTTGCCCCGATTATTCTTGGGAGACCCTTTTTAGCTACAGGGAGAACGTTGACTGATGTTGAAAAGAGGGAGCTCACGATGAGAGTGAATGACCAGTAAGTCAAGCTGAATGTATTCCAGTCCTTAAAGCATGTAGATGATCTGGAAGAATGTCAATTAATCCGAGCCACAACTGAATTCAATTTTGACATGGAGGACGATTGCCTTAACAATTGCTTCGGTAATTGTTTTGTCGGACCTGAGAAAATTGAAGAGCCGGATGATGAAGAGCAAGATGAAGCCAATTGGATAGCAAGTCATCCAGGTAAGTATTTTGAACCATTGGACTACTCAGGTAAGGAAGGTAAGACCGAAAAACCTTCTATTGAGCAACCTTATATTCTTGAATTAAAACCATTGCCAGGGCAATTGAAATGTGCTTACTTAGGAATTGATAACACATTGCTCGTAATTATCTCTTTTAAGTTGCAGCCTAAATAGGAAAAGAGGTTGATCGACATGTTGGCATTTCATAAGAAAGCAATAGGATGGACAATTGCCGACTTGAAGAGAATTAGCCCGATAGTGTGTATGTACAAAATTCTATTGGAGGATGATCATAAACCGACAATTGAGGCGTAAATAAGGCTTAACCCTGCTATGAAGGAAGTCGTGAGGAAGGAAATTATCAAATGGCTTGATGCCGGTATCATAAATCCTATCTCTGATAGTACATGGATAATCCCGATACAATGTGTACCGAAAAAAAGAGGTATAACCGTGGTGAGCAACGAAAGCAATAAACTAATCCCAACTAGCACCATGAACAGTTGAAGGGTTTGTACGGATTACCGTAAGTTAAATAAAGCTACTAGGAAAGATCACTTTCCTTTGCCATTTATTGACCAAATGCTTGACCAACTTTCATGTAAATCTTTTTACTGTTTTATTGATGGTTACTCAGGTTATAACCAAATTGCCATAGCACCGGATGATCAGGCAAAGACCACATTCACATGCCCGTATGGAACCTATGTTTTTCAAAAGATGTCGTTTGGATTATGCAATGCTTCGGAAACTTTCCAGAGATGTATGATGGCAATTTTCTCCAAAATGGTAGAAGATTTCCTAGAAATCTTCATGGACAATTTTTTGGTATTCGACAACAACTTCGACAATTACCTCTGCAATTTGGAGAAAGTGCTAACAAGATGTGAAGAATCTGATCTAGTGCTCAATTAGGATAAGTGCCACTTTATGGTAGATGAAGGCATAGTGCTCGGTCACAAGATCTCATCCAAAGGAATTGAAGTCGACAGAGCCAAAGTGGAAGTTATCGAAAAATTACCGCCACCAAATTCGGTCAAGGGAATTCGAAGTTTCCTCGGTCATGCAAGTTTCTATTGGAGGTTTATTTATAATTTTTTCCAAAATCTCTAAACCTTTGTGTAACTTTCTTAAACAGGACAAAGCTTTTAATTTTGATGATTCATGTGTCCAAGCATTCGAAACCTTGAAGAAGCAGCTTGCATCAACACCTATTGTTGTACCACCAGATTGGACATTACCCTTTGAACTTATGTGTGACGCAAGCGACTTTGCAGTAGGAGCAGTACTAGGTCAACGAATAGGTAAAATCTTTTATGTGATTTACTACGCCATTAAAACTCTTAATGAAGCTCAAGTGAACTACACCGCTATGGAGAAAGAGTTACTAGCTGTAGTTTTCACTTTTGATAAATTTCGTTCATACTTGATCAGGACCAAGGTAATTGTTCATAATGACCATTCGGCAATAAAGTACCCTTTTGCCAAGAAAGATGCCAAACCTCGTTTAATTTGTTGGATTTTATTTTTACAAGAGTTTGACATTGAAATTAAGGACAAGAAGGGTACCGAGAACCAAGTCGCTGATAATTTTTCATGCCTATAATGAGGAAAAGATGATAACACAAACGTGGAAATCCATGATGCATTCTCGGACGAGCAGTTGTTAATCACCCAGGAAACCCCAACTATCGATGCCCATGCAACCACAGTAGGGACTGCCTCGGTAATACCTGTGGCAACAGTGGCCGCAATTGCCTCGACAATTCCATGGTATGCAGACTTAGTGAATTTCCTTGTTAGTGGCATTTTACCTCATGATCTTACTCACCAGGGAAAGAAGCGGTTCTGACATGATGCTAAACATTATTATTGGGACGAGTCTCTTTTATTTAAACAATGTGCAGACCAGGTTATTAGGTGATACATCCTTGAGGAAGAACAACAAAATGTGCTCCGACAATGCCATTCATCACCCTATGGAGGTCATTTTAGAGGCATTCGCACCGCGGCCAAATTCTTTAAATCCGGTTTCTATTGGCCAACACTTTACAAAGATGCTCAAGACTTCTCTAAGAGGTGTGATCGATGTCAGTGAACAGGGAATATTTTACGCCGACACGAGATGCCACTACAGAATATCCTTGAGGTCGAGTTCTTTGACGTGTGGGGGATCGATTTCATGGGACCCTTCCCATCCTCGTTCGACAATGTATACATCCTACTTGCCGTGGACTACATGTCTAAATGGGTAGAAGCAGCTACAGTTTTTAGCAACTATTCCAAGACTGTGCAAAAATTCTTGCAGAAAAATATATTCACATGATTTGGAACACCAAGGGCAATTATCAGTGATGGAGGCACCCACTTCGACAATAGGCTAATTGCCAAAAATGCTGGAGCGATTTGGAGTGACTCACAAAATTGCCACGGCATATCATCCACAAATAAACGGGCAAGCCAAAATTTCCAATCGTGAGTTGAAGGTAATTCTTGAAAAAGTTATCAATCCTTCTCGAAAAGATTGGTCTACAAGAATTGATGAAGCACTATAGGCATATCGAACAACATTCAAGGAACCTTTAGGCATGTCACCTTACAGACTTGTCTACGGTAAGACTTGCCACATTCCGGTAGAGATCGAACACAAAGCTTATTGGGCGATCAAAACTGCCAACATGGATTGGGAGAGTGCTGGACAAAAACGACTACTGGACCTTAACGAAATTGAAGAATTTTGTGCCTTAGCTTATGACAATGCGAGAATCTACAAGGAGAAAACGAAGCATTGGCATGTAAGAAGCTATTGCCGTGACAATTTCTACCCGGGCAATTAGTTCTTCTCTTCAATTCTCGATTAAAACTTTTTTCGGGAAAACTGAAATCAAGATGGTCTGGGCCATTTGAAGTCGTGAAACCTTTCTCCCATGGTGTCGTGATAATCAAGTCCACCATCGAAGGACATGAGTTCAAAGTTAATGGACAAAGATTAAAGCACTATGTCGACAACCATGTTGAGCGCGACAAGAAAGTAGTTACTTTAGGAGATGCATGACCATGCTCTCCTTTAGTACTTATTATTTAATTTTAGTTTTATTTTTGAATTTTTTACTCAGCTTTTAGGATAAAAGTATGTTTTTAGTTTAATTTTTATTCTTTTTATCTTTATCTTTCCATATTTCTTTTTTCTTTGTTTTTGATTCCACAACCACAATTACTATGGCCAAGAACATCAAGACAATTCCTCACCAGCTACGGAACAAGAAGTGCCAAAGAAAGCCCCAACAGTGAAGCTTGCCCGAGCAACCAAAATTGCCTCGGCAATTCCCAATGCCTCGGCAAGACCAGATGTCCAAGCAGCTGAACCCTACTTCGGCAACTGAGGATGCCACGACAACTACCGCACAAGAGGCAACACCAGCAATACACATTCAACCATCACGAATCGGCAAACGAGCCAAGTAATTGGCACGAAGGAAACACATCATTAAAGGTGATGACCTTTTCGACTAACTCATTTGCATTTTATTTCAATTTTTGCATGCATTGAGGACAATGCTTCTCTTGAGTTTGGGGGGGTGTTTGTTTCTAGTTAATTTTATTCTTAGTTGCATTCATCTTTAGTAATAGCATATAGGTTGCATATGTTACTTGCCATGCCTTTGATTGGATTTAATTGCTTGAACTTGTTGAATATCCGATGATGAATTTTTGCCACTGCACTTAATTGAAAGAACCTTTAAATATTAGGAATGCATGAAAAGAACTTAGAATTTTACTATGATGCTAAATATTATTAACACGGTTGTGGCTTGTTGATTGAAAGAAACTTAGTGAACTTAGGTTGCTTAAAATTTGGGTAAATTTAAAATTAAAAGTTAATTTCTTGCTAGAGGTGCCCGAAACTGGCTCTAGTAGTTGCACATTAAAGATATCGCTAGAGGTGCCTAAAATTGGCTCTAGTTGACAAAAAAATTAATTAAATTAAGAAATTGCTTACTTTGCTAAAGGTGCCTGAAATTGGCTCTAGTAAAAAAAAAATTAATACCCAGTAATTAAATTGATAAGAGCCTATTGTTCACATAGAATCTTGAAAATCAACTTGTACACAACTACGCACACACATTGTCACAAGCATTATAGTTTAGTTCCGGGAATTTTTTGTGCCATCTGAAAAATTCAAAAGGTGGTCATACTTTGTGCCTTGATTCTGAGGTTTAAAGGCAAATATAAAGCATGTCTTTGATGATTAAAGTCTTGGCAGGTAATTGTTAGATTTACATTGCTTGAGGACAAGCAATAGTTCGAGTTTGGGGGTGTGTTAAGTGTTCAAAAGTACTATTTTTATAACCTTTTTTACTCATATTATTATTAGACTTAAGCTCATTTTAGTTGCATTATTAGGCATTCATGCATGTTTTCATGATTTCCTTCACTGTCATGCTTGATTTCATAATTTAGTCAATATTGTGGAAAAAAGTATTGCTGGAGTGTGTTTTAGTGTGTGCAGGATCTAATTGCCCAAGCGAGTAGGAGACTGCCGTGGCAACTAAGGAAGAAAACTAAAGGATCTGCCAAGGCAATTGAAGCTATTTTCCAAATGCCAAACTGAAAGGTCTGCTAAGGCAAACGAAGTTGTCTTCTAAATGCCATGCTAAGCAGATTGCTGAAGCGTATCGAGACAAATCCACCTTATTAGGGATAAACACGAAAAGCAAGAGATAAATCCCAAAGATTTGGACTTCCATGCAACATTTAATGAAGATTTAAATTTAGATTTGTGAGGAGTTTTTGGAGATAAAAGAGAGATTAAATTCCAAGAGTTTTAGGAGAAGTTTTTGGGGGGAATTAATATATAATAAAATGTATCTATTTCTTTTATTCTATTTAATTCCAACTTAACTTCCTCCTCAAGAAAGACTTTGACCTAGCCAACTCCTATAAATAAGAGACCTAGCCGCCTACTTCAAGGGAGGTGCGATTGGGAGAGAAAACTAGGGCTGCTCGACATCTTTATTCTTTTTCCTCTTTGTTCCATTAGATTCATGTTTAGGGATTTTATTCTTGAGTTTTTTTTGTGCCCAGCCATGAACTAAACTTATTTGGCTTGGTTTATTGTGTTTTTGTGGTTGTGAAAACGATTGGATTTGTTTAGGTATCGAGTTTGCAATTTTACTTCAAAGTTTGTTTATTCTTGGTTCTTAAATTCTTTGAGTGAATTGGGTACTTGGATGGAGTATTCGGTACCCCTCAACCGTTAAGGTACTTGGATAGAGTATTCGGTACGCCATATAAACCTCTTGACATCCAATGTGACTTTTTATAGTGCACTATCAATCCTATGGCCGACCAACTATATCCGATAACATTTTAAACCACATCACTTACCAATATAGTTCATTATTAACCATGTACCTCACTGTTTTTAAACTAACACATCAAAACCATTTTCAATGCATTAACCAATGCATTCACAAGTATTCCTCATACTTACATGGATCATTTACCAATGCATCCATCATCAAAATACGATTAAAAATAGTATATAACATACTTGAAAACATGCTTAAATAGTAGGTACCATGTAATTCAAAACAAGTGCATGAAAATCATTTCGTGAAAGCATGACCGAAAGAGAAATCCTTTTATACTTACTTTCGAGTTTAAACCAACGTTTCAAGCTAAGTTTAAACTCCCATAAACAACCTTTAAACCATTTCAAAGCTAAAATCCACGTTCTCACTCACCGACACGTAAAGCTTTAATCGCTGATACGAAAACAAGCATCCGAAGCCTTTGAAGCTTCACCAACGACCTTAGGATCACTCTCCCCTATTTTAATCGCATAATAATAGAGGATTAATGCATCATTTTGCATTCATAATCCCAACAACATGACTCAATTAAGGGGGAAAGCAATCTATTGGAGGTGATCTTTGTTTTCTCCTCTAATATAAGGTTCTTTATTAAAATTCCCAAGTTCTTGACTCCTTATAAATGACTTCTAATGAGTTTTAATCATTTAATTATGGAATATGGTTAAATCAAGTTTTAATTAATGAGTTTATGTGATTTTTGAATTGGATCTGTTTTGCTGGGTTTTTGATTGGTTTTAATCAAGATTTTGATGTTATATAATGTTAATAAATTGGTTTTAACATTAGAATCCCGAAGCTATGTGAATCTCTAATTTTCTAGGTTGTTGGTTATGTGTTTTTGAGGAGTTGTGGAAGTTTAATGCTTTCTGGAGATATAAGGATTGGTTTGGATTGTTTTTTAATGTCAATTGATTTTAATTGATGGATTAAAATGTTAGCTAGGTTATGTCTAGGTTAAGTTGGAAGATGTTTTCGGATGTTTTTGGAAGGCGATTGATAGATGTTTGTCAGACGAAGTTGAGGAGTGTTGATTTACATGAGAAAACAAGATTAAAACAGTAAGACTTTAATAGAAAACCATCAAGGGTTTGAAATTAAAAGATTAAAGAAAATAAGAATTTACCTTAAGGTTTTGAAGAAGAAAATAGTGTTTGGCTTGAGAGAATTTGAGAGAAAATCTTTTTAGAGAAAGTTAGTTTCGTGAAATTTGTTAAGCAATTAACTATAAAATTAACTCTCCTAACCTATTTATATTTTCCAAAACTCTTTTAAAATATCCAATTAAGGCATAAAAGTCTAATATTAGATTTTGGGAAAATAGCTTCTTAAGGATTCAAAGTTTTGACCCCTTTTACAAAACAATCACCAAAATAGTTTTTTAACTTTTACATTTTAGTCACTAGATCAAAATGTTTGAATTCCAAAACTCATTTTCCAAAATTGACTTCACGAAAAATATCCATACATTTAATAATGATTTTTACTTTTCCAAAATATTTCCTCACTCGAAAATATTTAATTTAATTTTAATCATGAATCTGACTCGAATCTCTAACCTGGTCCACTAGACCGTCTAACTAGCCTATAAACCGTTAGGCCCAAAACTGGGGCGTTACATTGGTCCATGAGGAGAACATCACCATGCAATATGAAGAGAAATCCATATCTCTCAGGCCCATTGCGTTCTCTCATAGATATCCGTAGTGGTTGTGTTTCAAGAATGATTGGATATTCCTCAACTATTTGTGGAACTTCTTGTTGTTCAATATCTGGTTCAATGATATGTGATTGATCTTGAATTTCCTCAAGTTCAATATTTCTCTCATTTCTTTTTCTGAAAATAAATTCTCTTTCGAGGAAGACTCATGTTCGAGCAACAAACACTTTGTTCTTAGATGGATTAAAGAAATAGCATCCTTTAGTTTCTTTAGGATACCCCACAAAATTATACTTAGAGATTTGGGTTTGAGTTTTGTAGACATCTGATGTTTAACATAAACTTCGCATCCCCAAATTTTCATAAAAGACATACTAGGACGCTTCCCAGTCCATATCTCATACGGTGTCTTTTGAACCGATTTAGATGGAACACAATTTAGTGTGAAAGAAACTGTTTCTAGCGCATGTCCCTAAAAAGAAGTTGGAAGATCAGCATGACTCATCATTGATCGAACCATGTCTAACAATGTTCGATTTCTCCTTTCAGAGACTTCATTATGTTGTGGAGTACCAGGAGGTGTAAGTTGTGAGTCAATCCCACATTCTTTAAGAAGTTCATCAAACTCTAAGCTTAAGTATTCTCCTCATCGATCTGATTGAAGAGCTATGATACTCTTTCCTAGTTGGTTTTGGACTTCATTCTTAATTTCCTTGAACTTTTCAAGGGCTTCAGATTTATGATGCATTAGGTAAATGTACCCATATCTACTGAAGTCGTCAGTGAAAGTAATAAAGTATTGAAACCCTTCTCTGGCTTGTGTATTCATTGGTCCACATGTATCACTATGTATTAGACCTAATAAATCACTTGCTCGCTCATTTTTACCGTCAAACGGTGATTTGGTCATTTTTTCCATTAAGCAAGGTTCACATATATTAAATTGTTTGAAAACAAAAGAATCCAAAAAATCATCTTTATGAAGTTTTAATATGTGTTTCTCACTTATATGACCCAAGCGACAATGTCAGAGATAAGTTTGATTAGAGTCATTTGTTTTTTATCTTTTCGTATTTATGTTATATATAGAATTGTCTTGATCTAAGATATAAAGGTCATTTATTAAATGTGTCGTACCATAAAAACATAATTGAGATAAAAGGAACAACTATTATTCTTAATAATAATATCAAAACCATTCTTGTCCAAACAAGAAATTCAAATAATGTTTTTAGTCAAACTAGGTACGAAATAACAATCCTCTAAATCTAAAACAAGTTCACTAGGTAATGACAAAGTATATGTTCCTATAGCTAATGCAGCAACTCTTGCTCCATTTTCCACTCGTAGGTCCACATTTCCTTTTGCCATTTTCTTCTCCTTTTTAGTCCTTGTACAAAAGTACAAATGTGAGAACCACAACCGATATCTAATACACAAGAATTAAATTTTGATATATTTATATCAATAACATAAATACATGATCCGGACTGTCCATTTTCTCTTGCCTTCTTGATGTCCTCAAGATAGACAAGACAGTTTCTCTTCCAATGTACAACATTGTTGCAATGGAAACACTTTCCTTCTTTTGCAACTCCTCATTTGGGTTTCAATGTAGCCTTTCCTTTGTTGGGCTTTCCTTTTCTGTTATCCTTTCGGACCATCAGAATAGGCTTGCAGCCAACTTTTTCATGTTTTTCTTTGTTTTTCTTAATAGACCAAGCAATTGAGGCAACAATTTGTTAATTTCATTCATATTGAAATTAAGAACAAACTAATTAAAATTATTGGGCAACAATTGCAGGATAACATCAGTATCCAATTCAACACTTAGAAAGAAGCCCAACTTTTCTAGGGTCTGAATATACCCTATCATTTTGAGAACATGGGTTCCTACTGGAGTTCCCTCCACCATCTTGCTTCGAATCAAAGCCTTAGAGGTCTCATACCTCTCTTGATGAGCTTGCCCCTCATATAATTCCTTGAGATTTTAACCATCTCATAGGGAACCTTGTCTTTATGTTGCTTCTAAAGCTCAAGAGTCATGGTCACAAGCATCAAACACCCGAAATCTACCATGTCACTTGAGTATTTTTCAAAGGCTTCTGATTCATCTTTGGAGGCATTATCTGTTGTCTTTTTAGGGACGGGTTCTTCGATGACTTGTAATTTCCGTTCTTGCTTGAGGACTATCTTCAAGTTACGAAACCAATCAAGGAAGTTCAAGCCATTCAATTTGTCCTTCTCAAGGACGGATCGCAATGATAATGAGTTTGAGTTTTCCATAACAAATCTACAATGATAAAACATGATTTATAAGTACCTTTATCATGTTTATAAAGTAATAAAATTCCCACTATTAAAAACCCTCAAAATTGAAAAACTTAATAAAAAGTATTTCTAGTGGGAAATGATCCATATTTCATTTCATCCTAAGTCAGCTTTGGCTTTACTCCTAGAATTTAATTATTTAGGTAAGCAACACTTGCTAATTACATCTCATGTAATTCCTATATTTTGTGAACAACTATTGTTCTTAATCATCTCATGATTATCCAATTCATTAGCCTTTAGGTTTCTAATCTCATTAGGATAACCTAGTTTAATCAATATTACAACCAATGAATATCACTTGCTTATTCTTTGCGTTTAACCAAGATAGATATAAGTACTTCGCTTTGGCAAAACCTATATAGTACCGATCAAGGTTTTAACGAGGGCTAATATTGGATGGCTATTTTAATTAAATATGAAGGGTTTTGTTATATTAATCTCACCATTCAAGTATGATCTAATCAATTACCATCATGCTAAAAACATACATTGTAACATATATATGTAAAGCAGTAAATATAAATGCAATGGTTATAGCCCATAAAACTAAGGTGGTCCATCCCAAGCCAATGGGAGAACCAAAATAAACTAAAGATAGAACTTGCTTCTCAAGCATCTAATCCACCTTTGATTGGTCCACCATTCTGCTCTTGTGATCCACGCTTTCTCCACAAATATTACAAATTTTTAGAAACTCGTTTTACATACGAGGGAGTAAGATAAGAAGAGAATTACAATAGATGAAAGAAAGACACGACACGAAGACCGTATTTATAAATATAAAACTAAAGTACATGGGATATTGGGCTATAACCATGCATTTCAAACACAGTACATATCATCCAAAACATACACATATTTTATCTTGTTAATTATAATCACCAAAATAGTTCCTACGACCTTTGTTGCCTATGCGGTCCGGCAAATCTGGTGCTGCCAGTGATCCATGTACGAGGAACGAATCTGGGGAGAAAAAGGGATGAAACATTACCTTAAATAAATCTGAAAAACCATAGAGAGTTAGGAGAATCCTATTTTTCTATCACGATATCGAATCCAAATTGTCACAACAGCTTTCCGACCTTTACGCAGTCCACCCGAATAAAACGAACAATATTTTAATTCTCTAACTATTAGAGAGGTTTTTCGCAAAAGGCATATTTTTGGCTGCTAGACCTTATGCCTTTATATAACATTCAAAAACCTAATTCAAATTAAATTCGGATTCATTAAATATACAATATATTTTACCGAATATAATTAAATATGTAGAATCTGATTCTACTTTAATTAGGTTTCTTTAGAGTTATATATATATTAATAGTATTTGATAATTACAATAATTGTCTAGTATTAATATATATATAAACGAGATTATCTATAATTACAATAATTATAATAATTTTAGTTTTTATTTATTACGTGTACAACAAGTTTGTACACATGCTATCAAGTCAATATTTGTTCGTTTCAATCATAAGGTGTGACCCTTGTAGGTTCATGTAACGTTAGCAGTAATATCTAGAACAATTCTAATATTACAAGCAATGAGTGGCATCTAGAAATGCATCATTGCTACCTAAGTTACAGGAAGTCATGGTTCGACATAACCTTTTTCGTTATTAACTCTTTTCATGTATTACATCCTTTTGTCCTCATATCTAGATCGGACACAAGTCAAGGAATAGTCACACTTGTATAGTCCATCTAATATTTCTTGATATCTTGAGTAGACAATTATAAACGAATAACTATGATATCTCATATCAATTTATTCGACCATGGCCATGCATTTTCTAGTCTCACTCAATCAAGTGGCCTATGATATTACTCCTTTTATGTAAAAGGGACAAATACTATCTTGATCAACCATATTTTGCTACATAGATTGCGACATATCCAATGTTAGTCTTTATAGTGTAGTCAGTTACGACACACGTTTGACCGCATCAAAATATGTCACTCACGATGTTAAAATAATGATGATATCAAGTCTGAGGATCAGACATGTAGTTATCACTATGAGAAATGATGTGACTGTCACATAATAATCCAATAAATATGCTCATAGCGGGTCAGTCCAGTATGTCGTTCTTTAACACATACTTATGTATTGATTTTGACATCTTCATGTCAATAACAACACTTTGTCATCAATCAACTACATATTAGTCTTAATATATTATTGTTGTCCATGCTCACAATAATACTTGACTAAGGAAATTCAAGAA
Organism: Hibiscus mutabilis; assembly: GCA_019671005.1. Classification (NCBI taxonomy): domain Eukaryota; kingdom Viridiplantae; phylum Streptophyta; class Magnoliopsida; order Malvales; family Malvaceae; genus Hibiscus; species Hibiscus mutabilis. Next base: position 22,826,749 of record CM033721.1, on the reverse strand, counting down.
TAACTATATTATTCTAAGGACTTTATTATAATTTAGTTTATTTATAAATGTACATAATAAGAATAAAAAATAATAATGGTTTTATATTAATAAACATGATAAATTAAATATGTCTTTTACAACCATCTCATGATTGGTCTTTGGGCATACTTCAACATCACATGCCACATTTGTAAATGGACGGGCCTGCCAAGGACAATAGAAACTAATCACTTTAGATTATACAAGGACCATACAATGAAAAAGGTCAAAAACCAAAGCGAACAAAACATCGATACAAACATATCTGATTGCATCGGCAAACGACAATAATAGGGGATCAAACTACTGAAAGAACACTAACAACTGCAAATCAGAGCCGAGCGTCATGAGAAAATCCACAATGCAAACCTCGTATCCAAATCTAATTTGGGGGTCCAAAGAAAGAAAGGTCAGCAAAATAACCAAATAAGTGTCGTCTTGATTAGTTACGACGATGTCAAATTCAACCCTAAGAAAAATGAAAAATAAACAATGACCGTCAATAAAGACAAAAAACATGCAAAAAGCATAAAAAGACGTGTCAAACGACAGAGAAAATGTGTCACAAAGACAGAGAAAAGCATGCCACAAAGATAGAGTTATTTTTAATAAAAACTAAATAAAAAATTATAAATAAAATATATTAAAAATAAAAAAAAGAAAAAGAAAGATTACCGACTGTCGACAACCAACACTAAACTTGATTACATGACCGACAGTCAAGCAAGATGAAAAGGCAAAGCGGTTGTTAGAGAGAAATTTTTTAATAACTTTATATTGTAGTAGAAAACTAGGGAGACTTTCAAAAGTTCATTGTAATTTAAAAATCTGGCTTTATGCAATTAATTCGTACATAAATTATGTTAGTATTGTTGCTGTTGCAATATATAAAAGAATATATGTTCAAACGTACATTATTCTTTTATTTATGAGCACAAAAAAATTTAGTTTTGTATCGTCATCCTCCTACACTCTATAAAACCCAATTAGTTTTACATTAATTTATGACCTGCACGAGTGAAATTGATGGATAAGATTAAATAGTCACATCTTCCTCATTTTCTTTTTCTTTTAATCTTATTCATCCATTGGTTTTAAATTAATGTAAAAGTAATTGAGTTTTACAAAGGCTCTATTTGACAATTAGCGGATAGCTGATAGTAGATAGCCGATTATATTAGCTGATAGCGGATAGCTAATAGCATTAGCTAATTTGACTAGGGGATTGTATAAAAGTATTTGGTAAAATTAACAGTAGAGATGTAAAAAGTTGACTCGGCCTGAAAACCCGACTGAAACCTGCTCGAGTTAGAACCTGGTTTGACCTGAGGATTCGATGACCCGAACTCGAATTGGACCTGCTACTGTAGCAACCGAACCCGACCAGCATGTGACCGAGAATGACCCGAACCCGAATTGGACATGTTACTGTAAACCTGAAACTCGACCTGCACCCAACTGAAATGAACCCGAGCCCAAGACTAACCTGGCAGATAACCGATATTACCCGAATGAATCGACCCGAGATCCGATTTTACCTATTTTAAGCCCGACCTACTAATTGACCCGACTTGTTTTGAACCCGACCTGTTGTTGATCTGAACTGATATTGACATGGCTTGATAGTTGATATTGATAATTATATTTACCTGACATTTGAGGAAGTATATGATTCGATGAATTTAAAGTTTTGATAAACGTAAAGTGTTAAGTGTTGATAAATGTAAATTATTACTTTTTTAAATTAATTTAAAATGTTAAATAATATTTTTATTATATATACATATATAATCAATTATACATATATATGATAGATTAGATTTAGATATTCTTTTGACACTAAATAGTATATGCTTAGTAAAAATTAAGATTGGATTTATATATATATACACACACATATACAATCAATTAAGTTAATGCTTAGTAAAACTTCAATATATACTTAGTAAATACTAAATAGTAATAGTACTAACTCATTCAATACAAAAAATTTGTCAAATTAATAAATATTAACATAAAGATATATTATGCTTCTATTCTTATAGATAAAAGACATTCATTTTTAATTATCTTTTAGGTAAATTACACCATAACTTGAATGAATGAAGTTTTTTTCTTAACTTGACCAAAATTTATTGAATAAGATTAGAAACTGTTTGAGTCTTTGTTGATTACTTGAGTTGATAAAAATGAAATATAAGTAAACTTAAAACTTACAAATGTATAAGCCACCAAATGTAAGTAAAATTATAATTGAATAAAACAGAAGTTTATTACAACATAAAAATGTAAAACTTAGTAAACTTTAAACTTACAAACGTACAAACTGAAAATTATGAAATGTAACACGAGTTTCTTGGATGAAAATTTAAGCTCTCAGATCTTATAGCAAAGTTTTACGAGACTAAAAGATCGACTTTGCTACCAAAAATTTCCTCATCAAGCTGTCAAAAGATCTAATGCTACCATCAAGGTTAATTATGAGTAACTTGCATAGCTAAGAAACCAGCATAATTAAAACAAAGGCAACTAATTAGATAAGAAAAAAAAACTACCAAGTAAACCAACAACCAGCAACAGACAACAATCAACAACTAGCAACATACAACAATCAACAACTAGCAACAGACAACAACCAGCAATCAGCTGCAACACTAAGTCATTAACAACAACAACAACATCAAGTGATTAACAACAACAACATCAAATGATTAAAAACAACATAATTAAAACAAGGGCAACTAATTAGATAAGAAAAAACTAGCAAGTAAACCAGCAACCAGCAATAGACAACAATCAGCAACCAACAACAGACAACAACCAGCAATCAGCAGCAACAATAGCAACACTAAGTCATTAACAACAGCAGCATCAAGTGATTAACAGCAGCAACATTAAGTGATTAACAACAACATCATCAAGTGGTTAACATCAGCAACAACAGCTAAATTGGAAAACAATGAACATTATTAAAAACATTAATAGAATCATGCATTTAAACATGTACAAAGATAAACAAAACAAACACTAGGCTTTTAGAAAATAGAAAATAAGAATACCTGTTTTTACATTACAATTCACTATTTAGTTGACCCCCTAAGCATTAATGTGCTTGCTTGGTTTAAAGGAACCCAACAAAAGAAAACATAATCAAAAACAATTTTGAAAAAAAAAACAGAATCACAAAAGAAAACATTAATAGGCTTTACCTTAATCAAGAAGTGAATCTTCACCAAAATTAGAGATTGAAGAATCTTTCACAACAGTAAGATAATCTTCATCCATTTCCTCAGGTTCAAAACCATACAGCCAATTACGGGTTGTTACAAATATCTCAACATTTTTAGGCAAGAGTTTAGCCCTCAACTTGTTCAAAATCTGACCCCCGTGCTAAATGAAGATTCGGAAGCAACTGGAGTGATTGGAATGACTAAAACATCTCTAGCCATGTGTGAAAGTACGTGAAAAGAAACAGATTGCGCTTTCCAATACTCTAAAATATCAAACTCAACATCTTTAGTACGAGGGAGAAGGGGCAAAGTAATGTAGAAGTCAACATCAGATTTTCCACTCCTAGAAGTAGCTAAATTGGCATCAAATTTCTAACATTAAAAAGATAAAGAGTTAATCAGTAAACTGTAATTGAAAAAAAATTAATTAAATGTAAAACTAGAAGCCTAATTGAACTTTTAGAAAATAAAAACTGACCTGAAATAGATTGGATTTTTTTAAATGTTCGAGGACGACCGGAACTTGACACACTTGTATTTTGAGAGGAGTTACTTTGGACATAAGAATTAGAAGAAGAACAGAGTATAGCTTTTGAATAATATATATATAAATTAAAAAACTCATTGTAAACAAGACTCACCCTCCTTTCAACCTCATCCTTAACATAGAGGACACTGTACAACTCTTTCAGAAGTTGTAATTTATATCGAGGATCAAGAAAAATAGAAAATGAGAGAATCGTTGAGTGATCAAACCAATATTTCTCATACAATTCAAGCATAGGTCCTGCCATTGCAGAAATACCCTCACAATGATCATTGTAAGCATCACACAACAGTTTCTCAATGGCAACAACATTAGCCAAGTACAAGTTAGAAGTAGGATACTTAGATCATGAAATCAGAGAAGTAATTTCAAAAAATGGCTCAAGGAAATCACAGATTAATTGAGTAGTTTCCCACTCAACCTCACTAATTATATCCAAGTCATTTCCCTATTAACAAACAAGTTGATAGCTAATTTAGCATCAGTTGCCCTACAAAGCATTGAGTAAGTAGAGTTCTATCGAGTAGGAACATCCAATATCAACTTACCAGAAAAAGCAGAACCATAATCTTTAACAGCCAATTCAAAGCTATAAAGTCTAGCATCAGAAGAATCAATAAACTTAACTATTTCACGTAATTTAATAACATAAGAGTCAATTACCTTCAAACCTTTTTGAACCATCAAGTTCAAAATATGGGCAGAACACTTTATATGAAAGTACTTACCATTGCATGGAAGGGGAGAAATGACATGCAAATCATCTTTGAGTCACTTAACCATTCTCTCATTTGTAGAAGCATTATCAAGAGTTATGGTAAAAGCTTTTTTTTCTCAAGACCCCACTTACATAACATTTTTTTCACAAACTTATAAATAGACTCGCCATCATGGGGTGGGGTAAAACGACAAAAAATTAGTATTTTAGATTGAAGTTTCCAGTTATTATCAACATAACGTGCAGTTAGAGCAAAATATGAACGTGAAGTGCAAGCAGACCATCCATCACATGTAAAACAGATACGACTTGAAACAGAATGCATTGAATCAAGTAGCAATTTTTTATGCTTATCAATGTTTAACATGCAATGCTTAGTAATATTATACCTCGAAATATCCTTCACATTAGGATTTATATATTGATGCAAAACCCTAAGTTTTTCATGCTCAACCACACTCAAAGCATAACCATGACACATAATAGCTTCAACAAATAAATCACATTATCTTTTCTGATCAAAAGAACTTTCCGTACTACTATTGGGATTAGTAGCAAGAAAATCTTTGTAAGCTTGGCATTTTTCAGTATGTCTTTTAGGGTTAGATGTACCAACATAAGAATCTGCATTATAGCTTTTGGTTTTGCAATACTTACATTGTGCAAAAACACCTTCAGGTTGCTTAATGAAGGTATAATGATCCCAAACAGGAGAAGTTCTTCTCCCAAAATCCATTGAATTTGCAGTTGTAGCCCTCCTCTTAGAGGTACGAGCTATTTCAGACAGTTGATCATTTACATTCCCTTCAAACAAACAAACAAACATGTATTAGTGATTGACAAAAATAATACAAAAATAATTCTGAAATTAAAAAAAGGAGAGGAATATACCTCTTTCACCAAGATAGTCCAACTCATAAGAAACAACATCCATAGCTGTGCTAAATACTGAAAAGTAAACACTGTGATTTGTTGTTAGAGACTAAAAAGAAAAACAAAACAAATAACAAATCTACAAAGCAACAAATAGAACAGAGAAACTCAATGATATTAATCCTTGTACGTGGCATTGTTAAACCTGTCCCCAAGGTCCTTTAAAAACCTCATTTGATACCAGTAGCATCGCAAAACGGGATGTACAGCCTATATACTCGGATTAAACCATTAAAACAGAACAGAGAACATCTAAACACCCAGAACCCAGAAATCAGAATAGACAACATATATACTCGGATTAAACCATTGAAACAGAACAACGAACATCTAAAAACCCATAAACCAGAATAGACAACATATATACAAACATAATAAACAACATATATACAAAATCCAAAATAGAGAACATCTAAAAACCAGATCAAAGAACATTTAAAAACCCAGAACAGAGAACCCAGCAACCATAATAGACAACATATATACAAACATAATAGACAACCTGTATACAAAACCCATAACATATATATAGAAAGAATAAAACAAACCCACACGCGGAAGATTGAGAGTCTGAGAGAGAGAACACTATTAGCAAAAATCATAAATGAACATAAAGAACAAAAAAATACAGAAATCTAAAAAGGGTCAGAGAGAGTGTTACTTACCCAAACCAACTGAGAGGCTGAGAGCTTTAGACTATAACCTAGAAATGACAGAGAGATGTGAAGCTTTAGAGACTGGGAGCTTTAGTTTAGGGATTTTAGTTTCTGGAAAATGAGTTTTGGAAGAGATGATAGAGTTGCAGGGAAAGGAAAAGTCGAAGATGAAAATGGATAGATGAGAAGTTTAATTTATCTGGAAATTGAAGGGTTAGAGAATCTGAAGAGGTTAGAGGAAAGTATGGACGGATTTGAAGAAGTTGAAGGGATTAGAGAAAGAAGATGAAAAGATTTTAAGAATTTTTAGGGTAGAACCTAATTAATTTGGGGATTAGGGTTTGGAAGGATTGAAAAGGGGAAAGTGGAAGAACAAGAGGTTGTTTTTAAGAATTTTTGGGTTTTGATCGAATAGAAACAATTTAGGGATGGGTTTTGATGATTGTATAAGATCTGGAAGGGTTTTATCGAAGAACAAGAATGAACTGGGTTAAAGTTCAAAGGGTTTCAATCAAAAATGGTTTGAGGTTTTTGGGAATAAGATGTTTATCCTAGAGAGAAGGCAGAGAATTTAGAGTGAGAAGGAGAGAGGAAATCTGGGCAGAGTTTTGGCAAGAAAAAACTAAAATGAGAAAATGGGACCGATCTGATTTTTTGGGGTTTATATAGAACGTCAGGTCGGGTAAAAAGATATGCGCTTTGTTATACGGGCCGCGTCTAACAATTCAGATCTCGCTTCGCTAGCACGCTTGTTTTACATTTGTTTCAATTTGGTCCTGGTCACTTTCAAATTGAACTTAAAAGTTTATTCTGTTTTTGATTTGGTCCTTATTTGATTTAAAATTAGGTTTGGGGTTTATGGGATTATTTTAGGGATAATGGGTTTAAGGTTACACATAGTTACATACTACACACACACGTACACACATTAATGTATATATATGTATATGTATATATATGTATATGTATATATATGTATTAATATATATGTATATATATGTATTAATGTATATATATGTATATGAATTTAGTCCAATGTATATATGTATATATATATGTATTAATATATATGTATATGTATATGTATTAATGTATTAACTATTAATGTATATATATATGTATTAATGTATATATAACATACTTACCTATATTTATTTCTATATACATATATATATGTATGGATTGATGTATATATATACATATATGTATATATATATATACATACAATATACATATACATATACAAATATATGTATGTATATATATGTATACATATATATACATACATATATATATATACACACACATTATACATATACATATAGTAAAACTTACATACACACATATACTTTATTTTTAGTCCAATTTGACCCTTATTCATGTTTTGTAATTTAGTCCAATGTTTATAATTTTAATTTAATATTTTTGTTCATTATAGTCCCTAAAAGGCTAAAACTATATTCTTATTCTAAATTGACCCATATTTATTTATTTTTTGTAATTTAGTAAAGTGTTTTTAATATGATGATATTTTTATTCATGTTAGTCCCTAAAATTTTATTTTTCACTAAAATTGACCCTTATTAATTTATAATTTTTGTAATTTACTCTAATATTTTAGATATGAATCATTTGATGATATTTTTGTTCATTCTAGTGCCTAATATTTATTTTTAATGTGATTCGTGTTCGTGAAAGGTGTTAAATAATTAACTCGAAATGAATGACCAACCCAAAGCCTATCGACTATTTGTACCAAACTCAAACTTAATACGAATTCAAAACCCGAATTAACCCGACCTGAAATGAAACCGACTTGAAATTACCCGACCTGAAATGAACCCGACCTAAAATGAACCCGACCTGAAGTCTACCTGAACCCGAATTAACCCATCAATTAACTGATTCAGACCCGAATCGTTTGAACCCGACTTGAAACTAACCCGCACTCGACTCGAATCGAGTCAAAACATCAAATTGACCTGAAATGACCTGTATCCGATTTGACCCGACTTGAAACCCATCCGATTACCTATTTTTACATCCCAAATTAACAGATAGCCGATAGCTATTTGATTATTTGAACAAGCAAAATGACATATAAAGACACGATTATTCAATACTTGTTTGAATAACTTATTAGTTATTATTATTTTCTATCAATTATATTATGAAAATTAATTTTCTTAATATCATTATTATACATACATGAAGGATGTATTTATTATTTTTTTATTTGTAAAATTATCTTTCTAATATAATTTTAATAATTATTAAATTTAGATGTATATATTAATTTCTTATTTATAAAATTATATTTTAAATATACTTTTATTAATTATTAAATTTATGTGTAAATATTAATTTATTATTTGTGAAATTATTTTTTAATTTTATTAGTTATTCAAATTTATGTTATTTTAAAAAAATATAATTATTAAGGACAACAAAGTCTTTACAAGTCTTTTATCCAAACCTCTAACTTAAAAAGATCATAAAGTGAGTTTTTTCAAAATGACAGATACTAAACATCTAAGTTAGCGGATTTAACTGGTTAAACCTCTAAAAGTACTTTAAACCTTTAATTTTGACTCAAAAAATTATTTACCAAACAAGACCAGAGTATAAGAAGCAGGGAACGATAAGGAATTGGATGTAACGATGCAGGAGGAATTGAGAGACTGCAGATTGGAACTATGGGATACACTTAGACTGCTGATTTGGTCTCCCTTGTATGCTCGTATTCTTGGATGGTTGTTGACGGTGTTAATTTGTGGTGGTCTTGCGTTTAGTGGTGCCTTGTTGTTTTGTGCTGGTTGGCTAGAACCCTTGTTGTGCATTTTCATTTTTGGATCGATTGTAGTGTGTTGGTAGTTGTTGGATGTCTTGTTTTTTTCCCTGAGTATGTTGTACTATTTTCTTTCATTTAGGTTTAGGAAGGTTTTTAACGAGGCACACAATTCAGGTTCGGGCTCGGACGAGTCATTCTAATAAAACCTATTTGCTTAGCAAAAAAAAAGAAAGTGGATCCATCCATTCCACTCATCCAATGGAAATGGATTAGTGTAAAACTAAATGAGTTTTACATTATGTAAGTGAATCCTAACTCATATATATAAGGAATTTTTTTGATATACAGGCCATGTAAACTTTAGTTTACACGTGCCTTTTAGTTTTAGGGGTTATGGTTTAAAGTTTAGAGGTTTAGGTTGTGGGGTTTAGAAAATTTAAGGTTAGCGTTTAGAATTAAGGGTATAAGGTTTAGAGTTTAGTTTTTTAGGGTTAGGATTAGAAATTTATGACTTGAGTTTTATAGTGTAAATATTCAGGCTTGTGTAAAATTAGTTTTACTGTGTATCAAAAATTTACGCTATATATATAAGGAAAATGCTTTGATACATAACCTTTTAATTTTAGGGTTTAAGGGTTTATTGTGTAGCGTGTAGAATTTAAGATTTATTATTAGAATTTAGAGTTTAGGGTTTAAGGTTTAGGTTTTAGGATACTAGAGTTTGAGATTTATGTTTTAAATTTTATAGAAGGGTTGTATAATTTTTTATAATTTTATTTTTTTTACACAGTTTGTGTATCAAAATATAACGTACATATAAAAAAAACTTTGATACAAAGTTTACACGTGCCTTTTAGTTTTAAGGGTTTAGGGTTTAGGTTTTGGGCTTTAGAATTTAAGGTTAATGTTTAGCATTTAGGGTATATAGTTTAAGGTTTAGGGTTTAATTTTTAAGGTTAAGGTTAGGAGTTTAATATTTTAGTTTTATAGTGTAAATATGTAGGCTTGTATAAAATTAATTTTACACAACATTTATATCAAAATTAAATAGTAACGGAGGACAGCATGATAATTATAAAAAAATTTGATACTGTGTCATTTTTCCTCCATTGAACGTTCTACAAATACAATAAAACATTGAAATTTGAGAACCCCCCCCCCCCAACTGTTTCGTTTGTTAGTCTTGTAAAATAGGTCTCTTATGCTGTGGAAAACCGAAACTCAATTCCATGGCTGTAGGTTTTGTTGTTTAACTTGGAGACGGATGTCGGGGTTTCTTTAAGTCGCTTTCTGGCTTTGCTTTTCTTTCACTCCTACTCCTACCACCTTTACTTCTTTTACTTGCTCCATCCCCAATAAATGAAGACAAACATCAAAGAAAATTTGAGGTGTGGGTTGGTTATATTATGTTTTACATTATTTGTTAGTAATTTTTCTCGTGTAAGATAATCATGTAATATCATACCACATTTACATTAACAAAATTGTGTTTACAGCAAACTCCATTTCTCTTTTCATTCTACATGATCATACCGAATATATTTCCTTGTAGATTTTGCACAGCTTTCCTAAAAACAGGAACAGATACATTTCATTTTTACAAGGGTGGTCAAACATAGACAAAGCTCGCACCAACTTCAGAAACCGTAAAAGTATGGCTCACTTTCCCCTACATCTCAAATCAAACACAACAGAAACCACACTAGTGCTAAGACTCAAACCTGGCCTAGCCGAGTGATAGCAAAGTTCCAAGGTTCTTTAACAGAAACAACATCCTTTATTTTTTTTATCATCTTCTCCATTGAATGTTTCAGCAAATTATTTTATGCATATGTATCATGAAACCATCATAATGAAGTGTCCAGGGTCCCCCATGGATTCTCTTTCATCCAGCTGTGTACTGGACCTAATAGACTCTAATAATCATGCTTGTCCCTCAATCATGGTTCACGGGATCGCTTGCACAAGTGCTTTTAGTTGCAAGAGTTGACCTCATTGCCAATGATCCGATGCTTCCTTTGATCACCACTTTTTGTATGCTTTAGTAATCATTCGTATTGATGCAAACAAATTTTCTTGGCAGTCAACCACTCACCACTTGCTATTAGTCATTACCCATATAATTCAATTCAATGTTAGTAACTTGTACTGGGAAAAATAACCAAAGCAATATCAACATAAAATAATATGAGAAATAACGTGGTTCAGTCTTGTTTATCTCCTTAGATGAAAGAAAAACGAATAATCCACTATCAACGAAGAATACAAATACATGATCTCTCATGTAATCAACTAACTCGTGTATATATACCAAAAGCCTATGCATCCAAAACACTTTTCTTAAAAGTGGTTACATCTCTAAATAATCATCTCTCATAATTCTAAAGGTTAAACCAAGAAATCTTACTTCTTGACTAATATAAACATTTATATATTAAATAAACCTAATGACCAACTATTATTTTGCCACTATAATTACAATAAAATCCAACTTAATTATCAATTAGAATTTGAGTCAATATCTAACTGTCAACATGAATTCAATTGCTAAAATGAACTTTCAATGACAAACAGTAACAAGGAAACCATAAAATAAACAAATTAGCAACAGTCACCCAGAGTAGGGACTCGCAAGCAGACAATTCCGATACCGACTCCCGAGTCTGAACAACATAACTGAATATCTTAGAGAGAGCTAGCTTGTATCTATGTCTTTTTCTATGCTAAATATATTGAACACAGAATACCCTTTGTTACCATCTTAGGTAACCCATCAGAGAAAAGGAATCAATAAATTCGAACTCATCAAAGACATCCGTTGAATATATAATCGACATTGTTCGAATTCGGGTATGACAATCAGACACGATTATGGATTTAAGTGTCAGACATGCGAACCACCCTAAATCATGGAGATGAGGATACAACTAAAACGGACTAAGGTATGGTCGTCTGATCATCGCGACTTTGTATTTTCTCCTTCGGCTAGGTCAGGAGGTATTATTATTGTTCGGGAGAAATCTAAATTTCAGCTACAAAGTTCGGTTGTGTTTTCCAATTGTGTGTTGATAGAAAGGCGCTGGATTGATGAGGATTTTGAGTGTTGTATGGTGGAAGTGTGGCACGTCTATTTTACAGAAAAATCTTTTGTTCTTGCCCCAACACTAAAAAACTAAATGGGTAAAATACTTAAATCATCACTCAATTTTGCTCTCTAACCTATTTTGGTCACTAAATTTTCAAAACGCTCAATTTACTCATTGAACTTTACTTTTTGACCTATTTTGATCACTCTGAATTATTTTATTAATATTTTGGTATGACATCGCATATTTTATTATTATTAAATATAAAAATAATTTAAAATAAATATAAATTATTAGATAAATTACACAAACCATCACTAAACTTTGCTCTCTGGCCTATTTTGGTCACTGAGCTTTAAAAAAGACCAATTTACTCACTAAACTTTATAAATTGACCTATTTTGGTCACTCCACCGTTAATTTATTAAAATTGTTATGACGTGTCATAAATAAATCCGTCCCAGCATAGCTTGTTGTGTTGTATTATACTCAAATTTCTACAACTTCTCTTCTTCTCTCTATCTCTCTCTCTCTCGCAACCTTGACTGTCATGATGGGTCCATCACCTCCCCAAAACCCTAATCCCTCAACCAAACCCAAATCGTTAGCCCAAGTCGTATCCAAAACCAATACAGTCAAAACATCGATAGGTCTTCTTCCATCACTACCTCTCCCATAAACCTTAACTTGCAAAATCCCCCCCCAAAACATAACCAAACTCAAATACGGAACCAAATTCAATTGAAAGGTCATTAAAGTGAAAACAATCATACGTGTCTTACACAATCACTTAGTGGAGTGGACCTTCTTGTCACCATTTCTTCCTTGAGGTGCTTAAAGATGGTTGTACCATTGACCGATTTAAAGTGTAATTGTTTTTACCCTTTTAATCATTTATTTTCATTGTTTATTTAGGGGATATTGAAAATTTGTGAAATTTTTTTGTGTGGGTATAAGAAGGGAGTTTATATGTTTGGTTGTGTTGATCTTTGTGACTTTGTGCTTTAACATCCTACTATTCCTAAAGTTTCTAACTTTTCAAGTGTTTCCACTATATTCAATGGTAAAAATTCAAGTGTCTTTCACGGTCTTCCACCTAGAGATAGGTAGGTCAGTTCAACAAACCATGTTTTGGGTCATTGAGGTAACATAAATGGAATTGGTTGAAAGCACCTTCGAACGACGAAAATGGGAAATAAAGAGGGAAAGGGAGAGAAATATTAATATTTTATTATTTATTTATAACATTTCATAACGACATTAATAGATTAACGTCGGAGTGATCAAAATAGGTCAATGCATAAAGTTCAGTGAGTAAATTGATCATTTTTAAAGTTCAGTGACCAAAATAGGTCAAAGAGAAAAGTTCAGTGATGGTTTGTGTAATTTACCCAATAATTTATTTTTATTTTAAATTATTTTTATATTTAATGATAATAAAATATGCCACGTCATATCAAAATATTAATAAAATAATTCAGAGTGATCAAAATAGGTCAGAAAGTAAAGTTCAATGAGTAAATTGAACATTTTGAAAGTTTAGTGACCAAAATAGGTCAGAGATCAAAGTTGAGTGACAATTTAAGTATTTTACCCAAAATAAATTTTATACTATAATTTTAAATTTTAAACTATATGCCATAAACTTTAAACCCTAAAAATACACCCTATCTATAATTCTTTAAACCTTAAACTCTAAACCTAATTTTTGTGTGATAGCATAAATAGAGCCTAGAGGAACCAAAAAGGACAAAAGATTTCTATTGTATTTTGGAGGATCAATTTAAAGTATGGGAGGATATTCAATAGGAAATCAAGAGCAATCTGACTCAAGTTAGGGATAGAAACACTGAATTCTTTCACCGATCAACAAAGATTCGTGTCACTGGGCACAATACCAGGGCCCTCAACTTTGACGCGAGATGGGTTACAGGCCCAAAGGAATTCCTTTGTAAGTACTTAAATGTTTAATATCAAAATAAGTGTTCAAACCATTTTGTTTTTCTTTTAAGTGTTTAAATTTTCTTTTGCCTTTTTTAGGTACACAAATTATTATTTTTATATCTTTTAAGGTCAACTGAGTTATTTATTTTGACAAAAAATAGTTTGAGAAAGGGGTAAAAAAGTTTTAGGTACCTAAAAGCGAAAATCGGAATAGTTTGGGCACTTATTTTTATATTAAACCATATCTAAACAAAAAGTATAATTTAAACATTTTTATAATAAAGGGTAATTATATCATGCACTGGCGGTGAATTTTTTTTGTTTCCACAAGCATTTTAATTTTAGAGGTTAAAGATCTAGTTTAAGAGTTTATATTTATGTACTTATAATTTAGAGATTATAGTTTTAATCTAGGGTTTAGGGTTAGAATTTAGAGTTTATAAGTTAAAATTTAAACTCCTAACATGTTACCCTAAACCTAACAACAATCCTTAAACTTTAATTTAAACCCTAAATTCTAACAACAATCCTTAAACCCTTAACTAAATTCTTAAACCCTAAAACTAAAATGTTTGTAGAAACACAATTTTTTTACTGTCTGTGCATAAAATATTTTCCATATAATAAAACCTAAAACAAACACAGACCAATGCACGGAGCCATAGGGTCGCGGCAAGCATGATCATAATTCTTATCAACGGGAATCATCGCTCCAGCAAACTCAAAAAAACCGAACCTCAAAACCACAACCGATCAAGGTGTATGACCTGAGGAATCTCCAGCAAAGAGAAAAGAACGAAAGAAAGAGCTGACATATCAATACCAACAACAACAAACCAAGAGACATGTATGTTTGGATCAAGAGGAGGGTTAAGATATAGTCGCACCCTTAAAATTTTAAATTTATACAAAATTTAGATTTTTTATTGTATTTTGTATTAATACTTTGATACTTTAATTTTAATAGCCCTTTAATATAACTTTTTAAAACATAAAATTTTGTGTTCGTCTTATATAACATATAAAAAGTCGTCTTACCACAACAGACAGGTTGGTTCCTCTGTCGTCACGGAGCTCTTGGCGAGGTTAAACTATTATAATTTTTTAATAAAATAATATATTATAATTAATTTATAATATTTTAATAAAATATATTATCCCAAATAATATGATTCTTCAATTAATTGTGAGATTAATAACTTTTAAATGCAATCGACAATTTTTAGCGTCGATGGTTAAAAGCTCTCACTTGACATCATCACCTCTCCTTTAGGCTATGGTTCAATATCCATAAAGAGCAAATTTCCCTTCCTAATTTCCCTTCCTTTAAGGGACAAAAATTCTGTCTCTTTTCGATACCCAAACACTAAAAAAAATGAAATTCTAAGCCATAACTTAAAATTCTAAATTTTAAATCTTACCCCCTAAACCCTAAAATTACAACCTATCTAAATTTCCTCAACTCTAACCTTAAACATAACCATAAACTTAAATTTTTAATGTGAGGCATAAATAGAGGCACCGAAAAATGTAGATGATTTATATTCCTCCCATAGGTACGATTGGTTAAAAAATAACTTTTAAATGCAAAATTAATATTTTTCAAGTTGAAATCATCGAGTTATTATAATTTTTAGGAAAACTACATTCACAATCCTTGTTTTTAAGATACTTTCACCTTTGTCACTAAATTTTGAAAACATATAAAACAATCACAAAATTTTTAATTCATTTTTATTACGATCATTATTGTTAACTGTCGTTAAAAAATGTTGATGTGACATGTTAAAGTCTTCATCCAAAATACCTAATTTTCCAACTAGTAGTCACCACAAAGGTCAAGTTTTCAATGAAAGGAGTAGTTGTTGGCAAATCCTAACATTGTAAAGACTATATTTGACAAGAAGGTTATCATAGTTCGGTTTAAAGTTGATTGGATAGTTAACAATGGCGAACCAGAACGTTTGGACTTTTAGTTTTGATTAGATTCGAGAAGACTGAAAGGTTTTTTGACGAGTTTAAGCCGAAGGAAAGAAAAAGAAGAAAAAGAAGAGTAGTTCGGTGATCTTTTCGACCATAAAAACCACCGAACGAAGGCATAAACGACAACAGAAAGGAGACAACTATCTAATCAAAACTAGAATATAAAACTTTTTGATTTGTCACTGTGATAAGTTTGAGATCGAGCTTTATTAATCTTCTAGTCAAACGAAGCCTGACTGGCGATTGCTCCGTTCATTCGAAAACTTGGCCTTTACGGTGGCTGCAAATTTGAAAAAATTAAAAAAAAAATAGAAGAAGACTTTAATGTACCACATCAACATTTCTTAATAACATTGCCCATAATGAAAGAAAATTAAAAGTTTGATGATTGTATTATAAGTTTTAATAGTTCAGTGACTAAAGTAAAAATATCCTAAAAGTTTGGGAACTACCGATATAATTTACCTTATGTTAGTTAAATGTTAAACTTTTCCTGTCAGTCCCAAGAGAGTATTGATATAGAATATATTTTTGACCTTTAAACTTAAAATTTTGAAAATTTGAAAAATAGGATTCGAAGATTTGAATGCAGCAGGCAATGCCTCAGCCCTCAATCATCTTGAAAGAAAAGGGTGGCATTCCATGTGATGTGTATTACATGGTTGGTACTATAATTGCTCCATCTAGTTTCGAATATATGGATATTATGCTTTTGTTGATGCTTATTTTAGAACTATATTTCGATTTTTTCTTTCAGTATTTATTATTATAAGTATAATTCATTAACATTTGGTATTAAATATTATGTAAAACGAGCAAGCATATTTGGTCGGTTGACCAAGCTGCTCATCTTTATTTTCTCATATTCCTATAGGTCATGGGTTTTAGACCCACTAAGAACACTCATCTTCCTTCCCTTAGAGTCCGCTTCTCCTTCCCTCTAGGTAGGATTAGATTTAAGATTTGTCAAAAGAAATATTACGTAAAACATTCGACCTAAAATTGATAAAATTCAGTTTAAATATAAATAAATAATTTAAAATTTTTGAAGGTTTTTCCTGCATGTGATGTGCATTACATGGTTGGTATTATCGTTGTATTTTTTACATACTACCAATTAATTTAGTGGGATAATATATTTGGTTTCTTAAGGTCAAAAATTTAAAATTTAAAGTTGTGAATCGAGCAAATTAAATTGGAATGGTCATTCTCACAATAAATTTATGCAATATTTAATTTGAATTAATTGAAAAATAAATCAAATATTGGTGATTATGTAAAACTTTACAAATAATTTAATTTTTTTATTTTTCTAATTTTTTAGCCCATAACATAAAGATAATATAAATAATGGTGATGATATCCGAATAATACACATAAGTGTTTCATGACATTTAACAAATTTTATAGTTGTTTTATTAACATGAGATGTTATTAGCATATACTGATAATTTGATGATGAAATTGAAACATTCAAAAAGTTTGAGGACCAACTTAAAATGAAAGACAATTTGAGAATGTAAATCATAATTTGAGGACTAAATTAGAATGTTTAAAAATTTTAAAATCAATTTAGAATAAATGTTATAATTTAAGGACATGCAATATAATTAACCCATACTTTTCCGAAAAATGAAGGTATACATATATAATGTTAATTCAAAACTCGTTGACTCAGATTCAAACAGTACAGTCTATAAGTGTGCACAAAATTAACCCAAATATAAAACCACGGTAAAAAACAAACTCGTAATCAAACTAGAATGCTCAAAAAATAATCTTAATTCAAATCACTTTATAATCTACATATCTAATAAAATATTGGCAAAAAGATAAATTTAGCCTTTAATGTTTACAATTTTTTTCGTTTTAACCATCTTTTTTTTAGAATAAATTTAGCCCTCAACTTATATCTTTTTGTCAAATTACACATTTTTAACTAGCATGCTAATTAGACGGTTAAAATTTAACGGTAATAACATGGCACATACATGTGTCAATACATTCTAAATGACATGGCATCTAACCTATCACATGTTCATATGTGGAATATCTTATTTTAATATAAAATATAGAAAACAATTAAACTTAAAAAAACATTTAAAACAATTAAAATTAAAAACAATCGTAGTAAGAAATCTCTTAATCCTAAATGGTTGTAACCTATCACATGTTCATATGTGGAATATCTTATTTTAATATAAAATATAGAAAACAATTAAACTTAAAAAAAACATTTAAGACAATTAAAATTAAAAACAATCGTAGAAAGAAATCTCTTAATCCTAAATGGTTGTTGAATCTAAAACCCTAGCTAACACTTGAAATTAGCTTAAAAATTCTCAAAATAAAATTCATTCTAAAACCCAACATCACTATCGTACAAACAAATATGAATTTTCCCTCTGAAACTTGAATTCACTTTGAATCTAACCTTGTTCTTTAAAGCTTGAATCAACAAACAGAGGAGAGATTGTCATGAAAAGAAGTGATTATTGAGCTGCGTAGATATCCCTTATTGTTGAATCAAAGGTACGAGCTTTTATTACTAATCAACTGGGTTTTTATAATTTTAGTTTAGGGTTTAAGAATTTTGGTGTTAATTTAGTTTAGAGAGTTTAAATTTTTGATTTAGACATTTAGGATTTGTACATGAATTTCAAAAATACTATCATATGATTTTTTTATGAAATTTAAAAATAAACTCAAAATACTGAAAAAAATATAGTCTGTCTGTCTGTAGCAAATTATGTTTAAAGGTTTCAAAAACTTAAACTGGTTAAGGATTTTCAAAGTTATATTTTCCCTGAACACTGTAAAATTTATATTTTTCATCTAAAATTATTTTTTTAATTTTTTTAAGAATAATGATTCTATAGTTGTCAGCTTGAAGAAATATAATTTTTTAAACTTTTTTTTAATATTTGAGAAGTTCATTTTTGTGTTTAAAAAATTATGAACTGTTGCTATTGATGATACAAATTTGAGGGAAATCCTTAAAACATTTTTACTGTGGGAAAGGTGTTTACTTATAAAAGAGATAAAAAAACATTGCTTTTGCTCTCTTGTGCGGAGAAAAAAAATGTTGATTGCAGCATAGAATAAGATTTTTGACTCTGTGTGGATAAAAATAAAGACCCATTGATGCTGCAGATATAATAAACCATAGCTATCCCTTTGTCTTTACCTATGATGGATGATTTTTGTTAATTTTTCTGTTTTGTTTTTTTTCTAAAGAATTATTATTGGATGTATGTTTTTGTATCCTTATACAACATGTCTTGTGTCTAAGTTATTTTATTGAGAGTGTTAACTATCATATTTGAGTGTCCAATAAGATAGTAGATTAGTAGAAACATGAATTTTTTTTGAGAGGCAAATGATCTAACTAAAGGATTGGTCGACCATATTTTAGATATTATTATGTTCAAGTAATTTTATTTTTTAATGGCATATGTTTTTTTACTGTTTATTTATTTTTTAATTTCTCATTGCATTGTTTACTCGTTAATTTTATTTTCTATTTTAATGTAGATGTGTGCTGATAAATATTACCTAAACTTGCCTGTGGGTGGGCAATTTGTGCGTGACCCGCACCTTAGGTATGTGAATGGAACTAAGGTTAGGATAAAAGAGGATCCTACAAAATTTCATACTTTGAATTATGTAAAATAGTACAAGAGGAGGATCCTGACAAAATTTCATACTTTGAATTATATATAATAGTACAAGAGGATCTTTCATTTAGTATTGTTCAAATTATCTACTTCTATGTGCCTAATAGTAAGAGTCTGTATGATGGACTTAGAGTACTATGGGATGATAACAGCACCATAAATATGATTAATTATTAGTATAAACACTTTGAGATTGATTTATTTGTGGAGCATAAAACAGATACTCTTGACACAGTAGAGTATGAACATTTTTTATTAAATGAAGGTGTTGGTCAAGGGGCTATTGAGGGGGCTACTCAAGGAGTTGGTCAGAGGGCTGCTGAAGGGTTTGATAAGGGGATTGAGGAGGCTGATCATGAGATTGTTGAAGGAGATAATGAAGGGGATGGTGACGAAACGATGGAGATGATGTGTATTTTGTTAAAGTGAGATATTTGTCAGATGACGATGATGATGAGGAGTTACAAGCTGGAAGGAAAATTTTAAGAAGATCAAAAGAAAATCAGTAATAAATTTTGATGAATCTAAAAGTGATATGGAAGGGACCGAGAAGGATGTTCAAGAGGATGCAGAACTTGAAGAAGGTACCATAGTTAAATGTGGTCATGAGATAGAAAATTACGATTCTGACGACCATGGTCACATAACTGAGGAGGAAGATGAATATTGTGCAATGATGAGAGGCATATTTTCGATGTACAATCCAAACGATGGAAATTTGGAATTTTGTATAGGAATGCTCTTTAAAGATGGAAAAGATTTTAAAGATGCTATTAGAAAATATTTAAAGCTTTCAAGAAGGGAATTGAAGATTGTTAGGAATGAACCAAAACGAATAAGAGTTAAGTGTATTGCCTCTACAAAATGTCCTTGAAGAATCTTTGCAAGCTGTAGTAGGGCCACACGGTGTATGCAAGTGAAGATATTTTATTACATTCTAATTGTAATTATATCATTTGTTTTATATGTATATTTTTAATATTCTTGTCATACAGGTGAAAAGCTTTCAAAAAGAGCATAATTGTTGTGTGAGTTTCCAAAATAAGATGGTTAATGTTGCTGCAATTGCTAATCATTTTGTAGCAACTATAAGGGATCATCCAAAAATGAAACTGAAGGAGATTCAACGAAGGGTTTGCTATGTGTAATACTCATTTTTCGTCCGGGTTTATTATCCGATTAAATTAAACCCAAAACATCATATATATATATATATATACACACACCAGCCAATATTAATATAAATAAAAGGCCAAAGTTTTTATTTATTGTCCATTTACATTGTATAAAACCCCAAAAAATTAATTACATATATCACATAGGGCCTATTTGGCCCAAGCCCATTACCTAAGCCTAAACCCTTTTTACAAAAATACACATTAAGCCAAAACCCAATAGCCCAACATCCTAAACCTAATTCAGATAACCCTAACCCTAAACCAATACCCCAACCGCCAACCCTTCACCTCCTAGCGCCACGTCAACAGCCATGTCTTTGACCAGCCCTTGATTGTCCAGCTCTCTCGCCACGTCGACGGCCACCTTAGCGCCACATCACAGCCACGGCAGCACCTCCGGACATCTCTTGTAAAACGCCAAAGATGGTCCCCTCCCGTACCAGCCTCACATGCAAACAAAGGAGGACAACATGGAATGAAAATCAGCAACCAATAGTTGATTTTAGGTTTTTTACTTTTCTTTTAATCCTTGTAAGATTCGGCTATAAAGCCAAAATCAGAAACCACAATTGGAGAAAGGGATTCGGACGATCAATACAATACAAAAAATTTTAACAGAGGTATTTTTTTGCGAAATCCTTCTTTTCTACTATCTTTTTTCATTTCGAATATAAGAAAAGGGGAAGAAGAGGAGATTAGGGTTTACCGTCTAGAAATCAAAATAGTCGCTGCCCCTTTTGCGTCAGCTGTTCTGTCCTCCTCGGTTGGGGGATCTAAAATCTTTAGGTAAAAAGAGGTTTTTCAAGGGTGTTGTCGACTCGATTTTTTAGCTTTGGGAGAAAAAGGTTTTTTTCTTTAAAATCAAAATTCGGAGGGAAAAGAGGAGTTATTTGGTGCAACTTTTGGTTCGCCGGTCGTCGGCGAGCGGCGGCCGACGTGGCATCAGACGGTGGCCATTCCACCAGTTTCTGGAAACAAAGGAATGAGGGAGAGGTTTTTTTTGTTTTTTTTTCTTTTCAAACTGATATTCAAATATTTTTCTTTATTTTTGCTTTTATACCAAGCCTTGAAAACAGGCTATTTACCCTAATAAGCCCCTCCGCGTTTTCATGTTTGCCGGCAAGCCCTTCCGTCCCTTTTATTTCCCCCCACGGTCCTCGTCCTTCTTTTAATTTTTCAATTTCAACCTCGTTTTAGTCCCTTTTTACTATATATTATCATATTTATACGATATATCTATGTTATATATTATGGTTATGTTATATATATTATATGTTACTTACAATATATACATATATATAGTTTATATTATATATATATATATATATATATTATGTGATATGCTGCGCAACGTGTGTGTATATATATATATATTATGTTTACTATTACCTTATTATATATATTGTTTATTTGTTCTTTGTTCTTATACATATGTATCGTTTATTTACTATTATCCTATTATATATGTTATATGGTTTATATATTTATATATCATAGTGTTACCTTATATATATATATATATATATATGTTTGTGTTGTTCTTGTCCTCATATGTTTTTCCTTGTTTGAATCGGTCTTACGGTGACCCGCAACGGGCATGATCCGTATTATTTATGGCCCGTTTAGTGTAGTCAACTAACCCCTAACATCTAACTTCTAACATTTAATTTCCACACTTTAATTTCCCGCATTTATTTTAATTTCCCACTTTTTTACGTGTTTCTTTTGTTCCATCCGGTCCTTTTTCCGGATTTTTTTATGTTGTTTTATTTATTTTTACCATGTTTTTTAATTCCTTGTTTTTGTGACACATATTTTACTTGTCATCAATCTAACCATTGTTGTTTAATCTCACCTTAAACTTGATAAATTAATTAACTTTAACTATAAAGATGAGATATTAATTAACTCGGATATTTGCGTCGTAATATCTTGGCTTATTTAATATTGACCAAACATTCGAGTTAATTCACATCGTCTAAAGGTAAAGTTCGAAATGAATAAAATTGGTTAAGACATAACATCACGATTAATTGCTCGCATCATGCATAAAGGTGACTTACGAATTTCGAACTATAAATTAATACGACAGTCAGGCTTATATGATGTTGGTTTAATCTATGGTCCGATGTATCGTCATCCTTATTAGTTAAATGTCAAATTAATTTGAACCCACCAATTTGATAAAGTCCGTTCAATTAAGGTCAATTTTCACTTAAGTACGCTTAATTAAATTCAATTTAAATTTCATCAATTTCCATCCATTTAAAAGCAACAAATATTTTGGCACCGATTTTCGGGTGTGATGGGGGTGCTAATTCTTCCCCACACGTAACCAACTCCCGAACCATTTCAAATTGAATCTCTGGTTTTTCTGGTGTCCGACCTACCTATCCAAGTGGCCGGTGGCGACTCCAAGTCTTCATTATTTTCCAAAGGAAAAACAATTTTTCAAAAGAAATCCCCCTAAACTTTATTATTTTCCAAAAAAATGGGGATACCCCGTAGCCGAACTTATTTTTAGTCGCTGCAACATGGCGACTCCGCTGGGAAAAATTTTGTTTTTTTACAAAACAAAATGAGAGTTAGGCCAAGAGAATATTTTTTGCTTTTAAATGATGGAAATTATTGAGATTTTAATTTGATTTTAACGAGGTCGATTTTTTCTTGAAAATGTGACTAAGGTTGCACAAGCTTTGATAATTGGTGGTCTTCAAATTAATTTTTCATTTAATTTTTAAGGAATCACCGACATGTGTTGCACCATATACATCAAGCTCTATACCCAAGCTCCTTCCCTTAAGTGGAAGTGAAATGCCAAAGACCCACGTGAGTAGCCCTCAACGGGTCGGTAATTCACTTCCAGAATCCACACCTTTTGACACGTGAGCAGCCCTCCATGTCATTAGGTCGTGCTTTCCCTCGAACAAAAACCAATTTGCAAGCTTTTAATGGGCCAAAATTGGGGTTCTTGTTGCCTTAGTAGGTAATAAGATAGGTTCGAGTACCCTTTTTAGATCCAAACCCATGTGTGAGAATCTAAGAAGCCCACCCCATTAGAGCCACGCGGATAACCATAGCGAACTAGAATCCATTCTATTAGGAATATGTTTTGGTTTGTTTGTTTATATTCGCCATTCATTATATCTGTTGCTAACATTTTTTTGTCTTGTCTTGTTCTGTTTATTTGTTTTGCATATTCATAGCATTTTTATAATGAAGTATTGATTCAAGAACAATCCAAAGTTGAAAGCTTTCATAATAGGAGAAAGAATCCATAACAGTGAGTCGAAGAATCTTGAGGTTCAAGATTGATCAAGAAGATGAGCAAAGGCTACCTTAGATTTTTAGTTATGACCTATGTAGTAGTTTTTCTTTTCTCGTTGTAATGGAACCTGATCTCGGTTATGGAAAGTTGTTTAATGAGGATGTTCGTTGATCAACACTCATTTGTATTTTTTCTTTTCATGATAGTTTTATCAGTTTTTGTTTTATTGTTCAAATCTTCAATGATGCATTTTCATTATTTCACTTGCATCGACATCTTTGTATTTAGGCATTAATATTGCATTAAGGGCGTTTGTTATGCATTTACATGCATTTATTTTGGAGTCGTTGAGACTAATTTTTGGGGATGCCCTGTGATTGAGTGGTTCTGGATCAAAGTAAAGTTCAATTGATTCATCATCCCTACGGAACCTGACGCAAAACTAAGATGGTGAACAAAGAAAGGATAGACCGAATCGAGCAAACCCAAAAATGACATACAAACAGATTTGGTCTGAAAAATGGAAGAACAGTTGGCCAAAGTCCGACAAGACATGATGGAGCAATTCAAGAAATCTCAACAAGAAGCCATAGGGCAAATGGCCCAAATGTTCGGATTTATGCTTCCCGAGCAAGGAGAAGTTTC
The DNA here is from genome assembly GCA_019671005.1 of Hibiscus mutabilis. Taxonomy (NCBI): domain Eukaryota; kingdom Viridiplantae; phylum Streptophyta; class Magnoliopsida; order Malvales; family Malvaceae; genus Hibiscus; species Hibiscus mutabilis. The sequence goes on along the minus strand of CM033721.1, from coordinate 22,802,072 downwards.
TGTTGATAATCCTACGTCAAGGTCTAAAATTTCTACATACCCGTCAGGTTTTACCCCTCTTCATGCTAGGGAGCAACCAGATCCTCAAGTAATGCTTTCTCGAGGAAAGGCAAAACTTTATCAGGCTAGCGCATCATCTCTTATTAATCTACCCTCCGCATCGGAAGTCAAACCTGGGGGTAACGAAGCCGAAAACTTTGTCTCGGAGATGGACCAATTAATCAAGGGTGAGAAGCCCAAGAGTGAGACCTCGAAGGAGATCGAGGATTATTGCAAGCGACTTGAAGAGAAGAAGCTATGGAGGTAGTGGACGCTTTCATAGGATTTGATGCTAGTGAGCTTAGTTTGGTCCCAAATTTGGTGCTACCCCTAAGTTTAAGGCCCTAAAGTTCGATAAATATGATGGGACGAGTTGCCCCCGTGCTCATCTCACCATGTTTTGCCGAAAGATGACGGGATATGGTAGAGATGATAAATTTTTGATCCACTGTTTCTAAGAGAGTGTATCAGGATCTGCCACTAGATGGTATAATCAATTGAGCCAACATCAGGTAAAGTCATGGAAAGACTTGGCCAAGGTTTTTCTAGCCCAATACCATCAAGTTAGTGATATGGCATTGGACCGTTGGACCCTACAACAAATGAAGCAAAAGCCTAATGAAAGTTTTAGGCAATATGCACAATGTTGGAGGGACGTGGCAGCACAAGTTCAACCCCCGCTCGGAGAGAAAGAGACGGTGGTGGTCATATTCGTCCAAACGTTGGAGGGCCCAATTTTGGATCGCCTTATAGGCCATGCAACTACCAATTTCGCCGATCTTGTGCTATCTGGTGAACTCATTGAGAATGTCGTCAAGACAGGGAAAATTGACAGCGGAAAAAGTGCAAGTGTATCTCATAAGAAGTCATATGGAAGGAAGGACCATGAAGAAAACTCTTCGGGGGGTTTACAATACTGGTTTTTCAAATCCTGTCGCTGTGGTGCAACCTAAGATCACACTATGCGCCCAAGACCCTTCGAACCAAAACTCCGGCCAAAAGAAGAACACTAAGAAGGTGGAGTTTACCCTCTGCCGATTTTGTACGGTGAATTGTACAAGAAATTGTTCGATTCACATGTAGTGGCACCCTTCTATCAAGCATCGGTGCAGCCTCCCTTCCTGAAGTGGTATGATCCTAGCGCGAAATGCGAATACCATGGTGATCAAGTGGGGCACTCAATCGAAACTTGTTTCGGCTTTAAGAGGGCCGTGGAAAAACTGATCAAGCTCGAGGTCATTAGTTTTGACAAGTCCGGTGGGTCAGATACGACTGCTAATCCCCTCCCAAATCATGCCAGTAGAGTGAATGCAATCCTCGAGGAGAGCAACCGAATGACTAGGTCTAAGGTGTCGGAAGTGAAATCCCCTCTTAGTTGGGTATGGAAGAAGCTGCTTGATGCGGGTCTAATCGATCAAAGAATGATGATGCTCGAGGGGCATAGTAGTCCGTATTGCAAGTTTCATACCGAAAGGGGGCACACTATTCAAGACTGTGGTCAGTTCAATGATACTGTTCAGGACCTGATGGACAGTAATGAAGTTGAGTTCTTCGAGGAATAAAATCGCTCTCACCATTTTAGTCTAGACGTCAAGCCCAGAACTTTCGTAGGTTCATTTTGCTTTAAATTTCCTCCAAAAGTAATGCATGTAAATCAAACCCACCGACCTAAGCCCAAAGGCGGTGTCGATCTTTTGTAAAGGGCCTAAGACTATGTGGTTTAATTTCAATGAAGCGATGCATTTTGTTTTGCAACTCCTTTTTCCATTCTGTAAATATATCTGAGTCCCTATATATCAATTACATAAAGGACATTGACTATGACCCAAAGGTTGAATCTGAGTAGCCTGTGTCTAATTGAAATCCTAAGTTGTAGAGATTATAAAAGTGTAGCTCGCATTTTACATCAAATAATAATAAATCGGTACAATTTAATGTTTGGAGCCTGGTAATAGGCATTTTAAAAATAAAATTGATTTAACTTTTAAAGCCTGGTAATGGTCATTTTCAAAAAAAAATAAATTGTTTTAACTTTTAAGGCCTGGTAATAGGCGGTTTTCAAAAAAGCACTTTAAAGGCTGGTAATAGGCATTTTCTTTCAAAAAATTAATCAAAAAACATTTCAATGTTCGAAACCTAGCAATAGGCATTTTCGGATAAGAGTGGAATTTTTGGGGCACTCCGCTGAAGCCCGTTCTAATCGAAACTCTTCGCTTCATGAGTGATGGTAATATTTTCAAAATCGTGACAATGCCGAGTAGCTCTGGATTTTGTTGTTTGCTCTGTCATTTATTTCGAGCCAAAGGAATATGATGAGTTGAATTCCCCAAGCAAAAATAAGACATAAATAAATATGCCAAAGGCAATGTTGTCAAGCACGAAAGAGCTTAAAAATACACTTCACATCTTCCAACATCAATTCAGCTTTCGAGGCCTCCCAGATATAAGATTTGCTTGGGGGCAATCCCCGGTAATTCATTTTCAGTGTTGTTCGTGCACTTGATGTTTGGGGCATTCAATCTAGCTTGATATATTCACAATCTAAAAAGAAAAACCTATTTTTTAAATGAGCATCTTATATTGAAATCAGAACATGTAGCCCTAGATTTAAAAAAAAGTTTTCTCAGCATTACTTACAAAGGAGTTCAAAAGTATAAGGACCTACAGTAAATGGGCCCTCAAACCGCTCCTCCCGCTAAAGAAAGCATTCATAAGTTGACATTCTCCTTAATAAGGTAACATTTCAGAAGAAGATGACCAAACCCACAAGAGGATGAGGAAGTTAGGACAAAAACAAGACCAAACTACCAATATGGCCAAAAAGTCACGTGGGCATCCCTTTTAAAGTCAATGTCACCGTCATTGCATTGCATACCATCCATATTAACATCATTCCACTCATCATGCATTCACATCAAACACATACACCATACATCAAGTTAGATGCATTCATGTTAAGCGCACATGCTTCATTCATACATGAAATAAACAATTTAAAGCCTTGATCATGAAAGAAAATAACAAATTGGCAAGCCCTCGACCACGGAGGAAATCCATATCAACAAGAAGATTGAAACCTCAAAGAGGGAAGATAACAACACCAAACAGGAAATGGCGAACCCTCAAAGCAAAGGAAGCCAAGCCTAAACTTAAAACTCCAAGTGAACAAACACTAACTTTTGTTTACTTCTTTTTTCAGGTCATCAAACCCATCTTCAGTTTCTGACTCATCATTAGTGGTGAAACGGATGAAAATCTCCCGATCTTGTTTCACCGTTGATGGCGAAGTGGATCTTCGATCATGCCTCTTCATCAGAGTTGTAGCTGGGTCACCCTTCATCATCGGATCATGCCTTTCCGTTAGAATCGTAGCTTGATCCAACCCAATCTCCTAATCTTGTCTCGTCGTTGATGGCGTAGCAGATCTCCGATCATGCCTCTTCGTCAGAGTTGTAGCTTGATCGCCCTTCATCATCAGATCATGCCTTTTCTTCAGAATCGTAGCTTGATCCAACCCAATCTCCCGATCTTGTTTCGCTATTGATGGCGTAGTGGATCTCCGATCATGCCTCTTTGTTAGAGCTGCAGCTTGATTGCCCTTCATCATCGAATCATGCCTCTTCATCAGAATCGTAGCTTGATTCAACCAAATCTCCTGATTTTGTCTCGCCGTTGATGGTATAGTAGACCTTCGATCATGCATCTTCGTCAGAGTTGTAGCTTGATCGCAATCTAATCACCGGAGCATGCCTCTTCGTCAGAGTCGTAGCTTGATCCAATCCAATTACCTGATCTTGACTCACCGTTGATGGCGTAGCGGATCTCTGATCATGCCTCTTCGTCAGAGCCATAACTTGATCTAATCCAACTTCCTGATCATGTCTCACCGTTGATGGCTTAACAGATCACCCATACTTAAACATCTCTCTACCCTATTTCTTTCAATTTCACAGTTTTTAAATGGATACTCAACCTGAAACACTTGCCTTTTACTCTCGCAGGTTCTATCATTCTGTAAAAAGAGATGAAATAGATGATTCGACCAGATCTTAACTCGCCGTTGATGGTGTAGATGATCAACAGATGAGATCTATTCCTCCAGAATTTGGAAGATAGTTCAATTAAAGTTGAAGGAAGAAATGTGCCAGGAAGGGTGTTCTAGTTCACCCAAACAAAATGGCTATCTTTTAATCTTTGCTCTATTGTTGTTCCACAACAATGAGCAAAGAGGGGTAGCTGTAATACCAATTTTTCGTCCGAGTTTATTATCCGATTAAATTAAACCCAAAACATCATATATATATATATACACACACACACACCAGCCAATATTAATATAAATAAAAGCCCAAAGTTTATATATATATATTGTCCATTTACATTGTATAAAATCCAAAAAAATTAATTACATATATCAAATAGGGCCTATTCGGCCCAAGCCCATTACTTAAACCTAAACCCTTCAGCAGCCCACTGCTCAAACCCATTTACAAAAATACACATTAAGCCAAAACCCAATAGCCACCATCCTAAACCTAGTTCACATAGCCCTAACCCTAAACCAATACCCCAGCTGCCAACCCTTCACCTTCTAGTGCCACGTCAACAGCCACGTCATTGACCAGCCCTTGATTGTCCAGCTTTCTCGCCACATCGATGACCACCTTAGTTCCACATCACCGTCACGGCAGCACCTCCGGACCTCCCTTGTAAAACGCCAAAGATGGTCCCCTCCCGTACCAACCTCACATGCAAACAAAGGAGGACAACATGGAATGAAAATCAACCACTAATAGTTTATTTTAGGTTTTTTACTTTTCTTTTAATCATTGTAAAATTCGGCTATAAAACCAAAATCAGAAACCACAATTGGAGAAAGGGATTCGGACAATCAATACAATACAAAAAAAATTTAACAGAGGTATTTTTTTGCGGTATCCTTCTTTTCTACAATCTTTTTTCATTTTGAATATAAAAAATGAGAAGGAGAAGAGGTTAGGGTTTATCGTCTAGAAATCGGAGTAGTCGCTACCCCTTTTGCGTTTGCCGTTCCATCTTCCCCAGTTGGGGATCTAGAATCTTTAAGCAAAAAGAGGTTTTTCAAGGGTGTTGTCGACTCATTTTTTTAGCTTTGAGAGAAAGGGGCCTTTTTCTTTAAAATCGGAGTTCAGATCTAGGTTCAGAGGGAAAAGAGGAGTTATTTGGCGGCGGCTTTTGGTTCGCCATTCCATCGGTTTCTGGAAACAAAAGAATGAGGGAGAGGTTTTTTTGTTTTGTTTTCTTTTCAAACTGATATCCAAATGTTTTTTCTTTGTTTTTGCTTTTATACCCAGCCTTGAAAACAGGCTATTTACCCTAATAAGCCCTTCCGCGTTTTCACGTTTGCCAGCAAGCCCTTCCGTCCCTTTTATTTTCCCCCACGGTCCTCATCCTTCTTTTAATTGTTCAATTTCATCCCCGTTTTAGTTCCTTTTTACTATATATTATCTTATTTATACCATATATCTACATTATATATTATGGTTATGTTATATATAATATATATGTTACTTATAGTATATACATATATATTTTATATTTTATATATTATATTATATATATATATATATATATCTTATGTGATATGCTGCACAACGTATGTATATATATATATATTATGTTTACTATTACCTTATTATATATATTGTTTATTTGTTCTTTGTTTTTATACATATGTATCATTTATTTACAATTATCCTATTATATATGTAATACCTTAAAATTTACTAAGTTGATTAAGGGTCATTTAGTACTAAGATAATAGCTTAAAAGCTAACTTAGTGACTAAAATGACAAAAATGCAAAAGTTAGGATTTCTTTAATTATGGGTTTTGGGAAAGAAATTTCAAAGGTTTAAAGGTATCATGTGATAGATAGTGAATTGAATAAGGTATTCTTAAATTTTGGTTGAATTTCAAGGAAAATTGGAATGGGAATTGAAGTTTAAAGTGTTAGTGACCAAAATGTAAATTATGAAAATTTTATGGCTAAAGTATAAACTTTGGAAAAGTTTGAGGACTAAAGTTGTAATTTCCTAAAATTTAAGGTTTTTTATTTCATAAATAAATAGATCACCTAAGGGTGTGGATCGAATGTGAAGGTTTTGGTTCGATCTGATATTTCGATTATTGGGAAAATCGTAGTTAAAGTTTAAGTGGAATTTGGATACCGGGATCGAACTGGAAAATTTTGAAGTTTTTACATATGATAGAGAAAGGTTATAAAATTCATTTCCAAGTGTTGGAAATATTTTTAGTTTGATTCAAGATGAATCCTACAGTTTATTTATGAGTAAAGGATTATTTATCGGTATATTGGATCGAATGAAAATTTTGGAGACTGATCCAAAAGCTATGGAAAAGTCATAAAATTTTATTTTATGAATATTTTATTATGGTTGGTTGAATTCTAACTAGATTTAGTTAGATTTTAATGGAATGCCAATTTGGAAACAAACTAGTAAATAAAGACTAGTTGGAGGGCAAATTGGTCATTTGGCTCCAATGGCAATTTTGAAATATTTAAAAAGTTATAAGGACAATTTTGGAAAGAGGAAATGGAGGATTAAACGTTGGCCCTTGATTGATGATAAAATCAATCTCAACTATTGGATAAAAAGGTCGAAATTGTAATTTCACTATTAAATGAATTTAATATTCATTTAAAATATATATATATGTTTAAAATAATGGTGAAAAGATGAACAAAAGCCTTGAAACGTGGAGAAAGAGGGGAAAGTAGAAGAAAATTTTTCAAGCACGATTTAAGCCCCGAAACTCAGTTTTCAGGTAATCTTTTCAACTACAAAGTTGTTCTACTCTTCAAGCTCTATCTTTTGATATCAATAATTCATGGAATACATGTTTGGTTGATGAGGATTTTCATGAGAAATAAATTAGGTTATGGATCAAATTGGGGCTTTTGAGATTTTATGATTCCATGATTGAAATCAAGTTAGAATTAAGCTTGTATGATGTTAAAATCATGATATTGAGTTGGGATTTAAGTTTTGCATGTTTTGATTTTTATGAAGATGATTAGGGTTTATGGATTCAAGTTTAATTTAGGGTTTGTGATGTTGAAATAATGATCTAGTAAGCTTACATTGTTGTTTGGAAGCAAAACCCTAAGTTAAATTGTGTAGGGACCATTTTGGCAAATTGAAAAGTTGAAGGACCAAATCTGAATTTTTAGAATTTGGAGTGTATTTATGTTATTAATGATGTTAGAGACAAGAAAATAAAGTTAGAATGCTAAATTGATGTTGAATTAATTAGTGACCATTTTGACAATTTGTCAAAGTTAAGTGACCAAATCAAAATTGAAGTTTTGTATGGGGGATAAATCTGATTTTTATTTGTAATGATGGAATTAAGGTAGTAATGTTGAATTGAGGACTAATTTGCAAAGTTAAGAAGCTGGAATCCTTATCTTTGCATTTTAGTTACTATTTCGGTAAAGAAGGAAAATTAAGAAGAATTATTGCGAATAATTATTTTATGAAGAAGGTCATAAGATGGTGGGTTAAAACAAGTAATTGGACTAAATTGAAAAGTAGAGAAGTAAGGAGAAGTTAGTATAAAAGTTGAAGTTGTTTATGGAAGCTGTGTAGAAAAACTGGTTTATGGCAGTAACTTTGAAAATTCACCATAAATTCTACAAAATTGGTTAGATAGTGAATTTTATACTGGTGTAAAGATTCGTTCGTCTAGTTTCGTGTTCAACAAACAGAATCTGATTTCGAGTTCCGAGTCAAAAGATATGAATTTTTAAGTGACGAAAGGTCAGAAAATAGAACAACAGTCTGTTCCGAATTTCAGCACTGTAACTGACTTTGAAAATTCGCCATAAATCGTACAAGTTGAATTTGGGCTATTAATTTATATGGTTGAAAATATTATCGAATCTAGTTTCTTTCAGAACAAATGGAGTCGAATTCCGAGTTATAGATTATTTTATAGAAATATTTCTTCGAAGGTACTGCAAACTGCCAGAAAATGAGAATTGATACACTTTGTATCTAAGGTTGATTAGTAAGCTTGAAAGGGGTTAATGAAAGTTCAAAGTGGTCACTAAGGACCATAATGAATTTTTGAACAATACAAGGAAGAAAGGAAAACGTTTGGAGATTTTGTATTCGAATGATTATTTTGGACAATATGTCTAAGATATTGTTAGATTGTGATCTAACAAATATTTTACTTATTTGAATTATGAAGTTAAGTTCGAATCAAGGGAGGTTCGAGGTACAATGAAGGAAAGGATCAAAGAGGACTTAGTGAGGCATACTAATAAATGGCCCAGGTGAGTGCAATGCATACATAACATTATACATGGATGTTTCATACATCACCGGTGGGACTTGCGATGAGTCTACCCGGTTTATATATTGTCATGATATTTATGTCATTGATCAAATATTTTAAATATTTTAAATATGTCAAAGGTTGAAAATAAATGCATTGATCACTAGTTATTGATGATGGTATAATTTGAATGTAATTTCGGCTATGAATTGTTAAATGTTGATATATATTGATATATGTTGCCATTGATGACTTAAATGATGAAATAAAGCCCGATGTATGATGTAGAGGTTCGATGGTATAGTTGGATATCCATAGGGTCATAAACAGTTGTATAAATATTCTAAGCACTTCAGGTAAAGTGCAAATATTATAAATACTCATTGAGGAGTATACTCATGCACGGTTTGAGTATACAGACTTACTACTGGTGCTAAGCACTTCGGAGTAATTTTATAAAAACTCAATGAGGGATATATTGTATACTCTGGTAAGTATACAGAAGCACTTCGGTGCTAAGCACTCCCGGTAGAGTGCAAATAATATACATACTCAAGAAAGGTTAGGTATGGGGGGTGACTCGTGTACATAGAATCTCTTAATTCAATACCTTGGGCTAAATAAATTAAAAAGAATCAAAAAGAAACAAGAACATAAGCTTGAAAGCTTGTAGATAGAAATGGGAAAAAGGTATTGGTAAGCACTGAAAGCTTACGGATGGAATGGCAACGGTATTGGTAAGATCTAATCTTATCACTTTGATATACATATTTATTTATGTTAACGAGCATATAATGGTAAGGTGATCATATGCATTGTTAATCATTAATATTGATATTATGACAATTGCACTTAAATTTGAATTATTGCCTCACTAAGTAAATACTTAGCGTGTAACTGTTTTACACGTAGGAAAGAAGAAAAGGTTGGAGTAAGAAGCATAAACGGACATCATCAATCAATAACAGTACATCATCAATCGAGTAAGATATCTTTTGACACTGTTTGATATTTACTAGTTGGCATGTATATTAAAATGACATGCCTGCTCTGATAGAATTTGTATTTTATGTGGTATCTGGATGAATTTTAAGTTAGGCAGTTTTTAGGCCGTTTCATTAATTATATAAAGTCAAATTAAATTAATAAGTTGCTGCCTGAAATTAAACTCGATTTGAAGATTAAAATATTATTTTTAAACTATACGCGATTAACTACATTTGTAAATAGAAACTAAATATATTGTAATATTTTTAGAAGAATCAAATTTTTTACCGAGTTACAAATGTAAAGGGTTTTACAAATGTTTTGTGATATCTCTTACTTGTATTCAGCTATGAATACGGGAAATGAGTATTACAATATATGTTATATGGTTTATATATTTATATATCATAGTGTTACCTGATATATATATATATATATATATCAAGTAACACTATGATATATAAATATATATTAATAAGTTGCTTCCTGAAATTAAACTCGATTTGAAGATTAAAATATTATTTTTAAACTATACGCGATTAACTACATTTGTAAATAGAAACTAAATATATTGTAATATTTTTAGAAGAATCAAATTTTTACCGAGTTACAAATGTAAAGGGTTTTACAAATGTTTTGTGATAACTCTGACTTGTATTCAGCTATGACTACGGGAAAGGAGTATTACAATATATGTTATATGGTTTATATATTTATATATCATAGTGTTACCTGATATATATATATATATATATGTATATATTATTTGTTTGTGTTGTTCGTGTCCTTATATTCTTTTCCTTGTTCGAATTGGCCTTAGAGTGACCCGTAACGGGGCATGATCCGTATTATTTATGGCCCGTTTAGTGTAGTCAACTAACCCCTAACATCTAACTTTTAACATTTAATTTCCGCTTTTAATTTCCGAACATTAATTTCCCGCATTTATTTTAATTTCCCGCTTTTTACGCGTTTCTTTTGTTCGGTTCGGTCCTTTTTTTAGATTTTTTTATGTTGTTTTATTTATTTTTACCATGTTTTTTAATTCCTTGTTTTTTGTGACGCATATTTTATTTGTTATCCATCTAACCGTTGTTGTTTAATCTGACCTTAAACTTGATAAATTAATTAACTTTAACTATAAAGATGAGATATTTATTAACTCGGATATTTGCGTCGTAATATCTTGGCTTATTTTATATTGACCAAACATTCGAGTTAATTCACATCGTCTAAAGGTAAATTTCGAAATGAATAAAATTGGTTAAGACATAACATCAGGATTAATTGCTCGCATCATACATAATGGTGACGTACGAATTTCGAACTATAAATTAATACGACAGTCAGGCTTATATGATGTCGGTTTAATCTATGGTCCGATGTATCGTCATCCTTATTAATTAAATGTCCAATTAATTTGAACCCACCAATTTGATAAAGCTCGTTCAATTAAGGTCAATTTTCACTTAAGTACGCTTAATTAAATTAAATTTAAATTTCATCAATTTCCATATGTTTAAAAGCAAAAAATATTTTGGTACCGATTTCCGGGCGTGATGGGGGTGCTAATCCTTCCCCACATGTAACCAACTCCCGAACCCTTTCAAATTGAATCTCTGGTTTTTTCTGGTGTCCGACATACCTATCCAAGTGGTTGGTGGCGGCTCCAAGTCTTCATTATTTTCCAAAGGAAAAATAATTTTTCAAAAGAAATCCCCCTAAACTTTATTATTTTCCAAAAAAGTGGGGATACCTCATATCCGAACTTATTTTTAGTCACTACACTATGTTATGGGATTATGCAGATGAGTTGAGACTGAAAAATCCAGGCAGTACAATTAAGATGGTTGTACAAAGGGTTACTCCAGATTCTCCTCCTCATTTTAAGAGATTCTTTGTTTGTTTTGATGCTTTGAAGAAAGGTTAGAAAGAAAGATGTAGGCCAATCCTTGGGTTGGATGGTTGCTTTTTGAAAGGGCCATTCAAGAGTGAGTTATTATCAACTATCGGAAGATATGCCAATAACCAAATGTATCTAGATGCCTGGGCTGTAGTTGAGCTTGAGTGTACAGATTCATGGGCATGGTTTCTGAATCTACTTGCAACTGTTTTAGATCTGGATGGTGGCTTTGGATTTACCATAATTAGCTACCAACAAAAGCTAATAACATTGTAATTATATTATTTGTTTTATATTATTATTTGTAACATTCTAATTATGTATTTTTTTTTATCTTCATAGGGTTTAGAGATTGCAATTAATGATATTCTTCCTAGAGTAGAGCACAGAAATTGTGCACGACATGTTTTTGCAAATTGGATTGGATGGAAGAAAGAGAAGTCGTATGAATTTGATTTTTGGGAGATTGTGAAGGCCACAACTGAGAGACAACGGGAAGTTAAAATAGAAGCTCTTACCCAAAAAGATGAGCTAGTTGTAAAGGATTTGAAATCCAAGTCCCCTAAACATTGGACCAAGGCCTTCTTTGGATGTCATAGTAAGTGTGACATGGTCGACAACAATATTTGTGAAGCTTTCAACTCTAGCATTTTGGAGGCAAGGTACAAGAGTATAATAACAATGCTATAGGAGTCTAGAGTTAAGTTGATGACTCGAATTGTCGATAAGAGAAAGTTTTATGAATCATGGAAGCATAACTATGGCCCTTTAGTGAAAAAGAAATTTGATCAGAGTAAGAAAGAAAGTATTGAATGGCAAATGGTGTGTGTTAGAATATTTGTTTTGATATAATAATTGAAAAAAAGTTTAGGACTAAATTGAAATGAATTCAAAAATGAAAAATACTTTTGGACTAAATTGAAAAGAATTCAAAAATGATTTTAAGTCCAAACAACTTGAAAATATGTTTGAGGAGTTTTTCAAAAAGGTTTTGGAAGTGTTTGAAATGTTTTAAAGTAGCCAAACTCATGATTTCAGCATGACCGTACTGATACGGTATACCCCGTATCGATACACCTTAAGGGTTTCAGCTATAGGTTTTGTTTCTTCCAAAACTCGTATCGATAGAGGCATTGCCGTACCGATACAGAGACCAAGCGTTTCGTTACGCTATGTAGCATTTCGATACGCCCAGCTTTAAATGCCCAATGGCTTTTTGAAAAACCCCCAACGGCTAGTTCTCTGCAGCTTAACAAACACCCGTACCAATACGGTACAGTGGCATTGCGATACTAGTACCGATATGCGCCCATGCATATCGATACGTGAAGCTACATCAGACTCCAATGGCTAGTTTATGAAGAACACGTACCGATACGGCTACCCACGTATTGATACGGACAGCTTCAGAACTGTAATCATTACGGGAAATAAAGGCCTCAACGGCTCAAATTCAATCCCAATGATCACCAACGGCTAAAAGCTCAATTTGGAGTATAAAAGGGACCTCCAAGCATCTATGGAAGACTAATGATCCAAAAGTCAACAACATTATGATCAAGATTTGTCTTAGTGCTTAATTTCTCGTTCTTTGTATAGACTACACTTGTTGAGCTAAAATGTCTATGTATGCTCAAGTGTATTAGGATTTAGGTAAGAGCTTAAGAGTGTAAACAATCACCTTTTAGAGGGATTTCTAGTTTGCTAAGTTTTCTCTTTATACAAGAGTGTTCCCAAAGTTTGGCTTGTGAGCTTTGGATGCTAGACTTTGGTATTGAGTCTAGGTTGTAAAAGGTTACCTTGTAAGCCTAGAAAAGAGGAAGAATTCTTAGTGAATTGGTGAAATCCTTAGTAGGAAGCTAAGTAGTGGATGTAGGCTTTGGTTAGAAAGCCAAATCACTCTAAATCCTTGTCCATATTTTTCTATCTTTTTGCTTCCACTCCAAACACCCAAAATACATCTTCTCCACCACTTGGCAAGCAATTCGGTTGTTATTATCAAGCCCAACAATTGGTATTAGAGCGAGGCTCAATCAAGAAGGGTTAACCACCTATTGAGGCGATCCGACAAGCTCAATCAACCATTCAATCAACCGGTGAAATGGTGCAACCACCATTCTTCAACGGTGAACATTACTCCTATTGGAAGAATAGGATGATATTTTTCCTCAAAGCCAAATATTATCATCTATGGGATCTTGTTGAAGGTAGATCGTTCGTGTCAACAAGAAGTAAGGCAGAATGGAATACCAACGACAAGAAGATGATGAAGCTTAATTGCAAAGCCTTACACATTTTATTGCGTGCATTAGGCCTTGATGAGTATGCAAAAGTCTCTTCTTGTAAAGATGCCAAGGAAGTTTGGGACAAGCTTGAAGTGATCCATGAAGGTACAAACGAAGTAAAGGAGACCAAAGTTGGTCTTCTTAACCTAGAGTACGAGAACTTCAAGATGAACCCGGATAAAGACATCAAAATGATGTTCAATCGTTTCTCCACAATCATCAATCAACTTAAAGGTCTTGGAGAGGAGATTTCGGAAGATAAACTCATTCGGAAGTTGATCTACTCACTTCCCGAATCATGGGAGTCCAAAAAGACGGCCATTGTAGAAGTAAAAAACTTGAAGGAGCTCAAGCTTGACGAGCTCGTGGGATCTTTGCTCACCCATGAGATGATGTCTCAACCTTTTAAGAGGGAGAAGAAGAAAAAGATCAAAGAGCAAGGCATTGATGTGAATGTCATTGCTCTTCTAACCTCCACATGCCAACATATAGGTTCAAGTGAGGAGGAAAGTGAAGATGAAGAGGTGGCCAAGCTCTTCAACAAATTCATCCGATTCATGAAGAAAGAAAAGGAAGAACTAAGAAAAGAATCAAGGATGAAGAATAAGGGGCCAAGCTCTTCAAGCCGTAAAAGAAGGCTTATGTCGCTACTTAGAGTGATGGCGACTCCACCAAAGATGAACAAGCCAACCTTTGTCTTATGGCCATCGAAAAAGATTCAAGGGTAACTTCTAATCCATCAACTTCTAGTTCATATTTGTTTGATGAATTACAAGATGCCTATGATGAATTGGTTTTAGAGTTTAAAAATCACATTTTGAAAAATAAGAAATTGGTCTCAAATTTGAAAATTCAAAATGATTTAATTTCTAAAACCAAGGATGAACTTGAAGCAAAACTCAATGAGTTTGAGCAAAAGTGTGTAGATTTACAAAATTTGCTTCATAAAGTTCAAGAAGAAAAAGATTTGATTTCCAAATAACTTGAAAAGAAAACAAATTTTTGAAAATCAAAATTTTATCAAAGACAATCTAGTGCCCCTAGATTTTTGAACGGAAAATGTTTTAGAAGTATTTGGGTCCCAAAAGGACTAATTACTTCAACTAAAAATGATGAAATTGAAAAATGGATTCCTAATGGGGACTAAGTTATGTGCTACTAATGCTTATGGATCCAAAGCAATTTGGATACCAAAAATCACTTGATTGTCTTGTTTTAGGTGTGATGGAGAATGATCAACAAACTACAAAATTAAGGGGGAGCTCCATACACACATGAAATGACACTTAAAGAAGAAAGGCTTCACGTCCTCTCTTTGGTTCAAGTGGTAAATTCTAGTTGAGTTTATTTCCTCATTTTGTTTTATTTATTTCAATTCATCTAGGTTATCATATATTTGTTGGACTAACATTTGATGATGCTTTGAGTAAGGGGCAACCAACTTTTAAAAAAAATTTGTCAAATATTTTGTTTTAAAAATTCTACATTGTTTATGGAATTAAAAGTTTTCAAACTTTGGTTTGAACCATTTTTGATATAACAAAAAGGGGGAGAATGTTTTTGAAAAATTGAATTTTCAATTGAATATAAGGGAGCTTTAAATACTTTTGAATCTTTAGTCTCTTATTCAAAATCTATTTTATTAAGGGGAAGAATCTCAAACACAGTCTTTCAAGTTGGTTTTATTATATCAAAAAGGGGGAGATTGTTAGGATATTTGTTTTGATATAATAATTGAAAAATAGTTTTGGACTAAATTGAAAAGAATTCAAAAATGAAAAATACTTTTGGACTAAATTGAAAAGAATTCAAAAATGATTTTAAGTCCAAACAACTTGAAAATATGTTTGAGAAGTTTTTCAAAAGGCTTTAGAAGTGTTTGAAATGTTTTAAAGTAGCCAAACTCATGATTTCAGCATGACCGTACCGATACGGTATACCCCGTATCGATACACCTTAAGGGTTTCAGCTACAGGTTTTGTTTTTGCCAAAACCCGTATCGATACAAGCATGGGCCGTACCGATACAGAGACCAAGCGTTTCGATACGCTATGTAGCGTTTCGATACGCCCAGCTTTAAATGACCAATGGCTTTTTGAAAAAACCCCAACAACTAGTTCTCTGCAGCTTAACAAACACTCGTACCGATACGGTACAGTGGCGTTCCGATACCGGTACCGATACACGCCCAGGCGTATCGATACGTGAAGCTGCATCAGACTCCAACGGCTAGTTTATGAAGAACACGTACCGATACGGCTACCCACGTATCGATACGGACAGCTTCGTAACTGTAATTATTGCAGGAAATAAAGGCCCCAACGGCTCCAATTCAATCCCAACGGTCTCCAACGGCTAGAAGCTCAATTGGGAGTATAAAATGGACCTCTAAGCATCTATGGAAGACTAATGATCCAAAAGTCAACAACATTATGATCAAGATTTGTATTAGTGCTTAATTTCCCATTCTTTGTATAGACTACACTTGTTGAGCTAAAATGTCTATGTATGCTCAAGTGTATTAGGATTTGGGTGATAGCTTAAGAGTGCAAACAATCACCTTTTAGAGGGATTTCTAGTTTGCTAAGTTTTCTCTTTGTACAAGAGTGTTCCCAAAGCTCAGCTTGTGAGCTTTGGATGCTAGACTTTGATATTGAGTCTAGGTTGTAAAAGGTTGCCTTCTAAGCCTAGAAAAGAGGAAGAATTCTTAGTGAATTGGTGAAATCCTTAGTAGATAGCTAAGGTAGTGGATGTAATCTTTGGTTAGAAAGTCGAACCACTCTAAATCCTTGTCCATATTTTCTGTCTTTTTTGCTTCCACTCCAAACACCCAAAATACATCTTCTCCACCATTTGGCAAGCAATTCGGTTGTGATTATCGAGCCCAACAATGTGGAATGGCGATAATGGTTGTGAGGTGAAAATGGGGCGAAAGCAATACATAGTGAATCTACATGAAAGAATTTGCAGTTGTATAAGTTGGCAAATAACTGGATTGCCTTGTCTGCATGCTTGTTGTGCTATATGGTACATGGGTGGTGACCCCGATGATTACTTGGATCAATACTACCATAAAGAAACCTACATGAAAGGTTATGCTTATGCCTTACATCCTATCAATGGGGCATATGACTGGGCTAAATTTGGGATTGAGCCTGTTCTTCCACCTATTGAAAAAAAGATGCCGAGAAGGCCAAAGAAAAATAGAAGGAAGGCAAAAGATGAACCAAAGAAAAAGAAGCCCGGACAACTTAGTAGGGTTGGCTTGATAATGAAATGTATAGTTTTTGGGGTTGAAGGTCATAACAAACGAAGATGTCCACAACAGGTATCTAGTATGTTTGGATCTCACAAATATGATTTTATGTCTTTTTTTCTATTATTGCATGGGATAACATTTTTTATTTTTTTAGTTCACTGCAGAGCATCAATTAGGCTCAAATACACAGGCTGAAGCATCAAATACTTCGGTACTTATAATCTTATAAATCTTACTTTATATTATATTTATTTTATATGTATATTTTTTAAAAATTTATATCATTTATTTACAGCGGAACAACAATCAGGATGAAAATATTGACGTTGAAGCAACAAATTTTTCGGTAATGATAACCTTATAATTATTCCTCTATATTATATTTAATGTTTTTTAAATAATATGCATATTTGTTAATATTTTTTTGATGCAGATGACGAATAACTCGCAAACTGTTCAGACTGCTTTAGTACCTCAAACTTCTACAACTAGACCTAATAGTAAGTCAACTTCAGCTACGATCATTATGCCTAATAATAGGTCAAGTAGTGCACAAAATGGTAAACAAAAGCAGAAGATAGTGGATGGCACAATGTTAAGGACTACAATACTAAAACGATCCATAGGATTAGGCCTCTACACAAATC
Organism: Hibiscus mutabilis; assembly: GCA_019671005.1. Classification (NCBI taxonomy): domain Eukaryota; kingdom Viridiplantae; phylum Streptophyta; class Magnoliopsida; order Malvales; family Malvaceae; genus Hibiscus; species Hibiscus mutabilis. The sequence goes on along the minus strand of CM033721.1, from coordinate 22,784,607 downwards.
TAAAAACTGGAGAGCAGACATATTATGTAAGTTTTATACTTGACCAGCATATCTTTCTAAATGTGGTTGTTATCATAACTAACGGCAGTATTTCATTTTGCAGTCTGCTTTGAGATCAATGATACTCGACTCTGTGAGCTCCTCCTCAATTCAAAAAAAATCTTCGAATAAGAAACGCAATTTCACTATAGACCCTATCAACAATATAATTTCAGACAAACAAAAGTAATAATAAAAGACTACAATGCAGCAATATAATTTTTTTAAAAGAAAATGAATCTCATTAAAAAATCACTTCATAACCGTAATCAAATAAGAACTCAATTTCAGACAAAGGAAGAAAAAGAGTGTCGAGAAAACCCCATAAATCACTTTATCCATGCACTTGCATTCCCTAAATACCACATAAAAACCAGAACCCCTGTATAGCAATACATCTATGTAACCCTCAAATAAACCCCCTTCTTACTATAATCACAATTACCATCAGCCTTGTCTTCCAAACTTTAGCACTTCCCTTGTCATCCACACATTAGCCACAAAAATCATTTCAGAATTTCTAAGGTTGACACACTTTTAGTGGAAAATATCAATATTTCTCTATATCTGTAAAAGCTGCAGGATTTGTATATCTATGATTTGAGACTTGAAAAATCTACTCTAGACGTTTACCTATCACCCTGTCAAGAGCATATATACATCTTCATTTGTTGAAATGATCAAAGCTAAAAACAATGTTGTCTTCTAGGAGCTCTTCTATGAAAAATCAAAGGACTTATCATACTCAAGATCCATGATAATTATGCTTCAATTTTCTGCCAGAGTTTCTTGCAAGTGAAGCCAACTTAACTGTCGATGGACAATGATCAGCCCAAAACATTCGCACATCAGTAAAGAACCTGAAATAACTAACATAGCACAACCAACAAACTAGAGCCAACAGCTGTATAGTTCCATCAATTTTCATACCAGAGGGTTACTGGGCATTGTCCCATTTTTTACCGTGGGAACATTATTCACGGATATTGGCTGGCTGTATAACTTCTTTTATTGAAGATGTTTTTTATTTTTCATTGATAGCAACAAGCTTGTTCAATCCCTTACCATCTTTACGACAAACTCGATTATGGAAAATTCAACAAATAACCAATAATTAAACCTTTACGGTGATTTTTTTCAATTTAAACTTGCGAATTTCTTTCGATTCAATACTTAAACACAATATTAAATATAAAAATTCATAAACCCTAAAACAAAGTTTCTAAATACCATTTAGAATTATTCGACTCAATTGATTAGTAACAAAAGGACGTATCTTTAATTTAACAACAAGCGAATTTTAAAAAGTTCATAATCATTTTAAGTTTTTACTGCAATCTCTCTTTAAGAGTTGATTCACTTTTAAAGAGAAAATTTGATTCAAAATGAAAATTCTTTTCACGTTTGCTTTTGTTTTTAATTTTAATTGTCTTAAATATTTTATTTTAAGTTTATTTGTTTTTATATTTTATATTAAAATAAAATTATAAAATATAAGTTGATGATTAAAATAAGAGCTAAAATACAAAAAAATATATATATAAACGTTAAGGCTAAATTTATCCCTATGCTTAAAATATTCTGTTATAAATTAATTATTAACAGACTAAGAAATTTCTTTTGATACTGTTCTCTAGAAAAAAGAGAGTATCACATGTGCCCAACCTCACCCTAGGGAGTTTAGTTCTTTCTTACCATTGCATCATCACTGATTTTTACCGTTTTTGACTTTGATTTTTCTAAATCAAAGAGGGGGCTCAGGAAACGTATTATGACGATGGGAACGGCGTAAAGAAACTTCATAGTGGAAGACTATTTCGTTCAAAGCGAAAGATAAAGTCGAGATAAAAGCCAAAATGAAATCCGATTTTGAAGTCCGTCGCACTGGACATTTCCAAGAAGAACAAAACAGAGGAGCCTTAAAACTCATTTATGGTTAGATTTTGAATTCCATTAACCCTCTTGTTGTTTTTTATTCTTATTCTTCTTTAGTTTAGTTAGTTAGTTGCTGTTGATGGGCCAATCAGTATCGGCGGCGAAGCTGAGGAGCCGTCGAGATTGGGGCCATCGCCAACGGTCAAAACCGAAACCAACGGCTTTGATCTGTCCGATGCAAGTTGAGGAGCCTGAAGATCTTGAACGAAGTAGCATAGATGGATCCTCCGATTTTATCTCGGATCTTCCCGACGAGTGTTTGGCTTGTATTTTCCAGTCTCTTAGTCCCGGTGACCGTAAACGATGCTCTCTTGTTTGCCGGCGGTGGTTGCTCATCGAAGGTCAGAGCCGTCACCGACTCTCTCTCAACGCACAATCAGATCTGCACCCTCTGATTCCTTCTATCTTCTCTCGCTTCGATGCCGTTACGAAACTGGCTCTCAAATGTGACCGTAGATCTGTTAGCATCGGCGATGAAGCGCTTGTTGTAATCTCCGAGCGTTGCCGGAACCTGACTCGCCTTAAGCTCCGAGCTTGCCGTGACTTGACCGATGCAGGAATGTCCGCGCTCGCTAAAAACTGCAGGGGTCTAAAGAAGCTCTCCTGTTGTTCTTGCACTTTTGGAGCCAAGGGCATGAACGCCGTGCTAGACAACTGTCCAGCTCTCGAGGAACTCTCCGTGAAACGACTTCGTGGAATCACCGACGGCGCTGCAGCTGAGCCGATTGGGCCTGGTGTGGCGACAGCGGCGTTGAAAACTATTTGCTTAAAAGAGCTTTATAACGGGCAGTGTTTTGGTCCTCTAATTATTGGTGCGAAGAATCTGAAATCTTTAAAGCTTTTTAGATGCTCTGGTGATTGGGATAAGCTTTTCCCCCTCATAGTGGAACGGGTCACGGGTCTGATCGAGATCCATATGGAGCGGATCCAAGTAAGTGACGTCGGTCTTGCGGCCTTATCCAACTGTTCAAACCTAGAAATTCTTCACCTCGTTAAGACTCCGGAGTGTACCAATTTCGGACTCGAAGCTGCTGCAGAGAAATGTAAATTGTTAAGGAAGCTTCATATTGATGGATGGAAAGCAAATCGGATAGGCGACCAAGGGTTAATTGCTGTTGCAAAATCTTGCCCCAATTTGCAAGAATTAGTTCTTATCGGTGTTAATCCCACCAAACTGAGTTTGGAAATGTTAGCTTCAAATTGTCCGAATTTGGAACGATTAGCATTATGCGGTAGTGATACAGTTGGTGATGCTGAGATATCATGTATTGCAGTGAAATGTTTAGCTTTAAAGAAGCTTTGTATTAAGAGCTGCCCTGTTTCAGATCATGGAATGGAAGCACTTGCTACTGGTTGCCCAAATTTGATTAAAGTCAAGGTGAAGAAATGTAGAGGAGTTTCCTCGGAAGGCGCGGATTGGTTAAGAGCAATTAGAGGATCACTCGCTGTTAATTTGGATATGGGCGAACAATTAGATGCAAGTGCTAGTGATGGTGGGGCACAAGATAATGGAGTCGAATTTCCCTCTATGGTGGCCGGTCAAATTGGAGTTCCTAGTATTGCTTCGAGCAGCATGGGACGATCAGCATCGTTTAAGTTTCTAGGGCTTTTGAGTGGGAGGAGTTTTGTGGCTTGCACTATGAGGAGGTTGGCAAGTAGTAATGGCAATTCTCGGAGTTAATTTGGATGGATGAATCGAAATTGCAATGACAAGAAAAAGAGAGTAAAAAATGAAAGCACTCTTGGTCTCGAAATGTTTACATTTTTTTCTTGTATTGTTCTCCCTTGTTTGCGTATTTAATTCAATGATGTATGCTGATGATTTCATTTTGAATTCAATCTTCAATTGATCTTGTTTTATTTCTGTTGGTTATTAGTTTCTTATTTAGCAATTAGCAAACTCTCTCTGTGGCTTTTTTGTTGTATACTGATACCTGGATGGCTGGACAGGTTAGTTTTCTAAAGTATCAGTGTTTGATACCTATGTTCGAAACATATTTGAACATGGGTACGCGGTATGATCCTCCAAATATGCGAAAAGAACTTATAAACTGATTATGCTGCTTGTGTTGGATGCATGTTTTTAATTCAAATCAAAACCAGATTAAAACATGAATGTTTTGATTGTATGGATAGATCTTGTGAATCCTATCAGTATTGCTTTGGCCTTTACAGTTTATGGTTTATGATGCTTGTGGTTGATAAGATTTTGCAATGACTTGTAAAGTGGTTTGATTGGTTGGAAATTGCGTTAGGATCACGCACTGAGCAGCTTGTGGATCTTTAACCGATGGGGTCTTGGTTCAATGGGAATGAGGCGCTAGGTCAAATTTCATTTCGTTTTACGTGACACACACGTTTGAAAAGATATTGAGATATTAATTTTACATTAAAAAAAAAGAGTTTTTAAGATATAAATACGATAACGTTGTATTTTTCAATAATGCCGTGAGGCTTAAACTTCATGGCTACAGAATATTGTCAGGTCCAGGGTGAGCATTGTCCAACATCGTATGGGTCTTTGAAGGTTGGTATGCCTACCGCCTAATACTTCCAAACTTTGGGTGGGTTTTTTCTTGTTTGAATCTGTGTATTCCATTTAAAAAAACAAAATTCAAAATTGGGTACGAAGATTCAATTAAGACTGGTGTTCATCTCTCTCAATTCCCGCCTCTGAAATACAAAATTTTGAAACTGCCCTGAAATTACTAAATATTAGTATTAATGAAATAATGAGTATTGCTTCTGAAACCAATTGGTCTGTTACAATTAGCATCACTAAATGCGTGTTAGTGGTATTTAATGTTGGGGTGAATAATAATGATATATACATAGAATAGGGCAAGTTGAATTTATAATGGGGAGATCGTCTCCCACAAGGCATCTCCACGATTTTTTTTTTGTCTCAATCCTGACCTAACCCAATATGCCCAACAGGACCATTTGCTCAATCCATATGATTTGGGCGTTCAAACTAAATTACCCTTTTATAATGAAAATATATATGATTTAAATTTAATTACATATTGTCATAATGTCAAATTTAACACTCAAAGTTTATCTTTTCTATCCATTTAACTTTCAATCTTTAAAAAATATCGAATCACTTTTCTTTTTCTAAAACTTTTACTTATTAACAGTATTAACATCACATCCAATATGTCACTTCACATATAAATCGAATTAGTTTTTTAAATTTTATAAATGGTTTTAAAATAGTTTTTATTGATAAATAATGTCAGTGTAAAGTATATGTGAACCGTTACATTTAAATCTTTAAATTTTTTATTTTTAATTTGTGTTTTTGTTAGAAGAAATTGTTTTGTTCTTCTTAAAAGGTTGATGGTCAAACTTAGCTTAAAAAAAAGAATGGGGTTAAATTGGCACAAATGTAATGGTCTAACAATTATAAAAAATGATATATTTTTTATAACCACTAATACTCGGTTTATTAACATACTAATATTGATTGAGTACTATTGAAATCCATCATGGTAATAATTCTTCCCATTCAACTAGATCCATTTACAATGTTATGATTTAAATTCTAAAATTAATTTAAAAATATAACATTTTATCCCATTAGATCAACTAATTATAGACGAAGAGCGTTGTATTTTTATATAAAATGATAAAAGAGAAAGTTGCTACCCGCTTATAGAGAGAGCTTCGAAAAGAATAGGATCAATCTCATCGGCTTAGACTGGTCAATTTTTTAATATAAAATTGCAAAAATAATCATTTTAGTCCTCTTACTTTTCTTTTTTTTTATCAATTTGACCTTTACTCTTTAAAAATAAATGAAAAGTACATTTAATTGAACAATACATATTTTTTTATCATAAATTTACAAGAATCATAAACATAGAGGACTAAAAAGTTAATTCGTTTAGTTATTATGGTTTTTTTTATAGTTTGTCAAGACAGCAATTAACATTAAAATTGATCAAAAGATAGATAGAAACTGGGATTTTCAAATAAAAATAGTTCAAGGACTTGATGTCAAAAAAGTAAAGTATGGTAATTGAATTTTAAATTTTGAAATAGTTCAAGGGCCTTTGGCATATTTAAACCTTTTTCCTTCAGGAGAATAGTAAGGTCAAAACTTCTGTAAGTCCCTAGGAAGATGATAAGTTATGGATTTAGTTCATACTCTAATTTGGTCATTTTAATTGTGTCCTTTCAAACTATGAAATTTCAGTTTAGACTCAAACAATAATTGTTATATGTGTTAAGTTAAATTATGCTATTAATCTTTGTTTAATATTTAGTTTTTATTCTCCAAATCGAACATTTTAAGTTGCTATAATTTAGTTATATTATCTCGTACTATTTAGGTGACGGCTTAAATTTTAAAATTTAAAAAGTACAAAGATTATAATTGATCAAATTAAAATATGGAGACTATATCCCAACTTATTCATAAATATAAGTTCATGTTTGAACTGATATTGATACTTCCAAAGAATATACGACTATCCAAAGAATCTGTCCGAGCTATTTTCGTTAAACCATTGGCCATCTTATTCGCTCTCAACCATGTGCGGATTTTTTTTTTTTTTGATAGAGGACCAATATTATAAACTAATCAAAAATGGCATTATCCAGTACAAATTGTTCGATACAAACTGAAACCTCAAAAGAAAAATAAAAGGGACATTCAATCGAAAAAGCCCAATGGGCAAGACCATGCGCAGCTCGGTTCACATGAACCACTCTAATGCCAGGATGCCGATGCATAAGCGTAAAGGCCTTGATCAGGAAGGAAGCAGCTACCGAGTGGTCCAACGCAGGCGCATTCACCTTGTTAATAATGGCCATCGAGTCTCCTTCAATAGTAACATTTGTCCAGCCATTATCCACTGCAATTTTTATCCCAGCAGCAAAAGCACAAGCTTGAGTAGATAATAGGGGAATTTTGGGGCGTGGGCCTTGCCAATTTTTTTAATGACAATAAAATAGTTTTTTTAAAAAAAGCAAAATTAATTCTATAATTCCTTCAATATTTTTAAAATTTTATTATGGCATCCTCAAAAATTTTAATTTCATTATGGCCCCATTTATAAATTTCTTGTTCCGCCTCTGTTCTCTACGAACATGTGGTACTGAAATAATTTAATTCTGATCCAATAGTTCAAGGGCTTCGAACACCCTTAAAGCGAGTGAGTCTAAAGTGTGGCATGTCTAGGGTGTGGCTAAAAAACAATAAGTTGCGAAATTTGTCCAAGAACTTTAAATGTTACACTTTTTTTTATAACATTTTAGGTTGATTTTTCGTGATTTTTGACAAGTTTAGATACTTAGAAAATAAGTTTCGATACTTATTTTTCAATAACATTTTAAGTTATTGGAGAAAGTATTGAAACTTATCAAAAATTACGAAAAAAACCTAAAATGTTATGTAATCTTAAACAAATTTCGAAAAATACCATTTTTTAGTCTTACCCTAAACCTATCGCACTCTAGACCGACCTCGTTAAGCTATTTTTTATTTATTTATGCACTCTAATCTTTAATATCAATTTATTATTGTTCTTTATTTATTGTGGAGTCATGCATTTCATTAGAAGTTTAATTAATTAACGTGTTGAGTAATCTTTGTTTATGCACTCTAATCTTTGTTTTTTATTGTCCTTTTATTTATGCACTCTAATCTTTGTTTTTTTATTGTTCTTTTATTTTCTCTTCACCAAAGCTTCATATCTTTTGCGTTTTTTTTGTGTTTCTTGAGTTGTAGACATTTATATATATTTTTCTTTTATGTAATAATATTGAGGCAACGGATTTTATAAAAAAAAAACGTCTTTGAGTGATTAAATTATTTTTGTGTGCTACACTTTTATGAGTTCATCCCTCGAAGTACTTCTGCTATAACTATTATTTAATATCGGTGTTATGCGTTTACAATTATTAAGAAAATGGGACATATATATATATCGAACTAACCCTAACTTTTTAATTCTCTACCGTCGCTCATCTTCTTCTCATTATTGACTGTAATTTTTCTTTTTTTAATTGGTGGTCGGCAACTAATTTTAGTATTGATTGTCGACCATCATATTTATTATTTTTCTTGTTTTCTACAATTTTTCATATTTTAATAAGAATTTTTACCTTTGTGGCACATGTTTTCTCTGTCCTCGTGACACGCATTTTCTTCTGTCCTTGTGACATGTTTTCTTTGTTTTGTGGTTCGTTCCATTTGTCCTTCTAACATGATTTCAGCATGCTCCGGCAATCGTTTGTTGCTTGCATAGAGATTTTAACGACGCTAGTTTCTGATTATGATTTTGTCGTTGGTCATAGAAAATTAGATCCCTACTCGGTCGATGGTTGTTTGCCGATGTAATAAATCTTGGGTAGTGGAACATTCTGCCTGATAGTTTGGGGCGCTCACCACTCCTTTTCACCCGTTATGCGTCTCGATTGGATAGAGACAACGAGATTCAAGAAAGCTTTTGGATTTTGATGATATGCTTATCTCTATGAAAATATTTAATTTTCTTTGTTTTTGGGTTGCAAGAGATTTTGGTGGAATAGTTTATTATTCTCTTACCTAGTTGCATTATAATTATGATAATTTTTTATAATTTTAATAAAAATTCAATGACTATTAATATTTAAAAATAATAACAAGCGACAAAAAAATGGATTGAAAGTGATAAGAAAAAATATGCGATCACTTACTAATTTTGAGCTCGTTGGAACACAAACTACATCTTGTTTTGAGGGTGATTTCGCATTATGTGCAACTGAGCTTTGTGTGGTTTACAACATTTGAGAGAAAATCCCTTTCGTTTGCTCTCTTTTGTTTGTGTTGAATAAGAATAGATATTCTGTCTTTTTTTAAGCCTCTACTTATATTTTTGAATTAAAAATAGGTTTAAATTTAGGGTTTAGGATTATAGTTTAGAGAATTGAGGTAAAGTATAATTTTTGGTATTTAGAGTTTAAAATTTAGTATTTAGGGTTAGTTCTTAAAATTTAATTTTTTTAATTAGAGGCTGAACGTGTAAAGGACCTGTGGGAGTCATGCCCCCAAAAATTTGAAAAATTAAAAATTTATCCTTCAATTAAAAAACATTAATTTGGTCGTACCAAATTTTAAAAATTCATATTAAATTTTAATTTTTTAATATTCTTAATTAAACCACGTGATTTTTAACAGTTCTAATTAACCTCTCAAAAATTTCAAAAATTTTAGTTATATCCTAATTTATTTTTTTAAAAAAATATAAATTGAACCCTTCAAATTTTTTAAAAATTTAATTTAAACTTCTATTATTTTTTAAGTTTCAATTGGTCCCCTCAAAATTTTTCACCAAATTCTGTCACTATTTTTAGTATTTGAGCATAAAAGGAACAGAAAATTTTTGTTGGTTAAATAAGTGTGTCCTCTATTTTGATTTTGGTAGGTGTAATTGAGTTTTTAGGGTCAATTGAAAAGTAAATGTTTAAATTATGTTTATTTTTTGTTTTAAGGGTTTTTTTTTGTTAAAATATGTATTTCAAGTTTTATTGTTCTAAAAAAAAATAAGCATTTTAAATTATGCCAATTTTATTTTAGGTGTAGCCTAAAACTAAAAATAGAATAAAACTTTAATCACTTCAAAAAAAGGAAAAAACTTTAAACACCATGCGCATGTTAGCCTGAAATGGTGGTCTTTGACATCTATGGCTTAGAAAAAGTTTGCTTGTTAGGAATAATAAATATGGTTTAGGGATTAAATAATAATATCAAATTATATAATTATGAGAAAGATATTTCTCTTTTTATTATTATTTATTTAAATATGTATTGATAACAATCAAATTTTAGGGGGAAAACTCGTTATATTATAAAGGCTTAAATATACATTTAGTAACTAAATTAATCACCTTCTCCAAGTTGGTACGATGCACTCTTTTTCCTCCAATTAGGTTTTAGGGAGGTTTATTAATGAGGTCCGTATCTGTGGCCTATAATAAAATCTATCTACCTCTAAAAAAAAGAATTTTTGCTCTCAAATTGGTACTTGAACTAGACATCATTTCCCAAATTACTAGAAAAACTTATACGTTTTATCAATTTGGTCATAATTTTAAACAAATCAATAAATTTAGCACTCTATATTTAAAAATCATATCAATTTACTCTTTATTATTCTTCTAAATTGTTTGTTATTCACTCATAAATGTTATATTATTTTCTTGGTATGATAAAAGTTTAACAATAAGCTGATCTTTTATCATAGAATTTAGTTATCTAACCATTGATTTGTTCTGATAGACTTGTTTGATTTGACAGTATCGTAAAAATGAAAAATTGATATAATTTTTAAATATGAAAAGTTAAATTTATTGAATTGTTTCGAATTAGGATCAAATTGATATAATGTATAAGTTTTGGGACTAAAACTGTAAATAAAAGAACGTAAACAATGAATGAAATTAAATTTTGGGTACCAACTTGAGAGAAAAATTATTTAGGTACTAACTTAAGAGTTAAAATTTAATTTTATAATTACCATTTAATTTTACCAAACACTTTTATACAATTAACTAATGCAATCTGCTAATCAAATCAACTAATGCAATCAACTATTATGTATTCGATAATTGCCAAACAAGACTACAATATTGATAAAATTTAATTTTACTCCCTAGAAGTGAAAGAAAATTTAATTTAATTTAATTATAAAATTATATTTTAACCTTTCAAAAAAATTTGTAAGTAAAAAAATTTGTATAGTACCAACTATGTTCTAATGAATAGTTTTTAATACTTTTTTTCTTTTAATAATTTTTTCAAACTAGTTTATGTATTTTTTAATAAATTCTAAATCTAATCATAGTCTTACTTGAAAGATAAGAGAAGAGGGGACTCTAAGGGAAAGAAGGGGATACTCCTAGAGGGTCTGGAACTCATAATCTAAGGGAATAAGAGGAAACAATAGTGAGCAGCTTGGTCAACCGCCTAAATGTGCTTGCTCAACTAGTTTATGAATTTTTAAAATTTCATAAAACAATTTTATTTTTAATACTTTTAATTTATTTAATTGAATTTTAAATTTTACTATTTTTTGAACCAGTTAACTTTAAGTGGATTGATGACATGTAAAAAAAAAGACAAAATAGACAGACCATAACGTAATACAGGAAAAAAAATACTAGAAAACAATTTGAATATTTAACAGTGAACACTATTTAATTTTTAAGATTTAAATATTACAAAGATATTAATATTAAAATTAAAATTTGTGAGCTAGAAAAAGTAATCAAAGTAGTAATTAACTCAAATTAGTGAAATATTTTTCTTGGTCACCAATTAATTAATGACCTATTGGTTAGATTGATCACAGCACAATCAAAGCAATGTCGACCCCTCGTTGGGGTGTTCCTGATATTAACCTTGAACAAACTTCTAATGGCCATAATCATGGCATGTGTCACTTGGTCTCAAACTATACATTTTTCCATGGGAATCCAAGATGGAGCAAGTACGGCCTTACCTACAATTTCCTGCCTGATTCCCTCCAAGTTAATTTCCAAGTACTGGGACCCGTTGTTGCCAGTGCGTTCCAAACATGGGCGTCTGTCTCCGTTTAGGTTCCAGGAGGTGGCACAAGGATACCGACTTGATTTACTGAAAGAATTAAGAGGAATATTGGCCAAGACGACGTTAATGGCTTACGAACTTTGTATGGCTACTAGCAAGGTCTTGCTTTACTGAAACATGTCTTGCTTTTCATCACTTGAGAAGCTTAAGCATATGATATTAAATAAATGATTAAGACAGTTGAATAAAAAGTGGTGTGTAAGCCCTACTCGATTAAAAAAATTAAATAAAGTTAAGTTATAAAACTTAAATAAATTTAATTCAAAATTTAACTAAACAATCACATTCAGTCTAGGCTAAACCCTCGTGCAAGAGGTCCAAGAATCAAATCCCATCAAAGCCATTTGAGTCTTGTTATATTTCTTTGTTTGATTCCTAAAATTCTGCACTTTGTACAGCTTGGGGTGTATCCTAATTTTTTAGGATGCTCCAGTTTTCCTGTAGCAGATTTTTCTGCTTTACTTTTGGATAAACATACACACAAATTTATCAAAAAAAAACTTTAAATAACTCAACAATTTTAGTAATTAGTGAATTATTTTTTAAGTTCGATTTTATAAAATGAATTTTTTAAAGACCCTCAATGACCAATCCTGTCATGAATTGCTAAGGATCAAATGCGTCCACAATGGCTAGGATGGATACCTCATATTCAAAAATTTTGAGTCTCTCAAATCAATCTGATATATGTATCTCACATTATGAAAAAAAATATAGAAATATATATATGTATGTCGTATATGGTTATAAAAACTGTTTAAATTAAAACCAATTAGAACCATATATTATAAATATTTACAATTAAATTTAAACATAAACTCAAACAACTCAACTTAATTTGACTCGAATTTCATAAACTCGAGTCCAAAAATTTTTCAAATACAATTTGAATTATAAAATAAGACTTGTCAACTTGACTAACTTTAAATTTTTTGAATCAACTCAATAAATGTTCATACCTGATTTCCTGCATGCATAAATTAATTTGATCATTAACTAATTTACCATTAAATTGTTAGATAGTCACAAAATAAAATTTAATCAAAAATTAATTATTGACCATTTAATAAATTCGATTGAGGAGAAGATTTATGTTATTTTGTAAAGATGGTGTTTTGAGAGTGACCGAAGAAATTGTCTTTGCCTTATATAAAAAAGCCTAAAGTTTGACATCGATTATGAAAACTGCAACGAAAAAGTGAATTTTAAAAAGTGCTGTGAAAAATTAATTTTATAAAATTGGGTTTAAGAATTTAATGTTTAAAATTATTGTCAAAAAGTGATGTTAGAAAAATAAAATATCTATTTTAGACAAAATGATAAAATATTCTTGAAAGAAATGAAAGTTGGATTTAAGAATTAATAAGATTTAAAATTTTCATTTTAAATCCAAACGAGATTGAATTCAACCTAAAAAGCTAAAAAAATATAACTTTTGGGCTTGGATCAATAATCACTTTTCAAAAATAATTTTTCCATCAATATTCAAGTGTTTTTCATTGATTATTAGGTGGAGAAGTAATTTTAGCCCTCTAAACTCAATCAAAAACATGGAGACAGTTTTAGCAGGTCAGATGTAACAACTCAATTTTTGGGTTAGTGAATCGGGTCTTGGACCCGGATTATGGGTCATTATTTTGGGAGCCTAAGTTATGAGTATGTAAGTTTTGGGCCCATTATTTTGGAAGGAGAGGTTATTTGAATTTTAAATATATGTGTGTGGGAGAAAGAGAAAGTATCAGATGACTTGATGGGGGATAGAGAAAATAGAAAAGTGGAGGAAAAGTAAGAAGGTGGGAGAAAGAGAGGGAGAGATTCCAAGCCTTGATTTACTGCCGTCCAACCAATCGTTGCCGTTACCGCTAACACCATTAGATCTGCCTCGTCGAGAGGAGTCGACCGGTGGTCACTGCGTCGCCGCCACTCGTCGGGGTGAGAAGAAAAAGGATTTGGGAAAGCTTATTCACCATGAACCACCGTCCACTGCCGCGGGCTGAGGGCACGGTTGAATTCCCTAGATAGAGAAGGGCAAATCTAGAACTCGTCGGCCATTTCCTGTCACCGGAGGCCATTACACGTGCCGCCGCATGCGTATGGGTGTACTACAGCTGTAGAGGCCGATTGCATACAGGCTTTCATGTGCAGCACCGCACCAAATCTGGCTCCTACAGATGCACCATCCTCCCCATATACCTGTGCGCACATGATTCTATTCCTAGGGTGCATCATAGCTCTCATGCACTAGATCACTAGGGCTGTTGACCAGTCGTTGACTGGCGGTGACTGACTGTTGACTTTTTTTAAGGTACCCTATTTGGGGGTTTCTCGACCTTCTGAGTCTGTTGGCATAGTTCGTTTCGCCAAATTCGAGCCCGATCTGTTTTTATGTGTTTGACCTTGTGAATTGTATAGTAAAGGTGAAAAATTAATACATATTGTATTCCTATTTATTCAAGGAATATTTGGGATCAAATATCAAAACCAGTGAAGTAATCGGGAAACTCGTGTAACATCCTCCACCCGGCCTGGTCGAAAAATCGGGTTTGAGAATGCTACTGGTGAACGATACGATGATTAGTGCGATAAAATTTTCATCAAAGATTGATATGTAATCAATATTATACCTTTCAAACCTTATTAAGTATTAACATTAACCTAATATATCCAATAGGAGTCAATAATTCACTAATTATGACCAATTTATAACTTTCACAAGTTTTAGGGACTAAACTGTAAATCTGACAATTTAAGAGTCATTTTCTGTAATTAATGATACCACGATGAAATTCAATGCAATAACAAGATTCTTATAAAGTTTCATGGCATTCCTATAATATTTACTTATCCAATAGAACCATACAATATCTAGTGACCATTTTGTAAACTATTTAAAACTATGTTCAATGCCTTTTAACAGAACTAACTAACACCGTACCGATACACTTAAAACTGTATCGGTACGTTAAGCCATATTTCTTAATTCCATATTCAAAGGTAACAAGCCTGTATCAATACATCTAAGCCTGTATCGACCAATGTTGACCTGTTTCGGTACAACCTAAGGCTGTATCAATACCATTTATTTCCCAGACCTTAGTGTCCAAGTCTGTATCGATACACCCCCTTGTGTATCGATATGCTCTGTTTTACCAAGCCCAAATATGCAAGGCCATATCGATACAACTTCACTCGTATCGATATGTTTGTCATCTAATGACATATTTTATTTAGTTTTCATTCGGTTTAACCTGTTGAACGATGTTCAAATACAATGAAATTTTACTAGCAAGTTTATATCCATCTAATCTACTAACATGTCAAATCTCCTATCAATATGAATCCATTTACTAAGCTTTCACCTTTTTAGGCCAATTATGTCATTTTAACCATTTTTAACCAAAACCAAAGTGTCATTTAGAGCCTTTATGGTCTATACCAAACATAACCAATATACACATACTCGAAAGATCAGATTCAACTAGATTAACTACTTTGCCACCATTCTAGGAGATCATAAGGACAAAACACATTACTCTAAGCTTCTGGTGACTTGCTAAACTTCCAACTAACTCCGATCTCGATCCGATATGCTTTCTTAACCTAAAATATGGAAATGAATGCATTAGACTTACATAGTCTAAGTGAGATAGCCATAAACAATGAGTGAGCATGGTATGCAATTCAATATGCTTCAATAACAATTCTAACCATGCTAACAAAAGGCATAGAATTCAACATAGCATAGGTATCATGCTCAACATGCAACATGTCATCAATAATCATCTTAATAACAATAATCACAACATATCAATAATTTCATATCAATGATTAATAGCAATACTCAATGGTTTTCTTGGATCGATTTCATAGTATATGAATACACGAATTCCACATTTGCACCAATATCAATAATGGTCTAGTCATATTTCCTCCGCCGCACCAATTTGACCTATACACATCAACATCCCTCCGTCGCACCACGATAAAGGTCGTAACCAATGCCAGTACCAATGAGCTCATAAATTCTATGGTATGCCAATTGTATCAAATAATCTCGATCCCAAGGTTCAATAGTCATTAGTTCAATAGAAGTAATTCCATAACAATAAATCAATAGCAATGATTCAATAACAGTGTCTCAATATGGTAATCCAATAACAATGAGCGTATATAAATGTTTCAATAGCAATATACGATATTCAATATCCAATACTCAATAGCTCCATGTAACAATGATTCAATGATTTTAATGGCAATAACAACAGTGCTTCGGACATGTACTCAATGCAATACTTACCCATACTTACCAATATGGCCTTTCGATAATGTTTTATGCAAAATTCCTTCAATACCATGGTTAACAATACAATAACCAATAATCAATGATTCGAGTTGGCACCTATCCAACTCTCGAGACTCTGACTACACTCACCTTGAATTTTGAAGCTCATACGGTTCTCGGATCATAATTCCCTTTTTCCTAGTATTTGTTGGAGATGATGGATAGCTTACTCCAACTCTTGAGCCAGGGAAAATCAAAGGAAATTGTTACAATTAATATAACAATATCGATATTCATTTCTAAGCTTAGAATATCTATTAGCTATAGAATAGATTTGTATATTGAAACTTGAGAAACAAAGGTTTCTACTTACCCAACTGATAGCTATACAATGAAACTCTTAAAGCAAATAAAGCTTAATTTTAAGGGGTTTAATAGGAGAGGTGTGTGCTTGAGTTAGAGGTTGAAGAAAACAATGGAGGTGCTTACTTATTTCCAAGACAAAGAGTGAAATTTGGCTACGGTGAAAGCAAAGCAAAGAAAGAGAGCTTTCCCTCTATTCATTTTAAGAGAGCTAGAGCCTTAATCATCACCCACCTCCCCAAGGACCAATAAGATGATTTCCCTTTGGCAAGGGTAAGCTTAAACTATTATTATCCATCATTTCATGCATTTTTACGATTCTAAGGCAATTGATAATCAATTTATCACCCTTCCAACATTTTAGAGGATCCCAAATGGTATGAGTGGCAACCAAGTAGGTGAATCATCCCATACTTCCAATTCTCTCAATTTGATCACTAAAACAAATTTTTAATAGGAACCCGTATCGATACACCTCTAACCGTATCGATACGGTTGGCTCAAGTTTGGTAAGTTATCGATACGCCTAATAAATTTTCAGAGTTTAAACATTCCAATAAGGTCCCTACTAAACATTGGACTCAATTATGGTCCATTATTGATGAAACTACTTTACATGATCAATAACAATGTAATATTTAGACTTTTTGGTATAGCTGTAATCACTAATTTTATCCGGGAAAGTAATCCGTTGTTTTTGTATTCTTAAATAAGGTCTTCATTAATGCTAACAGATTAGTATTGCCATTTGCCTTTACTATATGTCTCAATTTTATAACAAGTATCATATAATATTACTGTTATCCATTTTAAAAAAATATATATTTAATGTACTATAAAGAGAGGAAAAAATATATACATTTTTAAAGTTTTAACGCGGGCAGATCCAACGGCTCCTAGAGGCCCTCGTTCCCTGAGCCATTCCTCACTCTGGTCCCCTCCTCTCTTTAGTCTGCCACGCCATTCTAGAGGATGAGCGTCGCACGCTATCTGACCGCCCTCCTTCATAGCTTGACATCACGTTTCACGGGCAAGACAAACAAAGGCAGATGCATTAGGGATAACAAGCCTACAACAAATCAAAATAGACAGCAAAAAGCATTATCAACAGAGTCAGCCAATAGGATTTTTTTCCTTTTCATTTCAAACAAATGTAACCCTCGGGTATAAAAGGGAACCCAACATACATGTAAAAACAAATTCAGAATCCCAACCAGCAATACAAAAACATATTTCTAAGGTACATTTATCTTTCAAAAAAACATGCATATAGATAGATAGTTAGGGTTAATTTTACCTTCGAAGCCTGTTTTCCCCTCCGATGACAAGCCTTGTAGTGTCATCCGGCGCTACGAACGGTGAATCGATAGTGGGAAAGGCGTTTCTTTGTGTTTCATTTCAAAAAAGGGCCTTTTTGTTTTGGCTTTTGAAGAAGGGAGGGTTTCTTGTTCGTTTTTGTTGAAAGTAGATTTAGATCGGAGTTTAGGGAAAATAGAGGAGTGTTTTGGGGGTACCTCAAAGGTTTCCAGTCGCCGACGAACGGCGGCTGACGCGACGGAGCACAGCCAGATTATAGGGATTGAGGCATTTTCTGGGTTTAGGGATGAACACCTTCTGGAAAAAAGAAGGGTCTGGGGAGAGTGTTTGAAGCTAAGGATAATAACCAAAAGTGGAAATCGTTATAAAACATTGTGTTTTATACTAAGCCCATTTTATTTTTGGGTTATTCACGTTATGAGTCCCTCTGTCTCATGATAATTGCGTTAGGAAGGTCTCCGCATGGGCAAATAACCCATTTGATCCCTCCGCCTGGTTTAATTACGAGATAAAGGCCATTCCACCTTTTTTAATCACCATTCGGATCCTCAAACTTTTCACCAGTTTACATTTACACCCTATTTTCTCTTTTCTTTTACATTCACCCCTTTAATTTTGATTCTTTATATTTTGGTCCTTTCTAGTGTTTAATTGCCCTTTAATGTACATGCATTTTATTTCAATTTGTCTATGTTATTATTTTATTTTATGTTTCATTTTACTATTTGGATGTGTTTACTAGATCCTCTATTTTATCAATTTGTTTCGATATACATATTTGCCCTGTGTAAAGTTTATTATGTGTGTATTTTTACATAATATGTGATTTCTTTTTAAATAAAAGGAAAAAGTGACTTAAAGTATGTAACTTTAGACATGTAGGGATTGAAATTTTCTTTTTAATTAAGCATGATATGTTCTTTCTTTAAGTGCACATAGTTAGGTTTTGAAATTCAAATATAGTATGTGATATGTAGGTTTATGTATTTTGGGCCTTTCTTCTTGGGCTTAGTTTAGAAGCTTGGGCCACTTGGTCTTTTGGGCTTTGAGTTGTTAAGTTAGTTTTAGATTAGTCTAGGAGTTAGTTAAATTAATTTAGGTCGTGTGCTCGGCACGAATCAGTTTAGTGAATTTAAATTTGCCTTTGGCTTATTGGGGTAAACATCAAATTCATTAAAATTGGTCGAACACTTCTTGATTATCTTTAAAGATAAAATTGACATGGAAATTAAATGAACATTTTAATTGAAGACTATGATTAATTAATTTGGCTTATTTTAAAATAAAATTCTTGACTTATTGGAATGCTAGTTCAAAATTAATCAAATTAATTATAATATCACAAGATAACTCATAATTTAGGGTTTTCTAGCCTTTTTAGGGTTAATTAAATTAGGGTTAATACTAGACAGACCTGATCGGTGACTAGATCACTAATCAAACTTCCATAATGCTTGCCTTTTTAGGTTAGATCTTGCATTGGGTCATTTTGTGTGCATTTTTGTGCCATTGTTTGCCATTCATTAATTGTCATTCATACGGACCATTAATTTTGCACTAATTAATCTAAATTATGAAAATGGAAGCATTAATTAATCCTGATATTTGTGTCATAACAGTTTGAGCTTAAAGGATGTTAACTGAATATTTGAATTAATTCTTACCGTCCCAAGGTAAAGTTAAAAGTTGGCAAAATCACTACATCATATCCCAACTGCTTGCATCATGCATAAAGGTGACGTGCGGGATTCGAATCATAAATTAGCATGGCAGTCAGGCTTATTTGATGTCGGTTTAATCTGTGGCCCGATGTAATGTCAGCCTTATTAATTAAATGTCCAATTAGTTTGAACCCACTAATTTGATAAAGCCCGTTCAATTAAAGTCAATTTTCAATTAGGGTCACCAAATGAAAGCAACAAATATTTTGGTACCGATTTCCGGGCGTGATGGGGGTGCTAATCCTTCCCCACACGTAACCAACTCCCAAACCCTTTCAATATGAATCTCTGGTTTTGTGGTGTCCGGCCTACCTTATCCAAGTGGCCGGTGTCGACTCCCAATTTTCAATCAGTTTTCTAAAGAAAAAGAATTTTCAAATGAAACCCATTTAAACCAAGATTATGAAGAAAGGGTTTTTGGGATAACCCGTAGCGTCGAACGTATAGTTTTTCTATCTTTCAAAAAATGTCGCTGCAGCATAGCAACTCCGCTGGAGAGCTTGTCCTTTTGTTTTAAAACAAAAAGAGAGAGTTAGGCCAAATAAAATATTTGTTGCTTCTGATGGAAAATTGTGTAATTTCAATTGATTTTAGTAAGGTCGGCCCTTTCTTGAAAACTTAACGACAATTAAACGAGCTTTGGTAATTGGTGGCCTTTGAATTAATTTTTCATTTAATTTCTAAGGAATCAATGACATATGTTGCACCATTTCATTAAGCTCTATACCCGAGCTCCGTCCCTTAAGTGGGAGTGAAACACCACATACCCACGTGAGTAGCCCTCTACGGGATGGTAATTTACTTCCAGAATCCATGCCTTTGAACATGTGAGTAGC
The DNA here is from genome assembly GCA_019671005.1 of Hibiscus mutabilis. Taxonomy (NCBI): domain Eukaryota; kingdom Viridiplantae; phylum Streptophyta; class Magnoliopsida; order Malvales; family Malvaceae; genus Hibiscus; species Hibiscus mutabilis. The sequence continues at coordinate 22,764,516 of CM033721.1, read as the reverse complement.
CCTCCACGTTTTAGGTTGTGCTTTCCCTCGAACCGAAACCAATTCGCAAGCTTGTAATGGGCCAGAATTGGGGTTCTTATTGCCTTAATAGGTAGTAAGATAGGTTCGGGTACCCCAATTAGAGCCAAACTCATGTGTGAGAATCTCAAAAGCCCACCCCGCTAGAGCCATGAAGATAACCTTAGGGAATTAAGAGTTATATGGTTAGGCTTATCTCTCTGTTTACACACTTGTGTTTGTTTAATATTTACCTGCTTCTTGTTGTTCAATTTATTTACCATCACTGGACCAATACTTCTGCCTTTTCCTTTTTCCTTTATCTCTTGTTTTGCATATTGAATCATATCATGAAGAACATACTGAGTTAGAAATAGTTTGAAGTTAAAGACCATATCAATGGGAGATTTAGTTCGCAGCAGTGATGAAAAGAATTCTAATGTTCAGATATGGTCAAAAGGGGAACAGCTGCATGAGGGAGACAATATTACCACTGGGGTCAGATCAACCATGTCAACCATAACATTTATGAACACTGAGTTTAATGATGTATCCAATCTGAAGCTAGTTTAGGACAGTTGGGACTTTGAAAGAAAGAATACTTTCAAGGAAGAGTATGGTGACATCGCATATTTGCTGGAGGTTCCGGTTGACCAAGGACTATTGAAAGCTTTAGTGGGTTTTTGGAACTCTGCCTACAGCTGCTTCACAATCGGTGACTTCGATTTGACCCTAACAATCGAGGAATATCGGGACCTTATAAATTGCAAAAGGATTGACATGGATCGGGTGTACTCGAAGCCAAGTAAGAATAAGGCTTTTCAGGCTAAGCTAAAGAAATTTTCAGACACGTTGCTAACCTAGGTTGAACAGCAAGTCACTACTTGGAACCATATAGAGTATCTCAAATGGGAAGGGATGTTGGCCCTAGCCTCTGTACATCTTGTGGGCCGAGTTCAGCGTAACCTCTTTGCATTGTTGATTTATGGATTGATACTTTTCCCTCGAGCATTGGGACTCATTGATCCATCAGTGTTAGATCTTTTTGACCGTTTGAGTAGTGGGACCAACCCAATACCAGTAATTTTGTCTGAAACTTTTCGATCTTTGAAGTTCTGTCGAGAAAATGGTGGATGGCACTTTCAAGGATGCTCACAACTTCTGATTGCATGGTTCTACAGCCATCTTTGGACTGACCCCAGTTTCTCTATACCCCTTTACGACGGCAAGTTCTCACCACTAGAAGAGTTCCTCAGAAAGAATGATTGGCCAACCCGCAGGTTTGAAGAGGTATGGCAGGATGTTCTCTGGAGTTTAAAAGATGAAGATGTAGTTTGGAGAGCATCGTGGTTATTAGCAAAGAACATTCTCTATAGATGCGGAGAGCATCCGTGGGTACCCCTACTTGGCCTCTAGGGACATACTGCATACACGTCTCTGCTAGTTCTATGGCAGTAATTCTCAAAGCAGTTCATGCCAGCCACCAAGGGTTTGAATGAGTTCAACGTGGATTATGCAAAGTAGAAGGGCTATAAGACGATGATGTACAATGCTTCCTCGACATGGAATAATTCCAGACAAGTTAGGATTATAAATACCTCGTACTTGGTCACTTTAGAATACGAAACATGGCGGTTAAAGCGTGTTAATGACAATATCCCTCAATTGAGTTCTGATAGGGGAAGATTCATGGAAGAGAGGTTGTTCACGCTCCCTACCGAAGCCGAGCTGATGAGGAAGCAACTGGAGGATGCGCAAAAGAAGTACCTCAAGCATGAAGAAAAGGCCCGCCAGGAGAAATTTGACTACAAACTAGAAAAGACACATTTTGAAGGGATAATAAGGAGCTATAGAGGAAAAAGGATGAGTTGAAACTCGAGCTCAGATTGGAGAGAGACAAGATTCAAAAAATTAAAAGGTTGAATAGGGGTAAGAGAGTCGCAGAAGGTGAACCAAGCGAGGGGTTAGAACTTCGATTTAAAGAAGAAAAAGCTCGAGTTGAGAACTACAAGAGAATGTACTATGAGCACAAGGACCAGGTGCTCGCGTTGACCTTGGAAATGAAGAATTTGAAGACTTTCCACTCTAGGCAGATTGAGAAGGAACAACACCAAAACGAAGCCTTGAAAGATCAGGTGAAATGTTTGAAAAAGTCCCTTTTCAAGCACAAGAGCTCAACTAGCAAGTTAAAAGCAATGCAGAGAACCAAGTCCTGATGACACGCATCGAAGGATTAGAAGAGTAGGTTCAGCGGCTTAAGGATCATATGGCCAGCCTTAGGGGAGCAATTGCACTTCACCACATACACAATCTGGAGACAGGAGCAAGAGTTGGCATGGTGGACCGCTCGGATGATAGAGGTTGCCCAGAAGATACAGTTTCTGGTAGAAGACGCCACCGAACTTTATGACTGTGTAGATGATGAGTCCGAAGAATGGGAAAGGATCGTATGGGTCCTAAGGGAGATTATTAACCTCGATGCTACCTTGAAGACATATGTGTAGTGGGATTTCTTTAAGTTATTGTAACTAGACAACGTTCCTAATAATGTGAGTCATTTAACGATGATATTCGAACTCGGTATCGTTCTTTGCATCCATGCATTACTTTGAGCTTTGTCTACATTTTTAGAATGTTAATAATATTTTAACCAGATTATTTGCTTGCATCCCAACTAATTACTATTGATTAATTAAAAGGGTTTTATTTTATAAAGATAGCATTTTAGTCATTTGCATTACAATCATTCCACATCCTTACCTACTCGCTTGCGAACAAGGCAAATGGAAGAAGGTTTTGCCAAGTTAGAGGCCGACCTCAGAAACTCGAATAAGCCCAACAGGAATTAAGTGATACCATCATTAAGTCCCAACAGGACATGATGAAGGAGATTTCCCAACTGATAAAGGCTAATTTGAGAGGAAAATAGACTATTGAGAACCCAACTCAAGACTCAGGAGATCGCTCATATGCCCAAGTTTTCAAGAACCCTCTTTTTACTAACCCACCTAAACCTCCACAAGGAATGCCTTTATCTCATCAGGTCGGCGCCTCTACCTCAGTTCAGCCAGGCATAACAATCAGAAACGTCGAGACAGATTTCGATGAGTTGGAAAATTCAACCAAGTAAAAGCGAAGTTCTCAAAATAGTTTGAGGACACCCGGAAGGACCTTTTAAAAATTTAGGTAAAGGGGGATGAAAAGGGACCCTATAGGCTAAATGCGCGAGAACTTAGTTTAGTTTCGGATGTGGAAATTCCTTACAAATTCAAGACTCCAGACTTTGAGAAATTCGATGGAACAACCTGCCCCACTACCCATTTGACCATGTTTTGCCGGAAAATGGCAGGGTACACGAATAATGAAAAACTTTTAATCCATTGTTTTCAAGACAGTTTAGTAGGGTCTGCTTCAAGGTGGTATAATCAGCTCACTCGCACTTAGATCAAGTCATTGAAGGATTTGGCCAAAGATTTTAATGACCAGTACAAGTATATAGCAGATATGGTCCCTAATCACCTTTTATTACAAGGAATGGAGCAGAAACGCAATTAAAGCCTTCGGGAATATGCCCAACAATGGCGAGATATAGCGGCTCAAGTTCAGCCACCACTTTTCAAGAATGAAATCACACCATTGTTCGTAGACACGCTGAAGGGGCAACTCTACGATCGATTGATCAGCAACCCCATTAGCTATTTTGCAAAAATGGTAATGACTGGCGAACGCACTGAGGCTGCTATTAAAAGTGGGAGAATTGATAGTGGGGAGTCAGCATGAAAGAACTACAAGAAGAGGGACAACAAAGTAAATAACACCAATACTTATGAGGCTGTCAAGAACCTCATCATCTCCTAACCCCAAGCAGTGGCAAGAAGTGCTCGAGGCTTCAACAAGAGGGAAGGAAGAGACCCTAAGAAATAGAATGAGAACCGAACTTTCACTCATATACCGATGTCTTACAAAGAACTCTAGTCACAGTTATATAAGGCAGATTTAGTCCGCCCATATCATGTCACACCTTACAACCCCCTGTACCTGGCATGGTATAATCCTAATATACACTGTGAGTGCTATGCTGTCGTCCCCGGACACTCGATCGAGAACTGTGTGGCCTTCAAAAAGTTTGTCCAAAATTTAATTCGGACTAGGGTCCTGCAGTTGGGGGAACCCAGCACAGCGAATAACCCCCTGCCAAACCACGAGGGGCAAGGTGTAAATGTCATTGAAGAAGAATATCCTTAAGGGGCCAAGGCGAGGGTATCCGAGGTAAGATCCCTGCTGAGATGGGTCTTTCAGCAGCTGTGTATGGCCTGTCTCATTGATCGGGGAATGATAATCGTGAGAAAGGGGTATGGCCCATACTGCGAATACTATCAGTCAAGGGATCATGAGATTCAGAATTGTGAAGAGTTTCTCTAACTAGTTCAACACATGACGAACAATAAGGAGATTGAGTTCTTCGATAAGGAAGATTGTGTCAGAAGTATGCGCCTCTAAAGATCAAAATGCTAAGTACAATGCGAAGAGACCATTTATCCTCTACCTCTAGTCGGACAAGGCAAGCATGCCAAAAATAAATCACAAGATTATAATTGCTACTCCAAAGTCTTTTCCTTTCAAGTATACGCAGATGGTCCCGTGGAATTACACTACAAGCGTAACAATACCAGGCTCCCCCAGTTCATCGAAAGGAGAAAAGATGGGAATAGAAACAAAGCTTGGGGTTTTTTGGAGCCCAGAAATGAAGTGGTCGATACTATGCTCCGGAGAACGAAAAGGCACCAGAAGAGTAAGAAAGAATGAATAAGGAAGTTGAGGGTGAACCGGAGAAGATGTTCGGAAAGAATCTGCCATTAAAAATTAAAGAACCGATTACGGAAACCCAAGCCCAAGAATTCTTGAGATTTCTAAAACACAGTGAATATAATGTTGTAGAACAACTACGGAAGTAGTCGGCCCGGATCTTGGTGTTGGACTTTCTGCTAAGCTTGGAAAAGCAGCGAGATACGTTACTGAAGGTCTTGAATCAGTCCTTCTTCCCAGACGATATCTCAACTGAGAAGTTAGGACGGATCGTTTGACATCTTACTGCCGATAACTTCATTACTTTCAGTGATAACGAAATACCAGGAGAGGGCAGAGGGTCCACCAAGGCTCTGAACATTACCACTTATTGCAAGGGCTACGTATTACCAAGAGTGCTGATCGATAACGGTTTTGCCTTGAATGTCATGCCATTGCCACTCTACAGCGATTACCAATTGATAGCTCACACATGAAGCCCTGTCACAACACAGTGTGTGCTTTTGATGGGACCCAACGAGATGTAGTCGGGAAGTTAAAATTGCCTGTTAGGAAGGCTGTGGATACACTCGACCAGCGCCATCCCGTCTTCACTACACTAGAAGTTAAAATTCGTGATTGAAGGAAAGTTGGTGACAATAAATGTCGAGCAAGATATTGTCGCTTCAGTTACCTCAGACACACCATATGTTTATACCGACGAGGAGGCGATGGAATGCGCGTTTAGGGCATTAGAGTTTGTCAATTCTACTTTTGTCGCTGAGGGAAACCCATTTCCTTGTCCTAGGTTGTCCAATTGCACCAAAATGGTGGTGTTTGGGACCCTCGAAGGAGGGGCGAGGAAAGCAAAAAGTTTGGGACAAGATCTACAAGGACGCCTCTGACCCATCAGGGTAATCCACAAAGTCGACCGATTTGGGCTCGGCTATAAACCAAATTTTCTGCAAAAGAGGCAAGAGTGGAGGAAGAGACAAGAACAAAGGAAGGCCTGGCTCAGAGGGGAGGACATCCCTTGGGCCCCTATAACCTATACCGATTTCAAATGCATCTTTAAGTCGGGTGGACTCAGGAATCCTGAACAAGACATCCAAGAAGCAATTCAGGAGGGAGAGAAATACATTCAAGGGGAATTGGTCAGTGAAGCTTTGGAAGGAATGGGCGTAAACATGATTTGCAAAGACGAAAAGGTTACCCAGCCGCTGGCCAAAATTCGCCCATGTCTTACGGGTGAAGAACTCACCAACTGGGCCTACGGGTGAAGAACTCACCAACTGGGCCTATAAGGACATACCCGTAATTGTTAGACTCGAATCAAAGTAATACCCTGAACCACCACGCTGCTCTTGGCCTAAGAGCAACGTGCATCTTTTGTAAAAAAGCCACTTTGTCGCTATCTATTTGTTTTTTAATAAAATGAGTCTTTTCATCACTTTCTCAAATGGAAAACATAGCATTCATTCATTTATTCATTCATTATTTATTTTATTCACTTATAAATTTCTCTCTTCCATTTCCAATGCACGCTTCCATAATCATGCAGGCCTCCTAACATAAACTATATGAATAATTCAGAACCTAATCTCGAAGTAGGTTTCAAGCTACCCGCATACTTGACAGAAGTATATGAGGGGGATGATGAGGTCCTGAAAGAATTGTTGAGGATGATGGAAAGAGAAGAAAAGCAAATCCTTCCACACCAAGAACAGGTAGAGATCTTGAACCTATGGAATGAAAAGGAAAAAAGAGAAGTAAGAATCGGCAGTACGTTATCATTAGAAGTAAGGAAGAAGTTGGTGGAATTACTTTCGAAATTCAAAGATGTGTTTGCATGGACATATTGGGACATGCTGGGTTTGAACACAGATATTGTGGTTTACAAACTTCCCATCAGGCCAGAATGGAAGCCGGTCCAACAAAAGCTTAGGATGATGAGAGCGGGAGATGTTGCTGAAAGTTAGAGAGGAAGTACAAAAACAATTCGAGGCAGGATTCCTAAAGGTTTCCAAATACCCATAATGGGTAGCCAATATAGTGCCAGTACCTAAAAAAGACAGAAAGGTTCACATGTGTGTGGATTACAAGGACCTTAACAAGGCGAGCCCCAGGGACAATTTCCATTGCCTCACATCGACACCCTGGTTGATAACACTGCCAAAAATGCGTGGTTCTCGTTCATGGATGACTTTTCGGGATATAACCAAATCAAAATGTATCCCGAGGACATGGAGAAGACCACTTTTGTGACCATGTGGGGGACCTTTTGTTACAAGGTAATTCCTTTTGGGTTAAAAAATGCCGGGGCAATATATCAATGAGCCATGGTGACCTTGTTTCATGACATGATGCACAAAATAATTGAGGTATATGTAGATGACATGATAGCCAAATCAAGAACTGAAGGGGAGCATATCTAGAATTTACAAAAACTCTTTCTAAGACTGAGAAAATACTAGCTGAAGCTCAACCTTGCCAAATGTACCTTTGCAGTTACATCCGGGAAACTACTGGGTTTTGTGGGAAGCCGGAAGGGGATCGAGATCAACCCTGACAAGGTAAGAGCAATCCAAGATCTACCACCACATCAAACACAAAAGGAAGCCTGGGGATTCTTGGGAAGATTGAATTACATACCGCGATTCATTCCCAATTAACTGAGAAATGTGACCCGTTTTCAAACTTCTTCGGAATAACAACCCAGGAGTCTGGGATGAAGATTGTCAAGAAGAATTAGAAAAAATTAAAAAGTATCTGACCAATGCTCAAATTTTGGTAGCACCAGCGACGGACAAGCCGTTGATCCTGTATCTAACCGTGTTTGAAAATTTGATGGGTTGCGTTCTAGGACAACATGATGATTCTGGCAAGAAAGAAAAGGTCGACCTATTATTTAAGCAAGAAGTTCACCGAGTGTGAAGTACGGTACCCCTTGATCCAAAAGTTATGTTGTGACTTGGCATGGGCCACAAAGCGACTCAAGTAATACATGATGTATCACACCACCTACTTAATCTCTCGGTTAGACCCATTGAAGTTTTTAATGGAGGCATCGACGCTCACCGAGAAGATGGCTCATTGGTAAATGTTATTGTCAGAATTCGACATTGTCTACGTGAATCAGAAGACAGTGAAGGGAAGTGTAGTGGCTGATCTATTGGCGAGTCGCGCTTCAGATGACTACGAACCCTTAGGTTTTGACTTACCGGACGAGGATTTGATCAGCACCATTCTCAAGAATGATCCCGTCACCAAAGGAAAAACCTAGAGACTTTACTTTGATGGAGCCTTCAACGCCTTGGGGTATGGAATAGTGGCAGTGTTGATCTCTCCTGATGAAGTCTACTACCCTTTGGGTCATGGAATAGTGGCACTAACAACATAGCCGAGTACCAGGCTTGCTCTATGGGGCTTCGAGCGGCCATTGAAAGGAAAGTCAAAGTACTTCATGTTTTCGGAGACTCCTCCTTAGTGATCTACTAGCTTCGGAGGGAATAGGAAACTAGATATCCGAAATTGATCAAGTACTATGAATTAATTCAAGATTTGGCCAAGAAGTTTGAAGAAGTTAGTTTTGTTTACCTACCAATGGAGGATAATCAGATGGCTGATGCCCTGGCAACTTTGGCTGCCGTTTTTAATTTAAATTCGGCAGCCGAGATAAAGTCAGTTGAAGTGCAGACTTTAAGGTACCTGCCCATTGTTATAATTTGGAAAAGGAAGAAGATAGTAAGCCATGGTACCATGATATTCTCTAATACCTCAAGTATCGGGCTTACCCGAAAGAGGCCGATGATAATGATAAAAGAACTATCCAAAGGCTAGCATCAGGATTTGTTCTCGATGGGGATATTTTATACAAAAGGAGCAAAGATCAAGTACTGTTAAGATGTGTCGATGCTCGAGAAGCGGAAGTTATTCTAGCCAAAGTCCACGGAGGGTTATGTGGAACCCACACCAGTAGATTCTCAATGTCAAGAAAGATAATGAGATATAGCTACTTCTGGTTAACCATGGAGGAAGATTGTATTCGCTATTCTAAAAAGTGTCACAAATGTCAGATATATGTCGATAAGATACACTCCCCGCCAATTCCACTTCACACTATGAACTCCCCATAGCCTTTCGCTGCTTGGGCCATAGACGTCATTGGTCAAATACACTGAAGGCTTCCAACGGGCATCAGTTCATCTTGGTAGCCATAGATTACTTCACCAAGTGGGTGGAAGCCGCCTCTTACGCCAGCATCACTAAAGTGACGGTTTGCGAGTTTTTGAAGAAAGAAATCGTATGTCATTTTGGTCTACCCAAAAGAATCATCACCGATAATGCCTCCAACTTGAACAATAAAATGATGACCGAAGTATGCGAGCAATTCAGAATCGTGTACCGTAATTCTACCGTGTATCGCCCTAAAATGAATGGGGCGGTGGAAGTAGCAAATAAGAATATCAAAAGGATCATAGCTAAGACCACAAAGACTTTTAAAAATTGGCACAAAAAGTTACCCTTTGCCCTGTTTACTTACCGGACCTCTATAAGAACTTCTACTGGGGCAACGCCATATTCCTTGGTGTATGGCATAGAGGCAGTATTACCTATCGAGGTAGAAATCCCCTCGCTCTGAATTTTTTTAACGAGGTCAAATTAGATGAAGCCTAATGGGTGCAGGCTAGGATTGATCAACTTAACCTTATTGAGGAGAAAAGATTGAAAGCCATTAGTCACGGCCAGATGTATTAGAAAAGGATGATGTGGGCTTATAACAAGAAAGTCCGCCCGAGGGGGTTTCGAGTAGGAGATCTAGTGCTCAAAAGGATCCTAGTAAATCAAAGAGATTTTCGGGGAAAATGGATGCCAAATTGGGAAGGGCCTTACGTGGATGGAGAGAATTGAGTAACCCGATCAATTCAGACTCTGTCAAGAAATATTACGTTTAAAAGAAAAAAGAAAAAAAGGAAAAAAAAGGAAAAAAAAAAGAAAAAAGAAAGAGAAGAAAATGAAGGTTTAAGGTGAAAACCCAGATATGGGCGCCTTAAAGCCAAAGGAGGGTCTGAATTGAAAATTCAAAAAGGATGGTTCAGATAAACAAAGACTTTTGGCATTTGATTGACATGTCTAGTTCTGGAGGGAAGACTACGCTCCATTTCTCATATTATCATAAGTGACAACCAAGAATGGCTAGCAAGAGATTTACTGAGGTCGATGCGTTCGTTTCATTCATGTAGTTGACATCATCTCTTTCACTTCTTTCATGTTTGCCATACTTGACAAAATTGTCCCAATACTATATTTAATATCAATAAATCTTTGTTCTAATATCCATTTCCTATTTCACAAACGTCATACGGATAGATTAACATATATCATGAAAAAATAGATGATTTCTCAGCATTACTCTGATTTGACCTATCAAGTGCAAGTTTGTTCCAAAACACAAAAAGAAGATAGGAGTTCGCCAGGGATAGGGTAAAGAGTCTAAGGAGGCAGGGCGCCCAATAGAGAAGGAGCAAAAATGAAAGAAAACAAAAAAGAAAAAAATAACAAAAAGGAAAAAGAAGGAAAAAATAAAAAGGGAAAAGAGAAAAAAGAAAAGGAGATGGGAAAAAGAGAAAAGAAAGAGAAAAAATAGAAAAAGAAAAAAATAAAAACAAAAAAAAAATAAACCTGAGAGGGTACTCTAGATCAAAAGATCAGGGACTCGAGGAAAAGAAGGGCATGATGGGCGAACCCGAGTATGAGATGGAGCATCATCACTAAGAAAAGGGGAGAAGAACAAGAGAATGGCAAATTTGAAGAACCAAGAAGAGAAGCGCCTAAGAAAATTGACTTCACTCATGCATCATACCCAGTTAGACATCTCTAAGTTAGGAGCATGCTAACTCATTCCTCCGTAATCATTCGGCTTTTACAAAATCAAAGGAAAGATCAGACACTCCATAAGAGGGGGCGTAAGGTGCATAAAAAATCTAAGAAGGGACTTCGGAGCAAAGAATTTCAAAATTATCATCCTAGGATTTTAGAACTAAAGTTACCGCTTCGAGAGAAAAAATGCATTTACACTATTTGATCATTAGTGCTTTGGAGGGATATGTCATCCCGCTTCTGTCGCTCAAGGAAACAAACCCCTTTTCTATTTTAAGGACGCATGACTTGTTCACCGCTGCTTTAAAGTATCATGTTGTCCAATTCGCTTCTTGTCGTTTTGGGGAAACATGTCATTTGAATTCATTCACTGCTATGTAAAAGGATTGAGCCTTGTGAAGGTTAGCTGGCTCGTCTATTACCATTTTAGGAAGACATGTCAGCACCACCAGATTTGTTTTTGACCTTTTCGAGGAAACAAGTGTTATGTGTTTATTCATGGCCGTTTCGGAAGAATGAGTCTTTTGCTAGTTGGCCTGTTCATCGCCATTTTGGAAGAACACACCAGTATTGCATGGTTTGCTTTCGCCGCTTTGGGAAAGCAAGTTATTCATATTTGTTCATTGCAACTTTGGAGGAGCAAATCGTTGACAGGGAAGTCGGATAAAATTAGTGCTTATGGTCTTTGCTTCATTCTTGTTCCACAAGGATAAGCAAAGAGGGGCAGCTGTAATCACTAATCACTAATTTTTTCCGGGGAAGTAACACGTTGTTTTTACATTCTTAAATAATAATGTTAATAGATTAGTATTGCCATTTGCCTTTACTACATGTCTCACTTTTATAACAAGTATCATATAATACTATTGTTATCTATTTTTAAAAAATATATATTTAATGTAATAATAAAGAGAGGAAAATAAAGTTTTAACGTTGTTATTATTGGATATCATACTATTAAGACTCTATTGTTTTGAACTATTAGATGTTATTGTTATATCATCCTTGTTATATTAATTAGTATTACAATTATCAAAATGACTAAATGTGTAAGCCCAATATATTTATAAAAAGCCCAAGTCTTTATTCAACAGTCCATTTACAACACAAAATATAATAATTTACAGTTGGCCCAACAAGCCCCTAAATAAATCAAGTAACAAAAACCCTAATCATCTTTTTCCTGCGCAGTTGATCCTGGACCATTGGATCCAGGATGATGAACGGACGGCTGAGATACGCGCAGAACATTCCAGAGAACCCTATGCGCCGCATGCGCAATTGCTCAGGAACCCCTACACGCGTGTGAGGCTCACGCACGACTTTTTCATCTTTCACTCACGTGTCTAACGCCTCGATTTCCACGCGCGACAAATAATTATCCGCTTCAATCGCCATATGGGTAGATCCAACGGCTCCTAGAGGCCCTCGTTCCCCGAGCCATTCCTCACTCTGGTCCCCTCTTTAGTTCACCACGCCATTCTAGGGGATGAGCGCCACGCGCTATCTGACCGTCCTCCTCTATAGCCGATGTCACTGTTCACGGGTAAAGCAAACAAAGACAGAGGCATTAGGGATAACAAGCCAACAACAAATCAAAAAAGAAAGCAAAAATCATTATCAACAGAGGTAGCCAATAGGATTTTTTTTCCTTTTCATTTCAAACAAATATAACCCTCGGGTATAAAAGGAAACCCAACCGACATGTAAAAATAGATTCGGAATCCCAACCAATAATACAAAAATAGATTTCTAAGGTACATCTACCTTTAAAAAAATGCATATAGATAGATAGTCATGGTTAGATTTTACCTTCGAAGCCTGTTTTCCCCTTCGATGACAATCCTTGTAGTGTCATCCGGTGCTATGAACGGTGAATCGGCAAGGGGAAAGGCGTTTTTTTTGTGTTTTATTTCAAAAAATGGGCTTTTGTTTTGGCTTTTGAAGAAAAAAGGGTTTCCTGTTCATTTTTGTTGAAACTAGGTTTAGATCAGAGTTCAGGGAAATGAGATGAGTGTTTTGGGGGTATCTCAAAGGTTGCCGGTCGTCGATGAACAGTGGCCGAAATGGAGGAGCACGACCGGATTGTGAGGATTGAGGCATTTTTTGGGTTTGGGGATGAACACCTTCATCCCCGTTCTAGAAAAAAGAAGGGGCTGGGGAGAGTGTTTGAAGCTAAGGATAATAACCAAAAGTGGAAATCGTTATAAAACATTGTGTTTTATGCTAAGCTCATTTTATTTTTGGGTTATTCACGTTATGAGTCCCTTCGCCTCGTGATAATTACGCTGGGAGGGTCTCTGCATGGGCAAATAACCCATTTGATCCCTCCATCTGGTTTAATTACGAGATATAGGCCGTTCTACCTTTTTAATCATCATTCGGGTCCTCAAACTTTTCACCAGTTTACATTTACACCCTGTTTTCTCTTTTCTTTTACATTCGCCCCTTTAATTTTGTTTCTTTATATTTTGGTCCCTTCCAATGTTTAATTTCCCTTTAATGTACATGCATTTTATTTCAATTTGTCTATGTTATTATTTTATTTATGTTTCATTTTACTATTTGGATGTGTTTACTAGATCCTCTATTTTGCCAATTTTTTTGATATACATATTTGCCCTATGTAAAGTTTATTATGTGTGTATTTTTACGTAATATGTGATTTATTTTTAAATAAAAGGAAAAAGTGACTTAAAGTATGTAACTTTAGACATGTAGGTATTGAAATTTTCTTTTTAATTGAGTGTGATATGTTCTTTCTTTAAGTGCACATAGTTAGGTTTTTGAATTCAAATATAGTATGTGATATGTGGGTTTATGTATTTTGGGCATTTCTTCGTGGGCTTAGTTTAGAAGCTTGGGCCACTTGGTCTTTTGGGCTTTGAGTTGTTAAGTTAGTTTTAGATTAGTCTAGGAGTTAGTTTAATTAATTTAGGTCATGTGCTCGTCTAATAGGGAGTTTAATTAATTTAGGCCGTGTGCTCGTCTAATAGGGGCACGATCCTTAAATTAAATAAATTATTTCTAGGATTAGTTTTAGAGCTGTAGTTAGTCTTAAGGTTAGAATCAGTTTAGTGAATTTAAATTTGCCCTTGGCTTATTGGGGTGGACGTCAAATTCATTAAAATTGGTCGAACACTTCTTGATTATCTTTAAAGATAAAATTGACATGGAAATTAAATTAACATTTTAATTGAAGGCTATGATTAATTAATTTGGCTTATTTTAAAATAGTATTCTTGGCTTATTAGAATGCTAGTTCAAAATTAATCAAATTAATTATCATATCACAAGATAACTAATAATTTAGGGTTATCTAGCCTTTTAAGGGTTAATTAAATTAGGGTTAATACTAGACACACCTGATCGGTGACTAGATCACTAATCAAATTCCATAATCCTTGCCTTTTTAGGTTAGATCTTGCGTTGGGTCCTTTTGTGTGCATTTTTGTGCCATTGTTTGCCATTAATTAATTATCATTCATACGGCCCATTAATTTTGCACTAATTAATCTAAATTATGAAAAGAGAGGTATTCATTAATCCTGATATTTGTGTCATACAGTCCGAGCTTAAAGGATGTTGACCGAATATTTGAATTAATTCTTACCGTCCCAAGGTAAAGTTAAAAGTTGGCAAAATCGCTACATCATAAATGAACTACTTGCATCATGTATAAAGGTGACATGCGAGATTCAAATAATAAATTAATACGGCAGTCGGGCTTATTCGATGTCGGTTTAATTTGTGGTCCGATGTAACGTTAGCCTTATTAATTAAATGTTCAATTAATTTGAACCCATTAATTTGATAAAGCCCGTTCAATTAAAGTCAATTTTCAATTAGGGTCACCAAATTAATTTTTTTTCAAATTTTGACAATTTTCTTTAATTGAAAGCAACAAATATTTTGGTACCGATTTCCGGGTGTGATGGGGGTGCTAATCCTTCCCCACACTTAACCAACTCCTGAACCCTTTCAAGATGAATCTTTGGTTTTGTGGTGTCCGGCCTACCTTATCCAAGTGGCCGGTGGTGACTCCCAATTTTCAATCAGTTTTCTAAAGAAAAAGAATTTTCAAAAGAAATCCCTTTAAACCAAGATTATGAAGAAAGGGCTTTTGGGATAACCCGTAGCGTCGAACGTATAATTTTTCTATCTTTCAAAAAATGTCGCTACAGTAGGGTTTTCGGTCGTCAGAACTCGATTTCGACTAGGTCGGTTTTAGGGATGTTACAACTCGAGTAAGGAATCATTGGTTACCGCTTGAGGTTAGTACACCTCGAACCCCTATTGTTTCATGAGCATCATAAATATGATTGCCTTGTGTGTTAATGTCTGCAAAATAGGTAGACGATAAATAAGCATGCGTATAGACCGGTATTATGAGACTCGATATATGCATGATGCATGATGATTGGTTGATTTATTGATAATTGTTATGCCTTGTTTGTTTGTTCGAATGGATTAATATGGATAGATGGGAATTATGCTTAAGAGAGGATACTGATAAATACTCGATTAAATACTTATAAAGCCGGTAATTAATACTATTTGATGGAATACGTTAGTAAACAAAACCTAATGACTTCCATAAGCTTTAGAGATCGATTAAAGTATAGTGAATACCGTAATTCGTCAATGTGGTACAAACACGTGAATAGGGTATTAGTACGAGCTTTGGCCGTACTGGTACGCAATTGGGGGTCATATCGATACAGGTCGACTCGTACCAGTACTTGTAGAAATCTAGGATTTCTAGTAAGTAGTTTTAGTATTGGTACACGTATGTGTCCAATACCTGAGGGTACTGTATCGATAATCGTATTTGAGTACCGGTACACGATACGGTAAATAATCTGTAAATGTAAATTAAGGATGAGAATCGATGTCTATATTAATAAATTGAATTATGCCATGATAAATGAAGTAATATGGATTAATGGAGATAATAAATGAGATTAATTAAATACTTCTCCATAATGTACTAACAACTCAGTAATGTAAAAGTAATGATGTGTTGACAATTAGCAACAATAAGGAGATACATGGGATCACATTAGATGTATATCGGGTAGGCATTTTTTTGGTTGGGCTTTGTAAGCCTCATATTGATTTATGATTGATTGGTATATGATCCAGATACCCAAGTGTGGTATTGTAGTACACGTGTTCGCAATGCACCCGATGTCTAGGTGGTCCCGAGTGGCATTCACTACTCGATGTCTTTGTGGTCCAGGTATGTAGCATGCGCTACCCGATGTCTTGTGGTCTCGAGAGCGACATGATTTGGTACCCGATGTCGTTTTGGTCTCGGGTATGTACATGCATCACCTGATGTCTTTATGGTCTTGAGTACATGTGTGACTTGCCCATTGTCTTGGGTGTTATAGGCTAAACATGTTTGATTACCACTCTTTGTGGTTACAACTTTGTGTGTTTTTACCGGATGATCTGATGGGATCTCAAGTATGGTTGGGCCTTGTGTGCCCTATATGATGATTTGCAAGTTTTGAGCATGTGTTTAGGCGACTAGTGGTAGGGCCACATAATGATTACCTTGCCTTATTTCTCGTACTAACTTGTATGCTTATGTTTATGATTAGCATGAAGTATGACAGAGTAGATGTGTACCACTGAGCTTTGTAAGCCCAATGCTCGGAATCATTGTTTTCATGCGTAGGTTGATCGTTGGATCATGGGATCGATGAGCATTTTTAGTACATGATTCCACATGTAGTGATTTCAGAGTATGATACTTGTTTTTAGTGTCTCTGTATTCATAGGACCTTACGTATTGGAGTTTGTAATCTATAATTTTGCAAATATTATTAATCAAGTTGAATGTTTAAATGTTTTAAATTAAAGTGGAGCTCCTTTGTAACGATTTAAATTGTTTATCTATATTTTTAACTATTGAATTTAATGTTTTGGGAAATACCTTGTTTTGGGCTAAACCAAGTTTGAGAATTTTATATAGAAACGGGTTAGGCTTGAGACCCAAATGTGACATCCGAGTTTAGGGTGTTACATCAAAGTTGCTTGAAAATCATGTATGGTCTGAAAACATGTGGAAAAGAACAACTTTGTGTTTCTTATGAATACATAAAACAAAAATAACAAAGCATGACCAATTGTTGTATGTTATGAATATCAAAAGGTTGGTTTAGGTTTTATTCGACGTGGACTTTTCAACGTCAATTTGAAAAAAAGTGTTTATTTGGAGAAAAGCTGGAAAAATAAGCTTTTATAATATGTCTGTTTGAAATCAAATCAGTCGAAAAAAAGTCTATTTGAAGTGTTTGGAATGATCGTTCGACATTATTTTTTCGTTTGATAGTCAAATACTTGTTCGAAAAGCATTGCCGAACGTACCTTAGTCAACTTAAGCTGTTTTTGCATAATTATAAACCTATGCAAGGGGTTTGCAGACATCACTGGGATGTAAAAACATGTAATCGGATGGGTTTCAGGTCGAGTCATGTCAGGTCGGATCAAATCGGATACAAGTCGTTTCAGGTTGATTTGATGTTTCGACTCGACTCGGGTTGGGTGCGGATCAATTTTAGGTTAGGTTCATTTTAGGTCGAGTCAAAACGGTTCGGGTCTGAATCAGTTAATTGACAGGTTAATTCGGGCTCGGGTGGACTTTAGGTCGTGTTCATTTCAGGTCAGGTTAATCCGGGTTTCAAATTCGTATTAAGTTTGAGTTCGGTACAAATAGTCGATAAACTTTGGGTTGGGTCATTTCGAGTGAATTATTTAGCGCCTTTCACGAACACGAATCACATTACAAATAAATATTAGGGACAAGAGTGAACAAAAATATCATCATAAATAAAATATTGGACTAAATTACAAAAATTAAAAATAAATAAGGGTCAATTTCAGCTAAAAATAAAATATTATGGACTATAGTGAACAAAAATATCATCATATTAAAATATTGGACTAAATTACAAAAATATAAAATAAATAGGGTTTATTTTGGTTAAAATAAAATTTCAGAGACTAACATGAACAAATATATCATCATATTAAAAATATTGGATTAAATTACAAAAACTTGAATAAGGGTCAATTTTGACTAAAAATTAAATTTTATGTACTATAATAAACAAAATTATTATTGGACTAAATTACCAAAAATATAAATAAATATGGGGCAATTTTACTAAAAATTAAATTGTAGGAACTAGATAAACAAAAATAGTATTCAAATAAATTACTAAAAATAGAAATATATATGAGTCAATTTTGGCTAAAAATAAAGTTTTAGGGACTAGAATGAACAAAAAATATCATCATATCAAAATATCATCGTATGAGTCAATTAGTTTATCACATTATAATATAATAAATTCATAATTTCTCAAATACTTCATTTTTCTCTTGAAAATCATCAAATCATAGACTTTCTCAATTACATGTCAGGTCAATATCAAGCCAGGTCAACAACATGTCATGTTCAAAACAGGTTAGGTTCAAAACAAGCCAGTCAATTAACATGTCGGGTAAAATCGGATCTCGAGTCGTTTCAGTCGGGTTATATAAATTATTTGCCTGGTTAGTCTCGGTATGGGTTCGTATCAGTCGGGTGCAGGTCGGGTTCGGTTACTACAATATCAAGTCCAACTCAGGTTCGGGTCAACAACAGTCGATTATAGCTCGGTTTCGGGTCATGAATTTCTTATGTCAAAACATGTTCTGACTCGAGCAGGTTTCAATCAGATTTTCGGGTCAAGTCAGCTTTTTACATCCTTAGACGTCACCATGAAAGAGATGTCATATAGGGCTTCTATATCAAACGAGCTTTCAAAATTTTGATTTTAGAACTCATTCTTCTCTAAAGATTTAATCTATCATTTGCATTTTTACATCTGTCGTCAAATCATTAGTATTGTTCTAAGGAAAAAATTTTGATACACATAGTTAGAGTGTATATTTCATTTTCTTTACATATTTAACAAAATGGGTTAAAGTCTACTAAAGACCCTTGTACTCACTCAAAAATTTATTTTGGTCTCTCTACTAGTAAATGGAACAATTTAGTCCACGTACATTTAAAACAATGAATATTTCAGTCTAAAATGTTAATTTACCATTACTTAAACCAAAACATTGAGTTTAAATACTCCTTAGGTCCCTATCATTTATAAATTGACCATATTGATCATTCTTGAGGGAGTAATTAAATATGTGTGTGTGCGCGCGTGCGTGCGTGTGTGTTTAAAGATTTAAGGAGCCCTGTGTAATTTAATAAATTGGGCCCTTAATTTATAATATTTTTTATCAAATAAAGTTTCATTAATAAAAAATGTTGAATTATACTCTTAAGCAACATAAAAATGATGTCATTCTTGCATATTTTGAAGCAAAATCATGTCTTTGAAAATATTGTCATCAAAACAACTCTATTTAGTTTTTCATGTGACATAGTTGTCTATGAGTATAAGTTCACAAACTTCAATTTTGAAAAGATTCATTCTGCAGAAACAAAGATTAGTTAATAAAACTCTATATGCAATTATCACATTTGAGAAGCAATTAAAACGTTTTAAAAACTTTAATAAATTCATTGCTCATATTTTTTCCTTGGATAAAAGCTCTCTAAGTAATTCTAACTCAACAAATAACTCATTTACATCAACATCAGATAATACATCTTTTCTAAGAGCATCTTTAAAATTATTGCAATAAGACTTGAGTTTAACGTCATCCAATAAATGTAATTTATCATAATGAAACAAGAAGCCATCAAATAATATCATCTTATTTGAAAATTTTTCACTACCAATCGAAAAATATGAAATTACAAACCGAAAATTGAAAGTGTATTTTAAGTAAAATTGCACGCACACGCATGCACACAAACAAGCTTTTAGAAAATGAGAAATTAAGGGAATCATCTTATTAACCTTCCAATTGCCACCATATATACTGACACACATTTTATGCATCTTTTTAATTTCTCAGAATACCTATTTTTAAATCAAGATTTGCTGATATTTTTTAAAAAAAATGATTATATGTATAATAATATATTTCGGGGCCCTTTTTTCGGGGGCCCTGTGCGGTCGCACATCTCGCACATGCCAAGAACCACCCATGTGTATGTATGTATGTATGGGATTTGATCCGGTTTCACTATGTAAAACTTAACTAGTTTTACACTAAGCCATGGTGTTGGATGAGTGAAATGGATATATGAGATATATTCAAAAACAATTATTAAATTTATAAAAGATGAAATTTAAAAATTATCATTTAAAAAATAGTTTAGAAATTCAAAGAAAATATTTTAGAAATTTATAGAAATTTGAAAAAAAAATCTTCAAAGAATGAAAAATTACGTCACAATATCTAATTTTTTTTAAAAGTAAAGACTATAAAAATATTACATGTTATATTAAAAAATAAAACTACTTAAGTTGTGTTCAACTTAATTTCATTTATTGTAATTATCTTCGTTATAAAAAATATTTTTATAATCATGCTAATTTTATGTTCGTTTTTTTGCTTGGACATAGTTTTGAGTTATTTCGAAACTTTTTTAAGCTTTTAAATTCTATATATTTCAATTCTTATAATTTTATTTTTAATTACAGAATAATGTGCTATATTTTTAATTTTTTTGGAATATTATTGTATTTTTGTAATGTTTTAAATTTTAAATAATATTTTTAAATTTTATTATTATTTTTTTAATTTGCTCACTTTCGAAATGTATGTATGTGGGCTAAATTAATTTGTTTGTTTAGTTTGATTAATTTACTGAATTTTTAAGTTGATAGGGACCTAGGAGGTATTAAAACCTAAAATTTCAGTTAAACAATAAATTTAAAACTTTAGAGTAAAAAATTCTCGACTAAAATATTCTTTTTAATAGTAGAGAGACTAAAATAATTTTTTTGATATAAAATAATAATAATTTTTTAATATAGTACAAGGAACTCTAGTAGACTTTAACCTAATAAAATGCATTTCTTGCATATTTTGTTGATGCATTGTTACAATTTATAACTTGCACGCACATTTAATTTGTGTCACAAATTAGTGTGTTATTATGTTCTAAATGTTTGTTTCTTGTAGGGGATGCATTGAAAGATAAAATGTTAGAATATAAAAGGAACAATGAAGATTTACGGTTTGCAAACTCAAGGGTCATGGAAGACGTTCAAAATGACAAACCAAAGGCCATATTCATCTATTCTAGCAATGAATCTAGAGAACAAAATGTGTAAAGGGAGAATAAAAAATTCTATCATGAATTGTTACTCGTTCATGACCATTGAGGATAGAATTAAATCCCTTCAACTCATCTTTTCAGCTACCATTTGCCAATCCTAAATAGGACCTATTGTAAATGCTTTACAAGCGTTTTAATTTTGGGTCATTAGTTTAGTTTAGGGATTAAATTTTAAGGGTTTATAATTTGAGGTTAGTGTTTAAAATTTAGATTAAAGAGTTTAGAGTTTAAGGTTTAGTTTTTTAAGGTTAGAGTTAAAAATTTATGATTTGAGTTTTATAGTGTAAATATGCAGGATTGTATAAAATAAATTTCACACATATTGTGTATCAAGATTTACCTTTGCTCTAATCAAATGTTTGCACAGTTCCACCAATCATTTTATTAATCTTTTCCGTAAAAGTTACTTGACGATACGTGTTTCTACCTAATTAAATACTATTTGTTTATTTTTTCATACATTTATTTTTTAACTCGTCATTATTGCAACGATTGAATCTAAACACATGGATCGAATAATGATAGACGCTTTAGGCACTCAAACCTACATCCTCCAAGATGTTGCAAAAGTTATTAGATCAACCGAACTAAAACTCATTCAGTAAATTTACAACCTTTGTAATTGTTTATAGTTTTAATTTAAATATATATAATAAAAATATTATTAGATCAACCAAATTAAAACTCAATTGGTAAATTTACAACCTTTGTAATTGCTTATAGTTTTAATTTAAATATTTATAATATAAATACTTTTTAAGAATAATTACAAAGGTTTTAATGTTTTATACTTGGTTTTCCTCGCAATTCAAATATATATTGATCTAGTAACTGGTTTTCCCTATATTTTTAATCCAGTTGACTTTCACACATGGAAAATGGTAAATCAACCAGAGAGAGAGAGAGAGAGAAAGAAATCTCTTTATTAATCTAGACGTTTTCTAAATTCTGAACCGTTTTTATTTGAAAATGTTGACTTTATTTAACAAAAAAAATGGTTTCACAAATTAACAGTAATTTTTTTGTTTAATTATGTTTTATCCCTTTATTCAGTGATAATTAATAAGTTAATTCATCTACTTTAATTTACCAGAATTTAATCTTTGTTTTTTTTATAAAAAAAATTGACATGTTAATCGAATTAAGGTAATACCATTAAACCTTCTCGTTAAAACATTGAGTTGAAAATCAATAGTTAAATATTTTTTATGCAAAAAACTTAGCAGTTCAACAATTCATCTGCAATAAGTTTGTAAAAATTAGAGGCGACAATCAGATTTGTTCACATCTGATTCGAGTTAGGTCATTTCAAATATAGACTGCATTTGATTTAGGTCGGATAAGATATGGTTCAGATTTAGTTTGAGTCTATGATGAGTCGAGTTCAGTTAATATCATACCGATTGATTTTTGTGTTAGGTCAATATCAGATTGATCGATTTTTGGGTTAGGTCAATATTAGACAAATTAGTCTTTGAGTCGGGTAAATATTAGATCAATCAGTTTTTGAGTCGAGTCAGTAATAGATTAATCAGTTTTCGATTCGGGTTAACCTTTGGATCTCTTAGATTATATAGGTCGAGTACGAGTCCAATTTAGACGCAAATTTCAATCTCAACCATTTAATTTCGTATTCAATCATAATTTAGAGATGATAGTTTGACCCAAATCCGAACTTATAATATATGTTAGAATTATTAATCTGAATTTTATATCGATTCGATCTACAATTCTTCACTTCATATTTTTTTTGAAGAAAAAAAAAGATGGGTTAGCCAGGTGTCTCATTAATAAACCTCTTTAACCTAAATAGAAGAAAAAGAGTACGCCCGGTAACCTACAAGCTAGGGATGACCCCTAAAACAAAACAACATATCAAGACACCATATCGCACAAATCCGCATGAACCGCAACTAACGCTATATCCGGAGGTTGCCCAAACGTCTATCCTGTAACACCCCCTTCCTGCCTAGTAGAGTACCGGGTCGGAAAGTGCTACCGAAAAACATATAAGAGATTCAGAGATATATTCAGAGTTCAAAATCTTATTCTAGAAGTTTATTAAACCTTTTTAAGGCGTGGCAGATCTGTTTATTGACTACTTATTGGATTTAGGGCCAATTTTTAACTTTTTCAAACTTAGGGACTAAATCGTATTTTTTTACAAATTATAGGTCCTTATCAGAATTTATTTTTACTAAACTACAATTAAACCTACCAATTATTAACCTGTGAAGTTTCGTTACTAGCGGATATCATTTACATATCCAATTAGGCCATTTAAAACTTAGTGACCAATTCGTAGACTGTTTAAGACTTTTAACAGAATTAATTGACTCCATACCGGCATGCCTAAGACCGTACGGTACGCTGAGCTGTTTTCCCAAATTCCAGGTTCAAGGATAACAAGACGGTATCGATACCTCTAAGCCCGTATCGATACGTATTGACTAAGGTTGACCCGTTTGGTATAGCCTAAGGTTGTATCGATACAATTTAATTTTCAGACCTTACTGTCCAAGTCCGTATCGATACACCCCATTTTTGTATCGATACGCCCTATTTTACTTAGTCCAATTATGCAAGGCCGTATCGATACGCCATCACCCGTATCGATACGTCTATCTTATAATGACAGATTTTAGCTGGTTTTTAATCAATTTAACTTGTTGAACGTTGTCCAAACTTAACCAAATTTTACTAGCAAGTCTAATATCTATATTTTTAACAACATACAAAATTTTAGAGCGTTTCGAATCCATTTACCTAGTTTTCACATTGTAGTGCTTTTAAGCTCATTTTTAACTAGTTTATCATTCTAAAACATTCCAATTTTCACATACAACACCCAGTCACTATTAGACTACTACACACATATTAAATTATGCAACTATGACATGTTTAAGCCAGATGCCACCCTACTAGGAGTTCAAAGCAAAGGTTAAGCATACATATGATTAGTAGAGGTGACTTGCAACCACGACGACACGATCGGAGCTCGGAATACTTCAAGATCCTAAAATGCATGAGACACACGAATGTTAGGCTTACATAGCCTAGTGAGGTAGTCATAACAAATGTAGAACGAATTATTAAATGTATGAATGTCATAGTACATGCTTGGATAACATAAAACATATCACAAATCATATATATATATATATATATCATGCTAAAGCTAAATGTCATATTTTCACTTATTAACTACAAATCATAAACACATCATTTTCTTGGACATGGTAACCAATGGATACGCGGATTCCCCTATACACCGCACATATCGGAAATAGGCCATAGCCTTGAGCCGTAGCTCTGAAAAATATATTCCTTACACAAACCAACCTTATCTCACCACATATAGGCCGTAGCTCCAGACTGTAGTCCAATCCCTTACTTAGTGAGCTCAAATAACCTTATGGCATGCCAATTGTATCCAATGTCCACAAGTGTCCAAGGTCACATATTTCATTATAATTCATACCTTTCGGATCATATCATATCAGATAGCAAATCGAGTCTTAGCTCCACATAATATAACATATCCATATCATAGCATATTCATATCAAAGCCACACATAGCATAATTCAAGTATCGTATACGAACTTACACATACTAATCCATGTCGGAAACTTACCATGCTTACCATTAGCACCCATACAAGCTTCTCTACTTGAGCCCTTAAACAAAAATGCAAATTATAACACAAAACGAATGCAACGGGATGGCACCTTGCCTTTCCCTTGATATGGCTACACTCACCTAGTTCACGGAAGCTTTTAGGATTCCCGAATTTCGATTCCTTTGCTTCTAGACTTGATTGAAGATGACAAATTGTTTTCCTTCAACACTTGAGCTAGGAAGGAAACACGAAGAATGGTTATAATCAAAACAACAACATCTATTCATATTTTTAGGATTAGGCTTAGTAATCCAACTTGGAATTAAAACCCAATTATCCATGGAACTTAGCAATTGATTGAGGGCTTTTCCTTACCCAAACGGTAGCTATACAACGGAGTTATCGAATCGAAGAAAGCTTGAGCTTAGGGGTTTCGAATAGGGAGATGTGTGCTTGAACTTGAGGTTGAAGACAACAATTGTGGTGCTAGCTTGGTTTCCTTCTACCAAGGGGTGTAATTGGTTCCGGGAAGAAATGGACAAGTGAAGAGAGCTTTCATTTTTATCTAATTTAAGGCATTACAACTTAATAATTTCCCCACCCCTTAACATCCAATAAGAATGTTTCCCTCACTTGAGGGTTTGTTTAATCCAACTAAGAAATCACTCTTCTCAATTTGACTATTTTGGTGACAATTAGTCATCTTTTCTGAGATATTTCACGTGGGAGGGGCAAGCAAGGTGGTAAATCATCACCTTATTTCCCATGTCTTTCAATTTAATCATCAAAGCAGATTTCTGCAGTGATCCGTATCGATATACCTTAGGGTCATATCGATAAGGCTAAGATAAAATAGGTAAGTTAGTTATGGCAGTTAAGCCGCACCGATACAGGTCTGGCTGTATTGAAACACTTAGTTCAAATTGTATCGATACATGTCTAACCGTAGTGATACACCTAGTCCAAAATCAACATTTTCAACTTTGAATTTCTTACAAAAAGGTCCCCACAACTTAAATCAAGTTCAACTAACTTTCATTGCTACAAAATTGGGTACAAGGATTGAGAGATTACATTTCCTAGCATATCTGGTATAAAATTTCCGGTCACCGTAACCAAATTTTGACTAGGCCGATTTTAGAGATGTAACATATCCTCCATGTAGCAAACCGAGACCATATTCGCCAAAATATCGGCCACTGAATTAACCACCCTAGGAATCTTAACAAAATTCACCTTCCAGTCCCATGCCACCAAAGCCTGGATATGATGGACAAGCGCAGAATGCCTATTATTCACCCCTTGGAGTCTCAACAGCCGAACGGCTTCACCTCTATCAACCTCTACACAAACACGACGAAGACCCAAGCCCCATGTATGCTTAAGCCCCTCAAACACTCCCCACAATTCCGCCTCCAAAACTGAGCAAATGCCGACAAACTTAGAAAAACCGAACATCCATTCCCCCTGATCTCCCCGAATCACTCTACCACAAGATGTCCGCCCATCCAATCAACAACGAGCGCTATTGGAATTAAGCTTACACCATCCTACACCGGCCGTTGCCAATGCACAATACCTGGAGCAGTTCCTACAATCGAGCGTGAAAGCCGGGTATTATACCCTTTGGTCGTTAGGCACTTTTAAGCCAACCGTCGACCAACCCTAACAATCGACTCCTGTTCATCATTCAACGGATCAAAAAGGATTTGATTTCGATTCTTCCAAATCAGCTATAACATAGAGCCAAACAGAAGCGACCACTCCGACGATACACCAGCCACGAAATTCGGTTGCCGCAGATTAAACAAAATCTACTCTGAGAACTTTATCGTGACAAACTCTGCCCATCTATCCCCCCTAGACAACACACTTCTACGCGACACATGCAACTGGACACTTCTTGAATAAATGATCCATAGATTTCGGTTCATCTCCCCACACTCCACAACTTACATCGGTTGTAAGGTGACGCTGCTCCCGTTCTACATTGGTTAGAAACCGACCATGTGCTAAAAGCCAAAAAAAATCTTGATTCCCTGCAACCCTGTAAAAGGCGAGATCTCCTTCCATAGCGGCTCATTTGTCAAATCAAAATGCTGAACACATGCCTGGTATGCCGAGTGGACTAAGAAACGTCGATCAACATTACACCCTCAGCCCACACGATTACTCGACATTGCTCGAACTGGCGGAACAACTGCCCCAATGTGTAGTAAGATTGGCAACGGTAGAAATCGATGAAACGGTGGCCAATTCCACTCACCATGATCAATAACCATCGAGGCTAGGGTAACCGGACAACTAGGGACATCACAACTTGGTTCCGCCCAATCCCTCAGCCGATCAATATCCCAGCCCAAGGATCATTCCAAAAGTCAATAGAATCGCATGTGAAACTAACCGGTAAATCAAATTGGCTTGCGAATCCACTCTTTTATTAATATTTGAATTTTGAAGAAAGAATCGCGCGTGAAGTGTGTGACACAACTTTGACGCGCTTCCGGTTACCGGTAAAAAAGTGGAGCTCCTCTTCGTTGGCCCCACAAATGACTTTATTTAATTTCAAGTGCATTAAAAGCTGTTAAATGTCAACTCTACCAGCTAATCACCACCTTTTGACCTTATGCTTTGCCCTTTATCATCATTTCTACACGGTCTTCGAAACCAGTTTATCCCGTTGGCGAGGGACTTTCACTTCTTTCCAAAGCGTGTTGGTCAATTGCTGACAGTTCTTGAATACGTGGAATCATTTCATTGGATAGTGTGTATATATGAAGGACGAGAAATGTCAGTGACCCGATGCCAGCCCAACCCTCTTCTGACTTTTCTTTTTTCGTATTTTTCATCATCATTATTTCAAGTCGTATTGGATTCCAAGCATCGTTCTAGGAAATCAAAGTTGTGGGTTTCTTCTTTGTATGAACAAAAATGGCGGTGGAGTTGATGATGGCATATGGTGCTGGGAATAGTTTTGCAGCGAAAGTTGAGGAATCCGCTTTGAAAGAAGCTGCAACTGCTGGGATTCAAGGCGTTGAGGAACTGATAAGATTGATGTCCAAAGCTCATCATCTTTACAATCAAGATGATTCTTTTAAAACCTCATCATCATCATCATCTTCGTCAGATTCAGAGCCGGGTGTCGAGATCCAAGCTGTTACAGACAAGACTGTAGATTCTTTCAAGAAAGTTATTTCTTTGCTCGGTCGTCCCAGAACAGGGCATGCTCGGTTCAGACGTGCGCCGCTTATTCCTCTCCGAACAGAGCAATTGGATTCCCAACAGCCTCCGCAGAAGTTTGAAGTTAAGGTGTCTGCCTTTAAGCCATTTTGCCCGACACAACAAGTTCATAGGTTGCCTCCTTTGCCTCATAATCATCACCAGAGTAAAATCAGCCATGTTTCGGGGTCGATTAATTTCTCATCAATGACGGGGGAAACTGATAGCGTGCAGCCGTCTTTCTCTTCCCATGTTCCTTCATCTGGTAAACCTCCATTGTCTTCGAAAAGGAAGTGCAGTTCCATGGGTGATGCTGCTGCTCTCAAGTGTGTATCGTCATCTGGTCGTTGCCATTGCTCCAAGAAAAGGTTGTTTTTTTTTCTTCATTTGATCTAATTTAGATGGTTTGATTTACTCGATCTGATCGTAAAGTTTCAACCTTTTGATTGAATTTGTTTGTTATGCAGGAAATTGAGAGTGAACAAAGTGATTAGAGTTGCGGCCATCAGCAATAAGATGGCGGATATTCCTCCTGATGATTATTCCTGGAGAAAATATGGCCAGAAACCAATCAAGGGTTCTCCTCATCCAAGGTGAGTCATTATCTTATTAGCTC